>CM038725.1:20812671-21120171 GCA_021613375.1 Megaleporinus macrocephalus | reverse complement strand
CTATTGAATATTTTGAGTTTTAATTACATGCCAAACATTAAAAATAGGCTTAAATGAACAATGAACTAAGTGGACTTAGTAGTCTTGTAAAGATTCTAAAACATTTTACTCAAAATCTCAATAGATACTTCCAATGTCCAGAATTTGGATTTATTTAAGTTAATCTGAAGTCTTAACTGCTGTAACCTCCAGTTTCTGTAACATATTGTGGCATTAGAGTAAGAAGATATAGGAAAACAAAACATTCCAGATAAAAGCTCTTCTATTGAACTCACAGAAGAGGTGGAGACTGCTGCCTAATGCTGCTGAACAGTTGGGTTAGCAGGCGGCGTGTCATCATTACCAGACTTTTGTATGGTAGGCACAAACACTACTACCCCAATAAATAGCCCCGCAGCTGAGCACAGACTGGCTTAAGCAACAGCTGTATATATCTTTAAGCTATCAGCCCGAGTTATCAACCTCTCTTACCATTTGCCATGACTCCTGCGCCTCCATAACCAAACAAATTAATAGTGGGATGCTGCAACACGAGACCCATGTCACATTCACACACATTGCATTAACATTCACGCGTCACACACCAGCAGATTTGTGGCTTCTAATTCATAAGAACATACACTACCGCTCAAGAGTTTAGGATCACTTTAGAATTTAATTTCATGCAATGTTCATGCAATTCACAAACAATATTGTTCATTTCACAATTAATGTAAGTGTATCAGATGATTTTTAAAGAATAAAAATGTTTGTATTAAAGCCTATTTTTGTATAGAGGCTTATTTTGCATATAGTTCTATTATCAGCAATTCTCAGTCTAAATCTCCTGGTACGGCCGCCAATCCAAGTTAAGGATGTTATTGGGCTAATTGGTTGTTAGGACACTCTTGCTCAATTGTGATGCACAGCTGAAAAACATTCTACTAATAAGTGAGTATAAAAGGGAGAACAACATTCTAGGTTAGTTTAGTATCTGAAGCATCAGCAGTTGATGGCTTACTGACAGACTCAAAATGGCCAGAAAGGAACACCTTCTTTAGAGACCCGTCAGTCCATTGTTGTGTTAAGGAAGGAAGATACTCCACTGAAAACAAGAACATTTCACTGTGATCCCAAACTTTTGAGCAGTAGTGTACATATTCATTAGTGAGTAATTTTTTTCTTTTTA
Organism: Megaleporinus macrocephalus; assembly: GCA_021613375.1. Classification (NCBI taxonomy): domain Eukaryota; kingdom Metazoa; phylum Chordata; class Actinopteri; order Characiformes; family Anostomidae; genus Megaleporinus; species Megaleporinus macrocephalus. The sequence continues at coordinate 21,119,003 of CM038725.1, read as the reverse complement.
TTGTCCCTTAAGTTCGGGATAGGTGGCATGGTGGTGTAATGGTTAGCACCCACATTGTCGCCTCACAGCAAGACAATCGGGGTTTGCTTCCCGGTCCGGGCCGTTCTGTGTGGAGTTTGTGTCTTCCCCCCAATGCTTGAGTGGGTTTTCTCCTGCAGTCCAAACACAGGCATGTTGGGTTGGTCAGTCACTCTAAATTATCTGTAGGTGTGAGTGTGTGTTGGCCATGATATGGATTGGCAACCTGTCCATGGTGTATCCCGCCTTCGCCTAATGACGCTGGGATTGGCTCCAGTCCCCCCGTGACCCCGACTAACAGGATGAAGCAGAAGATAATGGATGAATAGATGGAGGTTCGAGATATACACCAAGTGTGAAGTAAAGGATATACACCAAGTGTGAAGTAAAGGACTTTCTATCTACAAGGCATCTGATGAATGCCTCCACTGAAGGCTGTAGCATCATGACTTTAACTCAGTGAGATCATCCTATTGCTATGGCATGGCGTAAGTGTTTGCGCTTCATTCTTGTTAAGTTAGCTTTAACAGAATGAGGAATCAGTTCAGTTTGTTCACTCAGAAAAAAAAGATCCTGAAAGAGCGAGCCGTTTGCTAGCACCGCTTCCCTGCTCTGAAGCATTCATGTCTGAGCGTGCGTTTGTGTTCTGCATGTATGAAGAGGTATGCCCACTTTTAGACTTTTCAGTGTGGGTGTGCTGCCTTTTTATTGCTGCTTAAGCTGGCCATGTGCAACCCTGTGGAGCAGGCCTACACACATATCTGAACTTACAGATATATGAACCATCTGGCTGGTATGGAGTGGAGTGGGAGTTTTTTTTTTTTGTTTTTTTTTTTTTTTTAGATTTATTTTTAAATCAAATGATTTGAGTGGTGAGCGGCTTCAACCTCCACACATGAACCTACAGATAGCACCCCAGGGTTGCAAACATCTTTAGTTTAGTCATTTTCACTTTTTTTTTTTAATGAAGAGAAACGTCTGTTTTGGATCTGACATGTAAGTTTCATCTGAGGTTTAAGCAGAATTCAAATATCAAGCAGTGTGCAGACCCTGGGGGTTGGGGTCTTGGGTGTTTGGGGAGGGGGGGGGCATATTAGAAGCATTTTAAGTCAAAAGAGCAGCTAAAAGTAATGCAACCATTTGGGAAGGAGCTGCATTAATTAGGAGATGCGTTTCTAAACAGGTTCTGGCACGTTTATCGTTATCTACTCTCGGAGGTGTGCCCAAGGTGTTGTAGTTGCTTTATTGCTAAAAAACAAAGTACTTGGCAGTGATATATAAATCCAAAGTGAATGTCCAGTAATAATATATAGAGTGTTTCAGTATGTCGAGATTGTACTGACTGCTGTGAAAGTAAAGAAGTGATCCTTGGTATTTGTTCTTTTCTCCTTCTAACATCATAAATGTATATATTTACATTACATGTATTACATTTGGCAGATGCAGAGTGTCTTGCTGTTTAATCATTTTTATAATGCTTCCCATGTGGGTGTTTGAACCCAGCAGCATGTAAGGCAGAGGTGTTATTCATTCTCTTCTATAGATTGTAGCTGGATGGGCATGAAATGTAAATATCTCATTTAAGAGGTTGTTCGTACCTACCATCAGCTTAAGCCTGGAGTGATTTGATCCCAAGTAAACAGCCAGACCACTAACACCTGCCATATTCATGTCTCCATTACATCTCCAGTGACCACTTAAGATCACTTAAGATCAAATGTAATATACACTCAATATACACATTATAAGCAACACCTATACGCCTAATCAGCGAATCACGTGGCAGCAGTGCATTGCATAAAGTCTGGGCAGCAGCTTTAGATAATATTCACATCAAGCATCAGAATGGGGAGAAAATGTGATCGCAATGATTTTGAGTGTGGCATGATTGTTGGTGCCAGATGGGCCGGCTTGAGTATTTCTACATCTGCTCGTCACCTGGATTTTTCAACACACAACAGTCTTCAGAGTATACTGGTGCAAAATAAAGAAGAAGTATCCAGTGAGTGGCAGTTCTCCAGATGGATATGACTTGTTGATGAAAGAGATAAATGGATAATGAGTGTCCACGCTGGTCTGAGCTGACGGAAAGGCTACAGAATCTTCGATAATCGCTCTGCACAATTGTGTTGAGCAGAAAAGCATCCTAGACTGCTTGGCATGTCCAACCTTGAGGTGGATGGGCTACAACAGCATAAGACCACAATGGCCTCCACCACAGGCATAGGTTTGGTAGGGACACATCAACCCACTATGTAGAGCATGATGGCTGGACCCTGAAGACCAGATATTACAACAAGTTATTATTCTCAAAATAATAACCTATTAAAAGTGGCTTATGAAAAGAAAGAATCGTTATCTACTGGCTTGTTCGTTTACTATCTTTTTTTGGGTGCCATTGATATCCACAAAGAATCAAATGTGTTGTTATTACATGAAAAGAAAGTAAGTCATCTGAAAGACTTAATTTTTGCCGTGGTTTGTGGACTGAGAGCCCTGATAACATATTGCTAACACAATTAGTAGTTTTCGCTTCTTCGAGTCTGGCAGTAAGAAAATTTGTACGTTATGATTCAGAGAGCACGCATTAAATGGCATCTAGAAGATACAGTATCTAAAAACGAACAATCAGAATTATCCCTTCCAAATATTGGTAGGGATATGTTCCTACCGTTCAGATGCTAGCCTACGCCCTTGTCCTCCGCTACTTGTCAGTCAAAAACAGAAAGCTGCGACTGCAGTGACCACAGGCTCATCAAAACTGGGCAGTTAAATACTAGAAAAAAGTAGACTTGTCTGATGACTCTAGATTTCTGAGGGTCAACGTTTTATGCTAATAGCATGAATCTATGGACCCAGCCTGGCTCAAGTCACCAGTCCATCCTGGGGTGCTTGCCACTGACCATGTGCATCCCTTCATGTCCACAACTGACCATTTTCTGATGAGCTGCTTCCAGAATAATTATGCACCATGTCACAAACCAAAGCTTGTGTCAAACCATAGTTCATTGTTCTACTTTGGTCTTCTGCTTAGTCACCGAATCCGAATCCAAAAGAACACCTATGGGGTAGAATTGCAGACCCAGAAATCGCATAATGCAGTTAGATCCACATGGACCAGAGTCTCAAAGGAATGTTTCTAATATCTTTTTAGAATTAATTCCATGCGGAACTGAGGCCGTTTTGAGAGCAAAGTGAAGCCCCACCTAGAATAAGAGCTCCTAATATAGTGCTGGGTGAGAGTTTTTACCACATATCCTCTTATGATTGGATCACCCAACTTCAAGTATGAACATGGTCTCATTGCAGTTCTACAACTTACGTCTTTATAAATTGCTACATAACGTAAAATTACATAAGCCCACCGTAAGCACTTTTCATGAACTCTTGGTTTTTATGCTTAGCTGGTGAATTGAGTCAGTGTTTTAGAGCAGGGATGATATAAATAAATATATGTGTGTGTAGGCCTCAGAACTGAGATCGAGAGTCCCCTGAGCAAGGTTAGGCGAATTTTCCAAATGGATGCACTGACCATTAGTCTTCATATCCAGGAGTGAATATAAATGCCCCTGTAATAATATTTGATTTCATTCAGTTTATGGAATAAACCAACCACTAAGTGAACGTTGTTATGCTTTTTTAACACAAGCAAATTTAGAACGTTAAATATAATAAAAATAACATAACCGCAGTCAGTGTTTATAGATACACTGTCTGCCCAATTTTTAACTGGCTTTTCATCTTGTTTTTTATTTTTTTAAGATAGAGAAACATGTAACGTTATAAAGAGTATTCACACAGAATGATTGTCACACAGAAAGTTGAGGGAATGTTTGTTGTCTGGAGTATCTTAGTAATCTTATTCTGGACTGAACACTAAACAGTTCCAATAGTTACTGTAACATTATGATGTCTCACATGCCTGAGTGAGAAGAAAACGTTCTCACATGAAGTTGAACAACAGAAAAGAAAACAACAAAATGAAGAAAATGGGATAACATTCTTGATTAGATTATGTAATGTTAGCATTAACTCATTCATTTTGTCTTGTAGTCAGACCTTAAGAAGTCTATTTAGCGAGGGTCTAATTAAGCAGCTTAGAAAACATTCTGACTGAGTTTCTGAGTTTTAGGTTCACAAGGTAAACAAGGTTTTGTAATACCATTTAACAGTGCAGGCTACTTGGGCTGAGACTGATTCTAGTTTAGTTATTCAGACTCTGATTAAACCAGTTTTACATATTCCAAGATTAATCATTATGTGTGTGTGCACATAAAACATTCATAATAAACCAAGGTTGAAAATATATGGAGTCTTTGAGGGTCCAGCATCCCTAATTCAAATACAAATTCAGGGAAAAGTCATTGTTTAGCTGCTTTACTCACAATTGGTGAGCCTCTGTCTTTGTTATTCTTTACTAACCACAGTTTCAGTGCTGGTCTGCCTGCAAGATGTATTATACCAAATATCTTCACCCAGTTGGGCCATCATTGTGTAGCACCTGTAACTCTGCCTGGGGTACCTCTCAAAGACTTTACAATATGCTGTATTTGTAAACCTAAAAAACCTGCCCAACTCAAGACACAAGAGAACAATTATAAGATGTCCTTAACATGTGTGTGGCCGATTTTATTACCAAACTTGAAAAGAGCATTTTCAAAAGCAGAATAGTTACACCAAATATTTTGCTGCCATTGTAGCTTGCAATATCTTGGGAAATGTATTAGTAACCAGTCAATGCTAAAGTAAGAAGTATAAAGAAGTGATGCTACCAAAACATGGAGAAAGTAGAGCATTTACAATGTTGAAAAGGTAACTGACTCGTGACTAGGGATGGATCAAACTAAGTGGATATATGGAATATATGGCATGGTGAGACAGACCTCTGGAAAGACAATGCTAAGGTTATATGTAATTTGAATTATTCAAAACTCCATTCAAAACCCCTATTCATCAGCAATACACATTAAGCATTTATACAATGTACCCAGCAAGTAGTAATTTCAGTGGAAATTAAACAGTGTGTTGCCAAAACTTTTGTAGAGTAGACTGAAAACAGCCGAAGTTTTGAGCTGAACTTCTCACTCCGACCTGCTGTACATTCTTAGTGATGTTAGTCACTACTGTCCTGCTCCTCGCTCACTAATGAGCTGAACACGGACCCCTCAGCTCCCCTGTACACCGTGTGGACAGACTGTCAGAGTCAAAAATGGCCCATTGTTTGCCTCTCGATGTAGCAAAGTAAACTTCTGTCCTGCTTATCTCACATTTACTCTGCAGCAGAAGAGCTTTAGGAAGCTTTTTTACATGCAGCTCTGATGGAAAGTGGAACAGCCTCGAAGATAAGCATGTTTACTTGTACATGATATGTGAATAGTAGTCATTACTTTCCTGTTTAAACTGTGTTGTAAATCTCTCTCTCTCTCTTTCTCTCTCTCTCTCTCTATAAATCTCTCTCTCTCACACACACAAACACATATTTACATAGGAGCAGTTGTGTGGTTCTGACACATAGGAGGGCAGTACCTGAACATGGTGGCCCCAGCTCATACTGAACCTTGCTAAATAAATTAAAGTTCCTGATATCATCATTTTAATTGCTTCCATAACTGTTGTTCATTCAAGGTCGTCCAGGTTCCTTCTTGCGATGTATACACACACAAGCTGCTTGAATGCTAATTGCTGATTTAACCTTTAGCCTGCTAAACGAAGCTACACTACACCACAGTTATGAGGCCTCCCAGGTTACCTCTTGATTGAGGGCTCTTTCTGGTCTACTAGGTTTCCTGAACTGGCTCCTTAAGCTACACTATAGAGAAGGTACAAAGACGCCTGGGTCAACTGCCTGTGCAAAGCTCCCAGCCTGTAAGGAGTCTTCCCCCAGTGGCTAAAAACTTTTTTCAGGCCAGTTAAATGTCTTATTTGGTTTATTGTCATGTACCTATGTGCAAATGTTAATGATCCTTTGTATAAATGTACCAGTTTATGAATCCTGAAGAGTTCTCTAAATTTGTGTATAAATACTGCCTTAATACAAAATCAGTTTTTATGTCCTTAAAGTAGATAAATAATAACTATGAAAAATCAAGGCCACTGAAACCGTCTCCAGGAGTGGTTGACCAACACTCCAAGAGCAAGGCATGTAATAATTTGCGAGGACCAATAGAACTTTTTTTTTTTTAGATAAGAAGCGTTATGTCTGGATTATGAAGGAAAACGTTGCACTCTAACATGAAAATCTTTTACTGTCTGTGAAACATGGTGGTTATATGATGGTTGGAGCCTGTTTTCCTGCTTTTGTGTCAGGACGGCTTGCCATTATTAAAGGAACAATAAATTCTGACTTATACCAGCAAATTCTGAAGAAAATGTCAGGACATCTGTTCATGAACTGAATCTCTGAGAACATGGGTCACGCAGTAAGAGACTTTGACCCTAAGCACACGAGTCACTCTACCAAGGAATTGTTACAGAAGGATAGACTTCAAGTCTTGACCTCTTAATCCTGTATAAATATTGTGGAAGGGCATAAAGTGTGCAGTGCAGTTGTCGCTGTTCTGTACAGAAAATTGGGCTGAAATTCCTATAATTCAATGTGCAGTACTGAACAACCATAAATGATGCAGTTATTGCTGAAGAAGCTGATCAAACAACATATTGAAAGCAAAGATTCACATAATTTTCCCTCAAACAGATATATAATATTAGGTTTAGATTATTTTACTCAATAAATAAATGAGCAAGAATATCTTTAATTATTATAATTTTTAAAATGAGGTTATTTTTATCTACTTTTGGGATGTAAAATGTGATTACAGGTGAAATTCTAAAGGTTTCGAGAATTTTCAAGCATCCTGTATGACAATGCAATTCCTGTTTTGTATATCATACACACTTCCTTCAAAATGTATTCCATCAATATAATTTGTAAAAATAACTAAAAACTAGTGGAATTAGCTTTATACAGTGAAGAGAGAGATCTGTTTTTTGTTGGTCTGGTGCTGGTTTAACTGGTCTGCCAACATGGTCATCCTAGTTGACCAGCATACCAACATGCAAAACACAACATTTGCTCAGCCACGCTGGCCTATGCTGTTTTATTAACAGGTCTGGGGACCTAAGACTGTCTTACGAACACAAATGAAAGTGTGGCAAGACCTCACAAACACTAAACACAGGCAAAAAAGGATACATACATAGACAAATAAGGTACATGTGGAAATAATTATTAGAAGACAGATCCTGAAGCAGGAGTTAGAGTTGGTAAAGGTCAATTCTGAATCCAACTGAAGGTCCTCAGGGGAAACTGTGAAAGCTATATCAGTATTTGACACTGCACTCACAAGAACACCATCCTTACCAGAACACTTTCCTTGGAAGGCAAATGACAACTGTATCAAATCACTGTCATTTCTAGAAACCATTTGGCTGTCTTAGTAGGCAGTGGCTAAGAAAGGGCACTCAGTCATACTCTACCAACTAACCATGTGTAACACTGCTGTTGGCAGTCACTGGTGCACTTGTTTTATTCCTGCTGTAGCTTTTCTCATGTGGTCACTGGAGTAAACTGGATGGAAACCACATATATATTTCTATTCACGAGTGTTTCTCACTACTCAAATATTGCTTTTTTACATTTACAGGTACTGAAGCAGCCATGTGAGATGAATAACTGGATCCTATAAAATTGCCCTTGTAGTCAGTACCTGAGTTTTATGATGCAGCATCCCGTGTTATACCTGCAGTCTGGATGAAGGGGAGTTGCTGTGCTGAGAAAACTTGACATTTAATTATGTGTATGCTAGCACTTTTCCCTGCACTTCCGTATATGTTTGCTGTGGCCAGTGTTTGCTGCAGTTGTTACATATACAGGCATTGTTGAAAATGCCCATATACCCCTACTTCATGAATGCATATGTTAATGTGACATACAGCATGCACACATTTCAGAATCTTATCTTTCTTCCTCTTGACCCTTCCCTGCTGTAGAACATGGTCTTCAGTGCAATTGCTGCGCTCTGGCATTTGGCAGATTCATACATAGCTAATGCAATTCAGTCCAGATGTCCCCTGATGTTCAAATGCTCTTATGGTCACGGGCTTCATGCCATGTAAGTACCCACACTAGCTCTGTCCACATGGTCGCCACAGCGAATGGAGAAAATGTCATTTGGTTGGCTATAGAATCAAGAATATATTCGTTATTATTTTATGAATATTTTATGACCTACGCATAAAATAAAGAAGTTTTTCTCAATGTGATTATATTAGAGCACAATCTAGGACAGGCCATATATGTCACACGCATATAAATCTTTGATTAAAAAAAAAACTTATTACAACCTAATCTCTATTTGCTGCATCTGTAGTGCACAGTTGACCTCCTAATTCCAATCTAGTGTCCCATACAATTCCACATCCAGCTACCATTTCCCAATGATGTTTCTCCATGTTATTCAGTCCTGTCTTTCTGTATTATATCTGCTCATCAGACAGGGCTAGTCCAGCTTAGTTGCTTACAGATCCAGTCAAATTACCACATGCCAGTGAAATTTTTAAGCAGTAAGTACAAACCTTTGAGAATTTCTCTCACACTGTCTGTGAACACATTAAAGAGTGAGACTGTATGATATGCAGTCACTTAGGAAACTATATTATTATCTTTACTTTCTAACTCTTTGTTGTAGACTTGCCAACTGCATGTTAACTGCTGTGATAGCTCTTTGGCTAAGCAGTCAACTCACTGTAGGGTGACCAGACGTCCCCATTCCCAGGAACAGGCCCACATTTTGGAGTTGTCCTGAGAAGTGTCCCCCTGTTTAACTGTGAAATAAAGACACACCAGAACGTCCTAAACAATGTCCAAAAGACATCTTATATGGTGCTTGTTTTGATCTGCAACCATCTACTAACCACTTCTACCTCTTTCTCACCTAGTTTTATGAAATACTTCTGTGTAAAACTACACCGGAGGTTAGCAAGTAAGTCCACAACTTCACCTCAAACGTCTTTTCAAGACACAAGGTAACCCAGGGGTTCAAATCAGTGGTGAGGTTATGGGAATCATGATGCCATTTAATTTTAGATATTTGGCCACCAGTGTGGCAATTATATACTTTTTTTTGATACAAACCAATGGGCAGCACTATATTCTTGTATAACTAGCTAACTGACTAGCTTGCTTGACAAATGGACCAAATGGACAATTGTCATGCCTCGCACCAATGCTGCTGCCTCTGAGTCTATATCGGCGCCCAGGGACTACAACTCCCAGCAGACACCAGCGGGTCACATGACTACAGACTCTCGGTTAGCTGACCACCATAGATCAGGCTCACCTGTTCTGATTATAACAGACTATATAAGCTCTTTGTTTGGACTGACACGTTGTAAAGTATTGAGCCAGTGTTCTGATCATTACCGAGCGTTGTTTTGTTATTGCCTTTTTGTGTATGACCTTTTCTCATTTTTTTGGATCTGCCTTTTTGTCTTGCCCTTCTAATCCTGTTTGCTGAGTCTGCCTGGTAATGTACCTGTTCACCTGCCTTATCGTTTTACCTGTTTGGCCTAGTCCTTTCTGGTTTTGGTAATCTCGTCCGTCTCTGGTTTTCGACCCTTGCCTGTTTGACCTCGCTCTTTTGTCTAAGCTCTTATATGTTTATGCGTATAGCTCTCTGTCTGTGTTGGTGTTTTGTCTGGTGCACACCTACGTTAAATAAATCTACCTTAAATATCTGCACGCGTCTGTCCGGTCCTGATATGCTACAACAATTCTATCCCATCTTGCCTCAGTCACGCCCATTTCACAAGCCATCTTAGTTCTCCAAGTTCTCTTCCCACCTACAGCCATTCAGTATCTTCTTATACTACATATACCGTGGTCCATCCTGCTAATATAACTAAAGCCAGTCACCAGTGACTTCTGTTGTACATGTCTTTTAGTGGTTAACAATGCCAGAGTATTATTTTAAAGTCAAATTATTTCAGCTAAGGCCTCAACAAGACCTCAACAACACCCACAGTCTAGGCCTCATCTGTTTTCCAAACAAAATCTTCTATGTCGAAATATCATTAGGAAATACCCCACATGCTTTAATAATTGTTATGAAAACAGGGCAGGCATACCAGAATGCAGAACCAGCAACAACCAACCAAGCATCAGTCTCCCTTTAGTGACTCTGTTGTTGTGGAAACTCTTACAACATGAGCAGATACAACATTACCTATTGATTTCTTTCTAGCCTAAGAATTAATTGTAAAACTTTCCAAAGCATTGTTATTTTGGTGGTTCTCTCATTCATCCATTCACTGGTAAGTGAATTAAGATTGCAGTCTTTCAGGCATGAATTAGCTGGCCTTTAAATAAAGAAAAAGGAGCCACATATAAAGAAGTTACCCCTACAGCACTTCATCCATCCTAGCTAAAGGGTAGTTGTTAGCCAACATCAGAGTAAATGTGCACAGTATGTGTCTAGTACAGTACTAGTACTGTATTTGAAGGCTCTGTTTGTTATTGTGATTTCTAGAACTGCACAACATGGACAATATATCCTACTGTGATCTAGTCTGGTGTGAAAAGAAACTTACCAAGTCAGAATTGTTAACAGTGGAAACAGTAACCAGATGTTGGAAGAGTTTGATGCCTCTAAAAGCCTCATTGTCTGAATTCATTAAAACAGCATCGGAGTTTCATCAGAATTCTTGCAATATACACAAAAAGGTAGGATTTGTTAAAGGGCACATTTGCATATTCTTGCCTTTTCCATATAAGAAGGCAATACTGTGAAATCAAATGCGCTGGGTTTCCTACAGAATCATAATGGCATTGACCTGTGAGGGATTAGAGATCCTGTGTCATCCCATCTTCGACCAGTACATGTTGTTTGGCATACATTTTTAAAAGAGTGACCTCGTCAAGTCCATTTAAAATGAGCGCCTCACACTGTTTAAAAAATGAAAATGACAGCAAGTGCACTTGCCATAGAAGGGATGCCATAGAAGAACAAATTTGGGTTCCCTAAATAACCATTCATTGGGTGGTTCTTTAAAAGAAACCTGCTTATTTTCAATGTTTATAATACTTTTATGGGGGATCTACTACAATAGACTTCTGTATAAGCTCCTTCGTCGAGCTCCTTTTCTTTAAACCCTGCCCCTAATAAGGACAGTGGGCTCTAATTTGCCAAATAGAGCCGTATTCTGCTACAAGTTCCATTCTGCTGCATCAGTTTGAGCCAGATTCCGATTCTGAAAGTCAGGCAGAACAACTTGGTAGGTCCACCTTCACAAGCTAGACTGGAGCAGGATGTTTCAGAGTGGTACGTCTTTACTGATTTAGCTCTCTGTCTGTTTGGTGAAGGCATTCCAAGCTTGTGGTTAGGCATGCAATTACCATTGTATTATGAGATGATGTCACCTTGTAGCAGAGAAAAGTCATTTAATGTGTTTCAGCCAGCTAAGAAAAGTGGTTTCTGTGGAGTAGAGTTTCTCCCTCTGGCATGTACTGTGGGCTTTATAACTTTGCAGACTGTTTACATGCACAGAAATCTAAAAACTAAATGTAAGAAAAGTCAGAAAAATGTTAAAAGCATAATATGTCCTCTTCAAAGAACCATTGTAGGATATGAGGTGCTATACTTATATATGAGATTGCTGCTGGGACTGCATGGCCAACGAAAGATCCATTAGAAATCTTTATTTTGAAGATTGCCCATCATGTTTAGACATATTACCAATGAGTCAGAGTGTTTTTAGTCTCTAAAGATGCCAAAACATTGCTTTGTCTAGGTCTATAAATAATGACTGTAATAAACACTGTATTGCCTGGGATATTCAATCTTAGCCTCAACCAATATTATTTCTGGTAACAGTGAGCTAACAACTACACAGCCATAATCTCTAATGAGAGTGGGATTTAGCCTGATAGGGCTTAATTGGTTTACAATTTGGAACTTGCTTTAAAAAAAAAACATTTCTTCTTTCACACTTATTCTGTGGTGTGTACTCTCTTTTTTAAATAAACCTTAAGGATTTCTCCACATTATAACATTTGAAAAAACATTTAAAGGCTCATTTTCTATGATTGTCTTGTATTTCATTTTTCCACTGATGAAGTTTGTGTTGGTTTATGTATCAGAAAGCTTTTTACATTACCGTTTTCCAGCATCTCCTTTTCCTGTATCCCTTAGACAGGCAGATCTTAGCACTGTGCTTTTTAAATTGGTAAACAGGCATTTGCAAAAGTTTGGGCACCACTAGTCGAATGGCATTGTTTCCCTACATAAAATTAAATCCATATTTCCTGCAGAGAACATATATCTGTATGTTTCAATGCACCATTACTGTTTATTTGTTTCATTTAATGTTTTGGAGAAAAAAATACATAACGTGACCTGAAAAAATGGCACCTTGTTTTCCATTATGCTAAAACCTCCTCCTGTGAGAATGTATATATTTTCGCTCTTGAGGTCGCCCTGCAGTTGCTGAGTGTAATTAATTTTTACACCACTGCGTTTTGAGCCCCACCATAACTGGCTGTACACTTACATTAGGTGCTGAGCTGAAGGAAATATAATCCAGCTCTCCATGTGACTTGCAGTTGTGGTTCCTTTTATGTGTTAAAAAATGTAAACTAATTTGTAATCTGTAGCATCCATATGCCTGCATGACACACGTTCACACAAAGGGAAGTCGGGTTCTGCCAAGGGTTTCTTATTCAGAAGCAAAGACAACCTTAGAAGAATAAGAGCCATGTCAGCTTAAAAGGTACAGTAATATTACATGTATTGCATGAATGTTTATTACAGGAGGTTTAAACTTTCAAAGCTTGTTTAGCGTCAGATTTTCAAATACCAAATTTGTTGGACTGAGAGTTTGACATCTACAAAAACTACAAAACAAAAACTACAAAACATGATCATAGATGAGGTTACAGGCTACTTTGCAACATTTCCCAAATAATATTTGCTGTCAGATGTCATATGTATGTTGTTTTTGGGTTGTCCCAGACACTGAAGTCTGAGCTGTGTCTGGTCCGTTTAATATGGTCTAAATTTAGCCTAAACTTTAGTTTTTGGGCTATGTTTGGTCCGTCCGAATTTAGCGTAAGCGTGATCGTCTTTTTCAGACCATAATCCAAATACAGCCATAAAAATTAAACTGCTGAAAATGTTTTGTACAAACCTAAATGAGTCTTTCTGGATTTTTTAAAAATAGTATTATTGCTGAAGTTCCAAAACTTATATATACAAATTGGTGCTTTATAATAAAATGAGGAGAGGAATGAAACTCCGTGAAACCCAGAGAGAACACTGCGTGACAGACTACATGTCCGTGTGTAAATTGTGCCTATTAGTATGTAATAAATGATAATATGTACTACAATAGTTATATGAATACATTGGTCGTGTAGGAGGCAGAGAAAAAAGCCGGCCAAACTTGTAAAATAGCTATGATGGAGAGTGATGGAGACGGACACACTTGAACTGGATTCAGTCATTATGATTTATTTGGAGAATAAAGACATGCGTGGTTGATTGGAGTTTAGTTGAACTAATCAGTTGCGAGTTTAAACTGACTAACAGTTAACCTGAAGAAGCTATATACTAGTGCTAAATTAGCTTGTCAGAGCCTGGCTAGCACACAGTAGTAGCGCATTGGGGTTAAACTGGGTCTCTGAGGCTCCAGCTGGGTTTGTACTTAGAGGTTGATCCATTTGAAAGGAGCCCAGACAGACAGAGAGACAGACATACCTGCAGACCCAGTGTGTGCCTGTAGCCTTGTTTTTTAAAGGCTCTGGCATGTCCGTCTTTTGTACGGACTGGTCAGTGAAGGTTGCTTATTCTCTGTTTACTGAGAACCTCTCCCTCACAGAGAGCCTGGATTTCGGATTTCTGTTCGGTATTGAAGAGCATGTTTGAAGGGCGTGTTTGTCTCTCTTTTGTAAGGCAGCTACTTATCTCCTGCTTGTGTGGCCAGTACTGGTGTCCTCCCATAGGGATTCATCACCAGCTGGGCTTCATTGTCTCTGTAACCTGGGCCTATCCAATGTTATCTGGACCTTCAAAAGTTTTACACAAAGAGTAATTATCAGTATTGACAAGTCTTTTGTAATTTAAGCAATCTTGATTTAGCTTAATGAAGTACTGAGTAGTTAAAGCAGGTATTAGAGGATGACTGTATATGATACTGGGTTGTTTCCACAAGAACAAGCTAATTATATGAATACTATTTAAATACCAATGTTTTTTCAAATATCAAAGTAGATCTGTTTCCAGTATAGATTCCTTCCTAAATGTGATCCTGCTTAAATCAGTTCACCAACAGCAGTTAATGTTGAAGCTGCAACTGCAAAATGAATAGAATTTTCCAAAATCCAACCCATGAAATGTTTCCATGAGATGTTTTGTGTTGGTGCCAAAATGCCAATCCCTGCTACAGTGGGTCTGTTAGTGCAGATGGGGGGAGTGGGGGGTAATTAGAGATACATGTTCATGATTGTGATTTCAGGATTAACATTGACTCCTAATGAGGAAAATCCAGCATGACAGATGAATTTAATTACTTCTGCCTCCAGAATGGAGGGGAGGGGATCTTCTGGACTGCTCTAGATGGACCAGGGGCTCATCTCGCTTGCCTACTTGTCAAATCCAAACACTCCTGTCATTGTTGCCCCTGAGTGTGGACCCCGAGAGGTCTGAGCTGAGAGAATGTTTCAGGATTTGTTATGGTCATAGTCAAGAAGATGGTTTGTGTGCAAGCCTGTGTTATGACAATACAACACACATTGTTTTGTTATATTTGCACCACAATACAATACAATCTAATACAGTGACACAGAAATGCATTATTATATTATTATTACTCTTTTTTGCTCAATTTACTATAAGCAAATATGTGAATGACAAACCTTTCAGATACCAAGACACATCAATCACAATCATCTCCAAACGTTCCTTCCTCTGATAAATGATAGGAAACTTTAATAGAACAAAAAAAAAACATATAGTAAGAACAGCCAAAATTATTAAAGGCCAACACACACTGGACACAATGTAGAGCTCTTTGGCTCTGAGGAGACACTTGACGTCTATGATGTTGTGTGTGTATAATATATATATATATATATATATATATATATATACAGTATTAGTAAAAAGTCTGTAGAATAGGTTCCATGTTGTCATGTTCTGTGTTTACTCACTCCTGTCATATTCCATGTGCTTGTGTTTGTTTTGGTTGTTGGCTCCTCCTTGTCTCCACCCCCCTGTTACGCCCCTCACCTGCTCCTAGTCTGTGTCTCCTCCCTGTCCAAGGTCTTTCTTGTTCTCTTGTGTGCTCATATAACCTTTGCTTTCTCCCTGTCTTGGTCGAGCACTGACATTCCAATTTGTAGCTAAAGTTCCAGTCTGTTTGTCTCACGCTGCCTCTGTTTAATCTTGTTATTTTGTTATGTGATATATTTGTTAATTTTTGTCACCATAGACTTCAATAAAAGATGTTTGCGAATGTATCCGCCTTTCTCAGCTCCCTTAACCTTACACATATGCTATTAAAGAAGGTTCTCTTATCGTTACAAGCTTGACATCGTAACAATAGCAGAGCCCTTTCCAGTGCTACATAGAATTATGCATTAAAAATATGCAGATTACATTAAAAATATCACTGACCATATCACACACTGTGGTTTGACACAAAAAGGTGTACTGAAAAAAACTACAGATATTTTCTTTACAGTGCAGTAGTAGATGTTACCTTCTCGTTCATCATCAAGCACCTCAGCTGGAAGCTCCAGCTGTCCCCAACATGGTACCCTTCCCTTTCAGCAGTTCTTCGCCCAGGGTGTATGATAGAAAAATATGATCACATGTGAAGTACCACCCTTCTTCACTGATTTTTTTTAGGGGCTTCCCCAGGGGGTTTGCCAGTGTACACCAGGCAAATTCCGGGCATGGCTGGACTGTGCATCACACGCTGATACCGTATTTGGCCGGTTTCTTCGGCATGTAATGTCTGAAGGGACAGCGCCCACAAAATGCAACCAGACATTGATCCACAGTCACGTGGGAGCCTGGATTGTAGAGAAAGGCTCCTCGCTGAACCCACTTGTCCCATATGTCCCGTATTGCTGCGAGTTTGTCATGCTCTTGTTGGCCCTCCCTTGTTTCTCTGCCATCAAAAAGTTTGACATGAGAGAAAACATGGATTGTGTTTTGAGACATGGCGGCTAGAAATATTGGCAGAAGCCCAAAGGCTTGCTGTTGCTTCACCTTTTGACTTGTACACTCCTGCCAAAATGAGCAATCCGATGTAGGCTTGCAAGTGGGTCGCATCCAAGTCTTTCCAACTGTCCCCATACACGCGCTTCCCCTCTAAATTTGTCATCAATTAATGGTGTTATGAAAAGCTCCAATGCTGATTTTATGCCTTGGACATGGCTGACAGCATATCTGGTGGAACCTAGGACCATTCTGATGATAATAGAATTAATGCATCTGATATCATCATGTTATTCAAGTGGGGAGACAGACCATAATAACTTTCCATTTTTGGAACATACTGTATTTGCTGGTTGTTGAGAGACAAAAGGAGGGTCAACACTGAGTGTCTCATTCTTATCAGTGGAGGATGCCTCATAATCAGAGTCCTCCTCAACAACATCCATGGTCAAAGAGCTGTGACAAAACCTCACTGACAAAAAAAAAACATTTCCTTAGAAGTCAGCTGAAAAAGAACAGAAAGAGAGAGCACACAGAGCACCAAGAAAAATAGCTTATAAGGCTGCTCTGTGAACCTTTTATACATTTACTCCACCCCATGTTGTGTGAACTATCAATACCTTTGTAGGAAAAATATGTTCACGCCCCCACAGCATGGGAAAAAACAAAGTTCTGGCGAGAATAATGTATTCCCCTCCTCCCACCATGTCGGGTCTATCGGTCAACTATCAGTGGTTCTCGCAATACTACGGATATGGTTATGTTAGTTTAGGGCTCTAAAGTCCTATCACCATACCCTGTGTAACTGGAAGAGCGTGCCATCTCATTTCAGTTCTGGTTCTGTGAGCTGTAGTACCAGAGAAGTGGACAGCTAGTATTTCAATTCCGAGAATGCCCTCTAGGCATATGGTGGGAAATCTCTCATGCGATTCTTAGTGAGAGCAGTAAAAGGAGCGGCACCCATACTTCTACTTCGGACAAACCGCCTAAAGAAATTGACAAACCCCAGAAAGCACTGCATGAGGTGTAGAGACATGGAGCGTGGCCAGTGCATGACCGCCTTAGTTTTAGCCCAGTCCATTCTAAGCTGTCACTGGGAGACAACAAAAGCTAAGTTTTAACTTAGTGTAAAAGTGTTTTTCCAAGTGCAGCTGGGGAACCCTTCTTACTTGATCTATGTCTTAGTCTAAAGAGTGGCTGAAGATGAGAATATTATCTAAGTAGACAAACACCATTCATATTGGCAAAACTGAATATACTTCCCTATGGTCTTCTTCTCTGGGGCTGATAAGGTGAACAGATGGACCCATGGGGGACTAGTCCACAGGAAGAGATTAATGGCACAATCATAAGGTCGGTGGATTGGCAAAAGCTGGGCATTAGTGAACTTCAGAGATCCCAATACTCTGTGGGAATGGAGGATAAATCATATTCCAGGGAGGTCCTGGCTCCTGGATTGGCAGATTTGAGACACAGCACTGACACTAGGGTGCCCAGGCCACCACCAATTGTCATAGCCAGTCGATCCAAGGATTGTGCATTAGCAGCCAGTGAAACCCCAGCACTAGGAGTACTTTTAACAGACCTAAGAAACCTGTTCTGAGTGCTGCCCAATCCGCAGCGTGATGGGCTGTGTCTGCTGGGAAATTATCCCTGGCTCCTATTAACAGCGGAAACACACATGTGTCAGTCTATAGAGACAAAGGGTGGGCCTAGTGTTCTGGCAAGGGCTGCATCAATAAAATAACCTGCAGCCCCTAAATCAGTTAAAGATATGTGATGTTTTCTCATTGGTGTTCCCAGGTCCATCACAAATCTCCTACCGTTCAGCTAATAAACTTTCCTAACACACAAGAGATTTATATGATGTTTGTACTTCACACTAACCTAATACCTGAACACTGAATTACACTAATAAAGGTTCTAGAGTCTCAGTAGACCATTCAGTAAAATACGTGAACACTTTATTTCACTAATAAAGCCTGTAGAATCTCAGCAGGTCATTCAGTAAAGTACCTGAACACTATTACACTAATAAACCTTGAGAGTCTCAGCAGATCATTCAGTAAAATACCTGAACACTGTATTACACTAATAAAGCCTGTAGACTCTCAGCAGATCATTCAGTAAAATACCTGAACACTGTATTACACTAATAAAGCCTGTATAGTCTCAGCAGATCATCCAGTAAAATACCTGAACACTGTATTACACTAAAAAAGCATGTAGAGTCTCTCTAGATCACTCAGTAAAGTACCTGAACACTGAATTACACTAATAAAGGCTCTAGAGTCTCTATAGATTATTCAGTAAAATACTTGAACACTGTATTACACTAATAAAGCCTATAGACTCTCAGCAGATCATTCAGTAAAATACCTGAACACTGTATTACACTAATAAAGCCTGTATAGTCTCAGCAGATCATCCAGTAAAATACCTGAACACTGTATTACACTAAAAAAGCATGTAGAGTCTCTATAGATCACTCAGTAAAGTACCTGAACACTGGATTACACTAATAAAGGTTCTAGAGTCTCTATAGATTATTCAGTAAAATACCTGAACACTGTATTACACTAATAAAGCCTGTATAGTCTCAGCAGATCATCCAGTAAAATACCTGAACACTGTATTACACTAAAAAAGCATGTAGAGTCTCTCTAGATCACTCAGTAAAGTACCTGAACATTGAATTACACTAATAAAGGCTCTAGAGTCTCTATAGATTATTCAGTAAAATACTTGAACACTGTATTACACTAATAAAGCCTATAGACTCTCAGCAGATCATTCAGTAAAATACCTGAACACTGTATTACACTAATAAAGCCTGTATAGTCTCAGCAGATCATCCAGTAAAATACCTGAACACTGTATTACACTAAAAAAGCATGTAGAGTCTCTATAGATCACTCAGTAAAGTACCTGAACACTGGATTACACTAATAAAGGTTCTAGAGTCTCTATAGATTATTCAGTAAAATACCTGAACACTGTATTACACTAATAAAGCCTGTAGAATCGCAGCAGGTCATTTAGTAACATATCTGAACACTGTATTACACTAATAAAGCCTGTAGAGTCTCTATAGATCACTCAGTAAAGTACCTGAACACTGCATTACACTAAAAAAGCCTGCAGAGTCTCTATAGATTACTCAGTAAAGTACCTGGACACTGTATTACACTAATAAAGCCTGTATAGTCTCAGTAGATCATTCAGTAAAATACCTGAACACTTTATTACACTAATAAAGCCTGTAGACTCTCAGTAGACCATTCAGTAAAATACGTGAACACTTTATTTCACTAATAAAGCCTGTAGAATCTCAGCAAAACGTTCAGTAACACACCTGAACACTGTATTACACTAATAAAGCCTGTAGAGTCTCAACAGATCATTCAGTAAAATACCTGAACACTGTATTACACTAATAAAGCCTGTAGAGTCTCTATAGATTACTCAGTAAAGTACCTGGACACTGTATTACACTAATAAAGCTTGTATAGTCTCAGTAGATCGTTCAGTAAAATACCTGAATACTGTATTACACTAATAAAGCCTGTATAGTCTCAGTAGATCGTTCAGTAAAATACCTGAACACTGTATTACACTAATAAAGCCTGTAGACTCTCAGTAGACCATTCAGTAAAATACCTGAACACTTTATTTCACTAATAAAGCCTGTAGAATCTCAGTAGACCATTCAGTAAAATACGTGAACACTTTATTTCACTAATAAAGCCTGTAGAATCTCAGCAAAACGTTCAGTAACACACCTGAACACTGTATTACACTAATAAAGCCTGTAGAGTCTCAACAGATCATTCAGTAAAATACCTGAACACTGTGTTACACTAATAAAGCCTGTAGACTCTCAGCAGATGATGTTATTCCACATGACGGTCTCATGGTTCTGTGTGTCTCTCCGTCTGTGGATGATGTTATTCCACATGACGATCTCTGGTCTCACTGTATCTGTTTTATCTTCTGGGCTGTGGAACAGATCCTCTGTTCTGGTGCGAAACAGGACGCCTGCCTCTGTTCATGACACCTGTTCTTTCTGTTGACCTGTTCCTTCTGTTTCTGGTCAGCACGTTTCACTCTCTACAACAACAGTAACAAACGTTAAGAACCTTTTCCATGTGAACAATTCCTTTAAAGAAGCATCAAATGCAACAATACCAGCAACATCTACTACACAACAGCTGCAATACAAAAATCACTAAGAAAAATAAA
The DNA here is from genome assembly GCA_021613375.1 of Megaleporinus macrocephalus. NCBI lineage: Eukaryota > Metazoa > Chordata > Actinopteri > Characiformes > Anostomidae > Megaleporinus > Megaleporinus macrocephalus. The sequence goes on along the minus strand of CM038725.1, from coordinate 21,098,526 downwards.
GAAGGTCAATATCAACAGAAAAGACAGAGAATTAAGGGATTAATAATAAATATTAAACTACTAAGATCCACAGTATAGGGAACATGACTAGAGGTAAATGATGAACCCTGTACCTCTTCTCTCCTCTCCTTTTGTCTCTGTGTCCCCCTTTGCTCGTAAAGGGAGATGCTCTGATCTTGCTCCATGGGGTTTCACGGTCCCTGGTGGGCTCTTTCGCCTCTCCCCTTGCATTCTCTGTCGTCTCCTGAGACCCTATTCCCAGGGTTCCACCGCTGGAGCCCTTACGTTATCATTGATGGTCTTCAGCGCTTTGTTGTCCTGCTTATACTTGATCTTTCTACCTTTTACCCTTGTTCCTCTTCTGGTCTTTTTCTTGGAACTGGTTCTAGATGTGTCCACTCGCAGATCATTCATTTCAGCTGGAGGACAAAATGAGAAGAATGTCTAATGACAGTTCCTGGAACTCAGAAATACTGACCAGAGTTCTTTAAATGAATCCATCGTTTCAGTAAATTTAACTCTCAAACATCTTTGACACAGATATTGAGGCTGAAACTACTCAAGAATGTTCAGTCTAATTGGGTGCTGTAATCCAGATTTGTGATTGGATAGTTTCCTGGCAACCACAGTAATTGACATATGGATCACTCAGTTGTCTAACCTTCTAAGATACCACAGAAAAGGTGTAACAACACTTAGAAAGATGAAGAATCTTGTAAACGTTCAAAGGTGCTTGTATACCAATGAAAGCTTTTCTCTAGAGTCGTATATCCAACCCTTTATGTTTGAGAAGAGTGCATGTTAAACAGATGTGTTTCTACTACAGAACCTGAGATGTTTCCTTTACTCACCCTGAAGTGGCCCATTATCAGCCGCCACCTCAGTCAGGACACAGTGTTCCTCTGCAGTCACGGTTTGCTCTTCAGCATACTCCACCGTCTGCAGCTCGACTCCTGCTGTCACATGAAGAAGCATCAACAGCTGTCCATCATTGTGGTGTGATCTGACCATCATCTTTGTGTTTGTAACCCAAAATCTGGTCATATGTCTTAGTTTCACTTTGTAAAACGAGCCAGAGATCAAACTGATTTCAGCACTGTTCACCTCAGATCCTGGAATAACTCATATTTTCTCTGGGATTTGTTTTGATAGTGAAACCTCTGCTGTTACTGCACTTATATTAGAAACAAAATCATTAATAACAATTGTTAACAGCTTATAAATGACTAACAGCAGCCAATTATCTGTTTTATGATAACCATTCTATTTAGTAATAATGAGCTTTTCTTACCCAGAGAATGGATGCTAGTCTGGTTGGTCTCTTTCAGGTCAATGAGCTGTAGCTGGCCGGTGGTCTCAGTTTCAGAGTCTGCCTACTGTCCTCCTAGATACATCAAATATAAATTTTATTAATTACAGAAGATTATTAATAATATGAAACATCAGCGGTTCTTTAGTGATACAGGGCTATTATGATGCTACTCTTGCTACTGGTTTCTTCTACTCACCAACATCGTGCAGGAGTTCTAACAGCTCCACAATACCATCAAACTCAGGCTCTGAAGTCATTGTCCCCAGAATGCCGTTCACTGATTTAATATAAATAAATATTAACAGTTGAACAGTTAAAATATTAACAGTATCAGCTGATCTGATGTTCCTTCTTTATAATCATCTAAAGAGAATCTAAAAGCAGCACCTTCTGTTGTTATGGGCTCGATACCACCAGCTGATACTAGCTCCATCTTTAGTTCCTGCTGTTCATTTGCTTTACTCACCCAGAAGTTGGTTCCTCTTTGTCACCAGTTCCTCCACCAGCTTCTCTAGCGTCTCGCTGATGACCACCCTCATGGTATCCTTGCAGCTCACAAGTTTGTTGTTGAAGCATTAGTTAAGACATTAATGTTAATATTACACATTATTCCTGCTTTGACTTGAATCTTATTATGTCTCTGTTTATTGACTCATTGAAAACTTTAATAAACTAAATTTATTGAGTCTATCAGATCTCGGAGATCTTCAGCAGCCAGTTTCAGTACGAGCGTGGTAATCTCATCCACTGGATTCACATTGATAAACACCATCAGTTTTCCAGCATTCTTCATATATTTGATTGTTTCTGTTGCTTACCAAGGTATTTGTACGTGTAGACCAGACGAGGGAACAGGATTTGAAAAAGTTCCACCACTTCCTGATCAGCGTCCACCTGGATCTGCACCTCAGTTCCTGGATCAGATTATAAGTATATCTGCTGGACTGGACCAACACCAGTTTACTTTGCTGGCCTGCTGTCAGAGAATTTTCTGGCTTGTGATACGTAACAAAGTTTATAAGTTGTATTTATGACTTTATCAGCTTCTTGAGTTCAACCTCTTTGTAAGACATGGAGATTCAGGAGTTCATGGCGACTGCCCACATGCACTGTTACTGATATCATCATATTGCTATTTATCAACTGGTCCTCTCAGTCTCGCTCAGTACCTGAATATTTTTAGGTACTGTATTATTCAGAGGTGTCATGATGCTGACAACACTGATGGTGTCTTCTACTCACCCAGAGCTGTGTTGGTAGATGTTCTAACATGATGCAGCAGCATTTCAGACAGCTCTCCGAGGTCAGCATAGTGAGGGAGGATGTGCATGATCTTCAACACCTTGTTTACAGATTGAATAGAAATAAACAGAAAGTCATCCAGCTGTTTCATTATCACAGAATCTGGTAAAGATGGTGATGCTGATATTGAAACGTTAAGTATCAGCTGATCTGATGTTTTTTTCTTTATTAAGTACATGTACTGATTTGAACTAAAGCTCTTAAGATGTTCATCTAAAAGTAGCACTTTCTGTTAATAAGTACCCAAAAACCACTAGCTGATACCACATGGGCTCCATCTGTAGTATTATCTTTAGTATTTAGTGGTCATTTGCTTTACTTACTCAAAGGCTGGTCAGGTTCTGTTGCTAATTCCTGTAGCAGGATCTCCGTCATTGCAGTAGCAGCTTGGCTGTAGACTGAGCCGTTGATCACTAATGTAGAATATAATTAGTCAGAAAGATTAATGTTAATATTTCTGCTTTTGTCTGAATGTAGTTGTAGTTATGATTCTTTCTTGTACTCACCCGGAGGAATGTCCATCTCGTCTCCCTCATCCTTCTTCAGGTAGATGTTCCAGAGGTCCCGGACGGTTCCAGCAGCAGAGATCACCAGAGTGATGGTGATCATCTTGTCCGGTCCTTTCACATTTATAAACACTGTCAGTCGTCCAGCTGTGTCATTTTCATACTTGATATATTTACACTGATCGTTTCCATCACTTACCAAGGTGTTGCCCAGTCTTGTCCAGGTGGCAGTACGTAACTGTTTCAGTTTCTGTGGCCACCTTCTGCATTTCTGTTCCTGATTCAGACTCTGAAAAAGGATGAGCAGATGTCCAGCAAATTTATGGTCAGTTCTGATGGTCCTCAGGAGCGCGTAAAGTCAGAAAATGATGACATCACCAAATCTGAACAAAAGTCTGATGGAATTTAGGTGGTCATCACCAAATTATTCAGGACTGGACCGTGTGACTGCTGGACCAGGACTACCCAAATACAGGATTATTGTCTTCATCATGTCCCTATCATGTGTCTGTTCCTTTACTGATCCAATCACAGGTCCTTTCAGTCTCGCTCAGTGCATCTGAACAGTTTTATTGTTGTTAAATTCAGAGTTAATGTGATGCTAATAATGCTGATGGTGTCTGCTGCTCACCCAGAGATGTAGCTGCATCGTCCATTGAAACGTCATGATGATCACTGATGGCGTCATCTTCAGGCTCTTCAGTAATCAGCATCTCATTCTCTGTTTTTAAATAAATAAATATTGTCAGTTTTCCAGTTTGTTCATTCTGAAAGTATCGTTTCATTTGCTATATTCACCCAGACGCTGGTCACTCCCTGCTCCTCCAGCAGCTTCCTCTTGCTGCATCTCTAGAAGCTCCCTGGCAACTTCATTGTTGTACATGTTGTGCTGTTGTTCTTCTGCTTTAATATTAATATCAGAATTAATAATATTAGTATTTCTCCTGATAATCATGATGCTGAGCATGCTAGAGGTTTCTCCTAATTCCCCAGAGGTGGGCTGGCAGATGTTCTAACATCTTATTGACCTCTATTCCACCAACAAATACCATTTTACATTAAAACTTGTTATTTTTAATGTATGTGCTCATTCCTACAGATATAAGCTCACATTAATTTATCATCATGTAATCTGTTGGTTTTCTTTACTTACCCAGAGGTTCCTCTATGGACCCCTCCTCACTGTATTTTAGACTGATGCTTGTGAGGTCCTTCATAGCTATCCCCTCAACTTCATCAGCCATCACCGCAGTCCTCATCTCGTTTTCTGCTAAATAGAATAAAACATTAAATAAATACTCAAACTAGATGTTTTTAAAAGCAGTTGTACTTTTATCATCATGACATCTGTTAATTTCCTTTATTTACCCAGAGGTTCCTCCATAGGTTTCACATGTATACTCAAAACAACATATAAATATAAATATGGAGTATGGAGTATTCAGCATTCGAGTTTGAAGTAGAATTTGTTCCTTACCATTCCAGGCTGTGCAGGGTATGTCCATACTTTTCATATGCTTTCTAAGGGTCTGAACTGTCGGCAGGCATGGATAATGTTCATCCTTAAACAAAGTTGGTTTTCTATTCGCCAGTTTCTTAATCAAATGTTCCATTTGACCTTAAATGCAAATGAAAAATTCACAAATTCACATTACGCAGTTCCACTTTTATAAGCATTACAACCTCAACGGCAACCTGTAAGTAGCAGCCATGCTGTGTGATTTTAGCACTGGTTCACAGTTGTAGGTGATCATAATAAACTGAAAGTTTCATAATGAGTAACAACTTCATTTTGTGTTGATGTTGAGGTGTCAAGTAGCTAGTATGAGCTAGTATAAGTCTCAAGGAATTTTCATAGCTAAGTAATTAATAAGGGAACTAGCTTATTTACATGCAAGTTAATTTTATTTTCAGTTTTTTGTTGCCATTGTGGTGCCTCACTGTAAACCCATTAATCAGATCACATTTCAGCAAATTATTCAGGAGTTCACCAAAAAAAGGAAAACATCATGTATGTTACTATATAGATATCAGAAAGGACAATTTAAAATACTCAACAAATACATTCTATGGCACCTATCAGCAGTAGTTGTGCATTAATAGATCTAATCTGTTATGTTCTATAATCTGTATATAGGTCTACTTTTGTAAAACAGTAGGTGTGGAAAGTTATTAGCCCTATCAGATGCGTTTGTATTGACATAGAATTCTTTACCCATTTTTTTAATTCAATAAAGTTTTATTAATATTAGAATTCTGGCTAGCCTCCTAGTGATTATATCATATGCCTAGTGCCTTGGTGCCTCTCAGCTGTTGTTCACCCATTAAATATAGAATTTGTCTGTTTGGAAACAGTTGGTTCAAAATACATCAGATTCATTGTGATTATGTGATGATATCATTGCTGATTTATGATTCTATCATGAAAACTGGTATCCCTGCTTGAGAGCATATCATTTCACTTTCAGAAACACATGCCTCCAGAGACCAATTTATCATCAAAGATCAGATTCCAGTGTCTGTTTATAGTTATTAATGAATATGAACATGTGAAAGTAACCTAGCATGATGCAAATTTTAAAACTGCCAGAGACTGCAGGTTGTTCAATGTTTGACAGTACGCTGGAGCATATATGTTAACGGGTAAGGCTTATGAGAGCTTGTTAACAAGCTGGCTAGTGTAGGATCTCTATTATTTCCAATATAGAAACATGAATGTTATGGTATTATTAATAGTATTAAGCAAGGGACATATCTCAAAATCATTTATATGGCTAATTGTAAAGAATTTACCCTTTAATTTGAAGATCGGGTACATTCGTTCTAGAGGAATAAAGCTAATTATGAAACTCCTAGATCAAAACATTCTAAATAAAACTTTTTTTTTTTGCCATAGAGTATTCTAACCTCAGACGGCCCACATCATTGGAAAATTGATTATATTCACAGTTTGATGTAGTTTGTAAACATTGTTAAAGTTTAAAATCCTTCATACAGTCCATTGATGCAAACTCAGCAGTTCATTTGGAATTTGTTGTTTGTGCAATGCCATAAAAACACTAACATTTTTGGCCTATTTAGCTGGTAACGGTTTAGTCCATTCACAGTGAAGATACGTGGAGTGTTTCAGCCTTCACTGCCCTGTGAATGAGGAACAGAACAGGGCAGTCAATCAAACAGAGTTCTTATAGCATTTGATTGTGACATGGCCCTAAAATGGTTAACACTCCATCTATATTAGTCATAAGTCATAATGCAGTTCAGCATTTTTAGTGATTGCAAAGGGTGAAATAATCAATTTCACTAAATTCTGGCATTGTTTATGTCTGATGGACAGCACAGTCTACATGAATGTGTTTGAGGAAGCTAACTTCAGTGAGGAAGTAATTTCAATTAGGACAGACCTGGCACCTGCCATATTTTGCAGTTTGAACCACTGGAGGAGTTGGATGTCCTCCACAACAGTTGCAGCAGCTGTTGATGTTCTTGGAACGCACCTCCTTCTCTCGATATGAAGTTTCACCAACACGTTACCCAGCTGCTCCAGGAAAATCCCCCTTTGACTCAGTTTCCCCCTGTTCCAGTCCTTGTTTAGGCATTGTAGACACTCACATCAATGATGTTGAAGAAAATTACAAGGGGTCAATGGGCAATCATGCATCTGCAGCTGTATGTGACTATGACCTTGTTAAAGTTATCCACCCCTCCCTTTGTCTTGTTGCAGTGCAAGACCATTTGTGGTTTTCTGTCTTCTCTGGCGCTCAGGACATCATCTTTGTGAGTATTGCTCATCAGCAGGATATTTTTTCTTTCTTGGGGCAGCAGAAGACTGTCACACTGTAAACAAAATATCTGTAGGGTTTTTTCAGTACACCTTTTCATGTTAAAGCACAGTGTATACCTTTGTCAGTGATTGAATTTAGCATATTTTTAATATTTCCTCTTACTGTGCCTGAGTGTGTGTGTTCTTTTTTTTTTTGTTTTTAATGCACTCATGGTCCTGCGTTATACTTTGGCCTGCAAGAGCATTATATGCGCGGTGGTGGGTCGTGTTTGTGTGCACATGTTTATGATTTAAAGCAGCTTTTTAGCCTAATTTGAAGTGTTTCGATTTTCTTGCTAGCAATGCAGCAGTTCTGCTGAACACCCATAACCCCAATTACTGCTCCTCATTTGCATGCTGCTCTGTGCTGCACTGTGCATACAGACTGCCTGTGTGTTCGTATTTGTGAAACTGGACTGTTCACTTATTTCCTGCTTGCTGACCCCTACCACAGCCCAGTGCCCTTTCAATTCCTCACAGTAATTCTGTTCCAGCGGGTTAATCAACAACAATGGCTACTTGCTGGGATTTTCATCGCTCCAGTGTTTAATCCCCTAGCTGTCTACGAGATAAAGGATTTTCTACAAGATCCTCTCTTAATTTGGGCAGATTATCTGCCCTGGGTAACTCTCACCACCAGATATGCCAACGCAGCCAATCATAAAACTGCCCCTTGTTAGGGCTGCATGATGTAGATAAAACATTATGTTGCAATTAGATTCTGCTACATTGCGACGCAGTACGCAAACATTGTTAAAAGGTTTAAAATGTACTGTCCAACATGACAATAAGTATGCTGTCCAACCAGCATATCATGGTTGTCGAGAGAAAAACAACAATTTTTGGTAGTTTTTATTTCTCTACATAATTTGAATGCAGAAGCTGCTGTTTATATTGTGTGAAAATGTAATGATGAATAGACCAATAGAAATGCTCTAAAACATCTTGGGAAAAAATCTGGTTCCATTGACTTACGTCAAAAGCAAAAGTTTTTGTCCTCTCCTGTAAAGTTGCCATTTTGGAGATACTTCTTTCTTGATGGACAGTGGAGATATTTTGGACAAACTGGTTTTGTCACAAGTCCATTTACACATATGTGCTTATTTAGCCTAGAGCTCTTTAGCTCTGCTCATTTACACTGAAGTTATGAGTAGTGTTTCAGTCTAGAATGCTTTGTGAAGCACAGTCCAGAGCCAGTTTTGTTGGTGATTCTAATTGTTTGTTGCTATTTTTGCTCATTTTTCTCATTTAAATGTTTCGGGTCATGCAACCAATTTTAATATAAGGTAAAGAAAACAAGAGCAAACACAAACTACAGTTTTTAAATGATCATTCTATTTACCGAAGATAAAGATGTATTCGAATTTTGTGTCACCCATGTGAAAAAGTAATTTTCTTCCTAAACCTAATAACTGGTAGTAACAGCTGCACTCAAACATTTGCGATAAATTGCCATGAGTCTCTTACATTACTTTGGAGAATTTGTAATGGTTCTTCTTTGAAGATTTGTTTTTTTATTCAGGTGCATTAGAGGACTTTTGAGCATAAAGGTCAATGTTTAAGGTCTTGACTTACAATTCAAACAATTCAGGTGAGGATTTTGACCTGGCCACTCCAAAACTCTTAATTTCATGGACTTGCTTTGCGCTTTAGATCATTGTCCTGCTGCGTAACCCAACTGCCATTACGTCTTGGCTCACTAACTGATAGACGGACATTTTCCGTCAGGACTTTTTGATAACAGAAATCATGGTTCCAACAATTTTGACGAGTCGTCCAGGTCCAGCAGAAGCAAAGTACCTTTAGACTATCACACTACCGCCACGATTTAGTATGACTGCTGGTATGATATTCTTATCATGGTATGTGGTGTTAACTTTATGGCACCTATTCCTTTCAAAAAAAGACTCATCAGTCCACAGAGTATTGTCCCTAAATTGTTGGGGGTCATATAGATGGTAAAGGTATTCTGTTTGTGCCCAGTGTCTTTCTTATTATGGAATGCCCATTGACCCTAACAGAGGCAAGTTAGGCCTGCGGTTCTTTTGCTGTTTGTCTGGATTTTTTTGTGATCTCCTGGATCAGTCAAGAATGTGCTCTTGAAATTGAAATTTTGGTAGGCCAGCCACTCCTGGTAAGGTTTATTGCTATTCCAAGTTTTCTCCATTTGTGGATAATGGCTCTCAGTGGGGTTTGCCAGAGTCCCAGAGTCTTAGCAATGGCTTTGTAACCCTTTCCAGGTGGGAAGTTTTCAATGACTTTGTGTTGTATCTATATTTTAATCTCGTTAGAGCATGGCATCATGTATTGCTTTTTAAGACCTTCCAGCTGCTTCTTTGAAGTGATGTTTGGATTTAACAGGCCATGCGGTAATCATGTCCAGAATGTCTACTAAAACATGAACCCAATAGTCTACTTGGATTTGGTCAAGTACTTGAATCAGTAGCTAAGGGGGTTATTACTTTTTACACAGGGCCAAGTAGGACTGGCAAACACTTTTTCTTCAATAAATGAAATCATCCTTTCAAAGCAGCATGGTGAAAGATAGTAGGTTAATTCGACTTAACTTTTACTCATTCATGTCCAGCGGGTGCATTTATTAACCCCCTAGTGACACTCAAAGAGATGTATAGATTTTACCAGAACATTTGCAATGTAATGCTATGCAGTGTTACTATTTCATATGTGATATTTTTTAATTTAATATTTTGCATACCTTTGATGTGTATTATCTAAGGAATGAAGGTGTGGTTGTGGTGGATGGTGTGGGTGAAAATGTAAGTGAACTGTACTGGCGTTGCTGGAGTGGTGGCATGCCCCCTCTGCTAAAAGAAACCCACCCAAACATAGGTAGACCACACAGAAAGAACCTCCCTAATTGCTTAAATGACATAAAAAATGTTTAGTGATTGAGGCTCATTTGCATGTTGCTGTCTGCTTTAGTATGTCTGCATTGTGAAGATAATAAGTAAGTAATGAGCTATATTGTGCAGGCTTGGTTCATGTTCACATGCAAGTAGATCAAAGCAAGTAAAAATTGGATTGGTTAGAATGATACACTGGCAATAGTGGCTACACGGTATCAGCATATGTTGATACAAACAAATTTAAAAGATTCCTCAATAGCAAAAAGCCCAGAAATGTACATGGTCGTCCTTTTTAGTGCTTGTGTTGACTGTTGATGGGTGATACTGTCACATATGCTGAGTGGGTGGCATAAACAAACTCATTTTCATCTTTTCTCAAGGCAGCGGCAAGCGCCTGGGGCGGGTGATGCAAATACGGCTTTGCTTCTGTGTATATGTGCCCACAGCACTTCACCAGGACGGGGAACGAAACCCTGGTAATTACCATTGCACAGTACGGCAAATCCCTCTCTGTCATCATTAACAGCTCTGAGCCATAGAACGCCATTTAGAGCAGCTTAGAGCAAAAACCCAACCAGAGCACTGCTAATGTGGCTGAGGATGAATGGAAACAAGTTACCAATATTAGTTACCAATTAGCATGATCACCTTAATTAGTAGCTGTACAGCTGTATTTACTGTTAGTGACATGAGCATCGTTGACTGAACTATTCTTTTTATATTACAGCAGTACTTTACTTACCCAGTTACATGTCACTGACATAACATTGGCATGAACCAGCCATGGTAGATGTTGCCATAACATAATTTTGTTCATTTTTTTATTGCACCAGAGTCATATCACAGATAATTATGAATATCATGACAAATGTTCAATTTTAATTTGGCCGAGCAGTTGCAAACTGTAGCTACTAAATCTAGAGCTTTACCATATCCATATCCATATACACCATGCATATATATATATATATATATATATATATATATATATATATGCCTTAGACTCAATTCTGCTCCTGTCGAGTTGTAATTTTACACAACAATGAAAGAAAAGTAGTCCTGTGATACCTGCAGAGCAAAACATGATTCTATTAAATAAATCAAATTAAAATTACAGATTGTTTTTTCCCCCAGAAATAATTAGGCATTTTTTGAAGGCCTTGAAGGGCCTGAGGGTTCCCCTCTAGTGCTAAATAACTTCTGACATGTGTTTCAAACAGTAGAGGCTAAGTTGTTAGAGCCTTGGGCGATTGATCACAGGGTTCTGGGTTTAATACCCAGGTCCGCTAAGTTGCCACTGTTGGACCCCTGAGCAAGGCATATAACCCCCTCTGCTCAGGAGTGCTGGATCATGTCTGGATGCTGGATGCAATTAAGGTACCCAGATATTAAGATGATTCTCAAATGACTCCTATTTCTTCCATATGGCACTATGTAAACCTTGAAACCAACTCTCTTTGCCAAATTCGTGCACTAAATGTTTTTCAGAAGGAATAAGCCCACAGCAGCCCAATGCGTATTAGACTAAATGGCTACAATTCTGAGAATGGCACTGCTTGTAAAAGTGGATGTAAAAGTGGTTATTTCTTGACATGCAAGTGCACTAAATAAATGTCCATTTTTGTAGTTTTCCAGTTTGAGCATGTTTTTAAAATGCTGTAGTTGTTGTATGTATATTTCATGAGGAATGGGCCAATAGAAATGGCTCAAAATAATTTGGAATACAAAGTCATTTCTTACTTTGAATTACTTTGAAACCTGGCCCAGATGCAGTGAAACAGACCTAAACATGATACTACCACCACCATGTTTTGCAGAAGGATTAAGCCCACAGCAGCCAAATGCTTATTAGGCTAAATGGCAAACATTTTTTGTTTGAAAAAGAATGGCTCTTTTTTTTAATGCACTGCTTGTAAAAATGGATGTAAAAGTGGTTATTTCCTGGCTTGTAAATGCACTAAATATTAAAATTTCATGATGAATGGGCCCAAAATGATTTGTATAAAAAGGTCTGATTTCTTTGGCATACTTTAAAACTATGTATATTTTTTCCTTCTCTTGTCTAATTTTTGAGACATGAGATTTTGTTCCCACAACAGATAAATGCTTATTATCATGAGGTATGAAAAACCCAGAATGCTCATGGAGTCAGCCAGGACAGATGACACTTGGAGCCGGTGACCTTTACTCTTAAAAAGAACAGAGGAGAGAAAAAAAAACATCAAAAGCGACCATGCAATCCCCCAGACAGCTCTCTCTCAACATAAGTCAATACTTTTAAAAGCCTCACCCACTACACAGCACTGACTGTTTCTGACTTTGCTTTCGCTCTGTGTTTGTCCCACCGCTGTCTTAATGTCGCAGGCATCATTTTTTTGTACGTTAGGAAAATTAAACACTCCAGCTTTGCATTGACTGCTGTGCATTTGCATATTTATGAATAATGAATTTTAAGCAATGATATCTAAATGGATGTGTTTAGCATGCTTGAAGATCAACCTCTTGGAAGGAACCTTGTGGGACTAAAGCTAGGCAAGTGAGCATTATGTAGCATCCTACATAATTGTGCTAAATCGACTCTGTTGAACTTCATTAGCAGCCTGCTCTGAAATAAACACCGACTCTGAATGTTGCAGCGAAGAACTGCGAGTCTTATTTCTTATGGAGTGTGCAAATATTGCAAAAACTTCAACAACACAGTAGACGTCCTGCGGCCTTTCATTTAAATAATATTAAATTCAGGGGGTGGTATTATACAGATCTAGTCAGAAAATGTTTTGAACGTGTGTGTAGACTTAGAAGAAAGCAGATGGAGAAAGAAGAAACTCTTGTTTGTAGGAACTGGAGGTTGTGACAGAGGAGGTGAGAAAATGATCAAATATCCCAGCTGCTGGAAGAAAAAGTGGCTAAGAAAGCATGGCGAAGAAAATAAATGCAACTGGAAGTGGATCGCAAGGGTCTGAAGACAAGCGCAACAAGGAAAGTTTGCTTTTTGTAACGAGGAAATTAAAAAAGGACTGATCTAATTTAATATTCTTTCTTTTTTCCTTTGTCATTTTTTATTTGCTTCTTAAAACAGTGCTGTGCTCATGCCTTATCATCTCCTTGGTGTTATAAAGCATTCTGTCTATGGTCATGGAGGCAGTTCAGATTAGTATACCTTGTACGTTCTGTGAGTTTGCATGGTCACTAACACTATTTTATATGGTGATCCTCAAGGCTCTCCTCTGGGGCCTCTCTCAAATGTTTGTAAGGCAGTTTTATTGCTTTGATTGATTGATTTGACATTGCTTATTTGTTGTTTTATATTTTGGAAAGCTACTTTACGCTGTGTTTAACATACAAAAAGTAAATCCATCAATTAGGTTGAATTTTTTTTTATTTTTTTATTTATTTTTTTTTTTGCATTAGCAGCTCCACCCCTTAAAATACATATTAGATCAGGCGTGCTAATTCTTGTAAGCTCTGTGCACAGATTGACAGATCAACTCTTGGTGCACATGCATGATATATTAGCATATGGCTATATGCCCGAATCTATGATTTTAAGCTATTCTAAACCAAATGTATTCTGTCTTCTTGAACATGTATTGCATTCTACTCTCTGAAAGCTGGCATTCTTTCCTTTGGAATGAGCTGATCATAGTGTGTTTAGTAAGCAGTGGGGTTACTGACTAGGCCTCCACAGGCTCTGCTAACTGCGGAGTGTGGATCTCTGTCTTGTGCCAGAGTCCCACGGAGCAGGGCGAGCAAAAGTAGCTAAATGTGGAGGACAGGGACTTGAGCAGTGGCCAGATTTGACAAAGCAATGGGTCATCATCCGCAAACAATGATCGTATCACAGCAAGACATGCCATCTGTTTAGGGGAGAGGAGAAGAGCCTGGCCTGTCACTGTGTGTTTTCAGTATGTACAACGGCTTAAGAGTGTGTTCATGTTGGAGACTCAATTTCAGTCCAAATTGGAAAAAACATCTTGCAAGAGAGGGAAAAAAACCCCAAAAACACTCCTGTCTGACATGGTGTATGGATGTTTTGTGTCTTCTAGGCTAATAGGTTGTGATATATTTCTGAGAAATGCAATTTATGGGTTAACACTGAACGTCACCAGCAAGCCCCTAATGTAGGAGTTCCAAAAGTAACATATAAAACAGATTTTGAGAGTTGCAACAGGTATTTCATGAAATTAATTATTGCATACTACACAATGAGCTTGTTATGAATTTGTCATCTCTGAAACTTTGAAGATTTCCAGATGGCGGCTGACAGGAGAGTAAAATATCAGGTCTTGTTATGCTTAATGGAATAGTGGCATGTATGGGAATTAGGTAATCCGAATAAAGATGTTCCACAGTCATTCCCATGTCGAGTGGACATTCCATACAGTGTAGCTATGTAGATTTTATAAAAGCACTGCAACGCTTAAAACATGACAAATTCATTCGAGTAGAAACTCTTTTGATCATTAAATCTATTCCCCGGTGCCCACTGTAATAATACATTCCTCTCTAAAATGACAATCACAGTAGGGTCATGCTGAGATAATGGCTTACACATGAAGTGCCTGACGTTATGTACGCCGGCAATTACGCTCCCGTTTGTTTGTTTGAATTAAATACAGCACATTTGCAGAGACACTGCACATAAACGTAAATGGCCTCCAAATACAGGCTGTGGCTCATTTTAAGGCCTGCAATGCAAAGTGCCCCAATAAATATTGTATGGATTAAAGCTTCCACATGTAGCCCAGTGGAAAAGGGCCAGCATCTTAAGCTTCATGTATTCAGTGATGTGTAAGTGTTCATCCTTGTGGTCCCACTTTCTTCCTGTGGCTTTCTGTAGTTTTAGTTCTTGGTAGGCTGAAACTCCAAAGAACTAGGTCATTAATTTGGGGAGCATCATGGTGAGTTCCAAGATTTAGTTTGGCTAAACTACACTGAAGTGCTCATCAGGTTCTAGGTATTCCCAGGATGCATGTTTGGAACTTGGAACTCCAAACTACAATGAATTTAGTTTGGATTAAATGATGGTACATACCCTGACAGTCAAACCATGTTACACTGAAATGCTGGAATTGAAGGTTCTAGCTATTAAGCTTGTAAAAGGGCATAGTCGACTGCCTCATGCTTGGAGCATTATGTAGAGTGTGGTTATCCCCATTGGACTCTGCTCCTATGTGTTGTGTCATAGGTAAAACAGCTGCCCTCCATGTAGTAGACTAGGGTTCAATTCTTTTTCTGGGCAAGGACAATTGCTACAACGAGAAAAGTGTTTGGGCAAGACTCCTGAGGGATTGTTCAAATGTTGCCTTTACCCTCGCAAGCATGCCTGTTTTCAGCATTGTCTGTGAAGCAACATGCACAGCGACAGGAAAAGCTCTCCTCTAGCTGCATAATGTGTTTTAAACTGCATATTTAAGAGAAAAACCCATCACATTTTCCTCTGAGTGACATGAATAAGCATTCTCCGTCATCACAGCTGGCCAACTAATGTCTGGATTGATTTCTCTCAGTGGATGAGCACCGCTCAACTGGGTCACACAAGAGTTTAGCAACTTAAGACTTTTTTTGTTTTACTCAGAATTTCCTAAGTGAAGTTATAACTATATGACTTAGTTTTGGGAGCTGGCCCCGATTACCTCTACCAACTATACATACACCCCCATTCCCATGTTGAACCACATTGCACCCACCACCTCCCCTTGGATCATTTCCAAACGTGGTCTATACTAGCTTTCTTTTCCAGCTCTGCATCTCAGGTAAACAGTAGCAGTATATGTGTTAATTCCTCCACTAGCTTGGACTCTTTCTATCACACAGTCTCATCAGGTATTTTCTCCTCTAGGGCTTCCAAATATAGACAAGTGTGACCTTTAAGCTCCATTGGGATGCATTGCTTCACTGACCAACTCACTATGCTACCCTTCAAAGTTAAGACATGAAATTTTTTCTACTTTATATTAAACGTCTAGGGACACACGATCTGAGGCACTTCAGGTGCTCCCAAGTGGTGCAACAGATTAAGGCTTCACGGCAACAGGAGCCTGTGAGTTTAAACCCCAGCGATGCCATAGTCATCCGTTAACTGAGAATCTAAACCAAAAGAACTTTTGACAAAACCAACAAGTTTGAGTGATGAGAACTTAAGTTGAGTTAACTCAAGAAAGGTTGCGTAATCAAATAACAGCATAGCTTTGGTGCTTGTTTATAAAATCTAAGCCCTGTACAATGCTCAGGACAAAGATGAACACAAACTGTAGGTGAAAACAATGCTTTCAATTTATTTTCATAGCTGAAATATTTCTGTCTCAGTTTTTCTCAGTTTGGTCTCCTAAATCATGTTAATTTATGCCCTTAATAAGCACATCCTGCTTCTTTTTTGAAGCAAAACACGCTAGCCACTTAATAAGACATCATCTGAACACTCCCTAAACCATTTTCAATTTTTATGCAACGTTGATGGTAAAAAGGCATAAGTGGCCAGCATGTATCCCTCCACTATAAATGGATTCAAATCAATTAAGACACTGGATTGTGCAAAGTTTTAGGTAGGTGGGGACATCATTATATTTAAAATGCTATTTTTCCAAACAAGAAGCTTTTATTTGCTCAGTAAAAATTTTTTAAACCACTCAAATAATATGAATACAGTAATTAGTGGTTTTCTACATTTCCGTGTGTTTATTTAACTTTCCTTATGCCAACCCAGTAAGATTTGCAGTTATCATTTAATACTTGTTAAATACTTACATTTAATGAATGTCTGGGGCGTCTAGGAGAAATCTTTCTTCTTCAAATTGGAGCTCAAGATATTATCTACTTCTTTCAAAATAAGATATTTATGCTACTTTGTATCTGTTCTAATGATATCTGGTGTTCTTACTGGTGAAAATAAAAGCAATGAGCTTGGGTGCCTGAGACTTTTGCACAGTAGTGTGCACTTTAAGCCGGAACTTAAAAACTAGCATTAACAAAGTGTCAGACATCAGGCAGTGTATCTAACCATTTCATGTGATGACTGTTGGAACAGATATTGATGATAGGAATCAAAGTCTCTAAAAACTAGTTTCTTGAAGCTACAATTCTATGACATGGTTATGAATATGTTCTCTGGTCCCAAGTTTGTTTTACACATTGTTTTATAATAGTTTAATAGTAGTAGTAATTGTATAATAGTGAGATAAGGTTTAGGCATAAATGCATTCTATTATAATAAAATACACTGGATTTATGGTGGAGATGTTCATGTAAAGCATCCATCCTTAAACCTGATTTGTTTACAATTTCAATGAACAATTTCACATCACACCATCTGAACATTCCCTAACAGTTCATCTGCTTACCTCTAGAACATGATTGCATTGATTGAAGTCGCTCTGGATAAGAATGGTGACCAAACAAAAATTGACCAGATTAATGTAATTAGATCATTTCCAGTTTATCTATCAATATATCATTGGAATATATGTTTTTGCCTTCAAAATAAAAATCGAGGACAGTTGTAGTTTTGTGTACTTTGACCATGTTGTACTGTAATATACTGGGGTGAAGTCTGACAGGGATATGTTTTCCACAAACGATTAAGAGGTTATATGAGCCTACAATTTATATTCATATACATCAAACCACTCTGATTGACCTTAAATACCAAAAAGGGAACCTAGTTATTGATGATCAGAAATAATACTTATAACCACAGTGGACCTTAATGGCTTCTGTTGAGCATGGCATGTCTAGAAACAGTGAATTGGATACAAAACTATATTTCCCTAGTAATAAAACGTCCCTCATACATTCACATCATTTCACTAGTTTCTTTATCCCACTTCATATATCACTGACTCATTAGCAGGTACGTCGAGGCCAGTTAATGGACCTCGTCATACAGTCGCCATAATGAAGGGCAAAAACAGCTCGCTCCTGTGTTCCCTGATTGGAAAATGACCCTTTGTGTCACCCAGGCTTTGATGAGTAGATGACTAGTGTTCTGCTAACTAATTACATCTTGTCCTCCAAGAGCTGAGGCTGAGATGAATCTGTATACCGTTATCACTCAGTTTGCTGGATTTAAGCTGATTCTATTTTTTTTTAGTTAAAAGTACTTAATGACGTAATGCGTAATAATAAACCAGCTATACAAAATGAGATATTTTATTGGTAATATATTTATGCTTGTACACCAGTAAAATAAAATGCATATCTATAATTCCATCGCAGTCTCAGTGAACAGTTGGACAGCATTCCTTCAGCAGACGCCACCTGTAAAAACCGCTGTGATGCAAACAGAACTCTGCATGTTTTGGGGATAATTAAACATTTGTCTTTACTGAAATACTTATAAACATAAAAAACATAACAGTATTGAACAAATGTATCACTCTTTGAAGAAGAAAAAAAAACAAACAAAAAAAAAAAAACATCGGGAACAGTAACCATGTCTTCATACCTGCAGCATTCCTGTGTGCTTTCGGGTCTCTGGTTTCGTTTTACACTTTTTCTTTTTTCTTTTCTTTTCTGTTCTTTTTTTGTGGGATGTCTACAGTAGTCACTTTCTGATCAGTGTAAGCTTTTGCAGGTAAAGGGGAGGAGGACTCTCTTTGCGGTGTTGCTTAAACACAGCACACAATTAAAAGTACATAGAACAAACATTTGGGCACTGAGTTTTTTATGTACATTAGATCGTATGGGTTCTGTAAAGGCATCCATTTCTTTAAATGTGTCTTTAGCTTCATAAATTATTGTTTGTTCTTAACCGTGCGGGCCAAGCTCGCAATCCCCCTTCTACAGTCTGTCTGTGTAGGTTACTGTAGGTATTTTGTGTCATTGTCATGAGTGAGAAATATTCCGAGAGTTTGCTCTGATTTAAACTAAGACATGGTTAAGGACAACCAGAACATGGGGAAAAAGAGAAGGCCAAGCGCTCTGAGCGTAGATCCGTGACTCTTCAGACACGACTGGTCTGATTTAGGCTTTTTGGAGCACTTTTTTTTCTTTTTGGACGGCGCCGTTGACGGCTCCAGGTCATCCAGCAGTACTGGGTTGAGTGTGTCCAGAGGCTGGTCGAGGTTGTTGGAAAGGGTTCCTAGCGGCCCGTCGTTGAGACTTACTCCTTGCTTGCCGCGGGTGTCGTTCTTTATTCGCTCCACTTCTCGGACCTTCGTCTTGGATATGTTCTCCTTTTCTTTCTGTGGGTTGTTTGTGATCTGGCGACTGTTGTAGGATGAGGGGTCAGGGAGGGACTTGCTGGAGATGATGGAGGACTTGTCATTATCGGAAAGGCAGCACCTCGGAATGCTCTCTCCTAACCGGTCGTCCAGGGAGTGGAACTTTCCGGAAACGGCCTTGGTCTCGACGCATCCTTCCAGGTCATTGCTTTTAAGTCGTTTCAGGTCCTTCCCCACAAGAGCGATAGGAAGATGGCATTCGAGCTCAGAGCTGGAGCCTTTAAAGCGTTTGAACCAGTCCCACAGCGGCCTGGCCCGGCAGTCGCAAATCCATTGGTTCCCATTCAGCCGTAGGTACTGGAGGGAGACCAGAGGCTCCATCGACTCCCCACTCAACATAGTGAGGTTGTTGTAAAACAGGAACAAGGTGGCAAGCTTGCCGAGGTCGCTGAAGGCCCGCTGCTGCACATGAATGATACGGTTTTGGTGCAGGAGCAGGCGGTCCAGGTTGATCAGTCCTCGCAGCATATGATCCGTCACCACCTTGATCTTGTTGTTGTGCAGGAACAGGTAGGTGAGGTTGGCCAGATCCAAGAAAGTGTCATCGTGCAGGGCTAGGAGATTATTGTCCTGTAAATACAGATACTGGAGCGAGAAGAGTCCGCGGAACACCCCCACAGGGAGCTCAGACAGTCCGCATCTGTGCAGGTGCAAGGTGTGCAGCTTGGTCAAACCTCGGAATGCCGAGGGACTGATGATGCGAAGGTTGCTGTTGTCACCGATATCGAGCTCCTCCAGTCTCTCCAGGCCATAGAACGCACCGGCCTCAATGTGGCTGATGTTGTTGGAGTACATCCAGAGGACAGTGAGATTATGCACAGAGCTAAAGCTGGTGGAACGGACCACCGTCAGTTTGTTGCTCTGGAGGAATATCCGCTGGCTGCGGACTGGGATTTCGGTAGGAATGGAGAACAGGCCCTGCTGCTGGCAGGCCACGGTGGGTCTCGGCTCGCTGTAGCACACACATTTCACCGGGCAGCCGTTCAGCGCTGGCATAAGGTTCAGCCACAGCACCAGGCAGAAGAGTCGACCGCCTGTGGAGAAAAGACAAAGAATAAAGGGGGGCGGTCAGTTTTGAGGCTGAGACCATAACTACTTATCATCCCGTGACGCCGCGGCACATAAAGGAGCTAATTATAGCTTCATTATTGAAGCGTTGTTATAAAGAGTTTAGCCATAATTGAATTAGTCGCTGGAATATCTGTAGAATAATTATGCCAGGGCGGGAGGATGATAAGGGTGCTTGATTTCAAGAGCACATGTGCTTTATTACGAAAAGGAGAAACATGAAGCGAGTCAAACGGAGAACGTCGTGAAAACGGGAAGTTTAATGCATTATGCTTGCGAATATTTCAAATCACTTGTGTCAGCTGTCTCAGAAAAGATAAGTGCCACTTCTGCTTGTCTCATCTAGAGATAAGCACAACCCTTCGATTTGGTAACAGCCTTCAAATTTTATCTGGCTTGCAACATAGCTCCTCTGAAACGGGCTGGCTGCAGTCTGCCTGAGAAGAAAGTACTACCAGCCGATATCTTCGCCTTGGGACCCATTCCCATCTATCAGGCAACGCAAGCATGAGGAGCCAGGCAATTGGGAGTGCTGATAAATTAAACATAGGAATGTGCCTTGCGCAAAATTAGCTGGCACTAATAGGGAAGGTGGAACTAATCATGCTTCAGCAGGGCGAAGGGGTTTGACATTTTAGTCTGTCCTAAGGAAGATAAGTGCAGTGGTGGGCCATGCTTTAGAGGCTGGATAGGTTTTCTTTTCTCTTTTTTTCTCTCTCTGACTGCAGGGCTATGGAAAAGGATGCAGTGGGAGTGAGTATTCTTGAAGTGTCCTGAAGTGATGCATAAAGATGACTTGCCTCAGATGAGCTCTGATCTGAGATCGCAACTATGTGTGTTTGTAATAAGCAACTCTGTAATGATAATCTAATTAGGCCCAGCTCCAATCTAGGCAATTATTCTGTTCTCCACTGTGGTTTTATTATCATTACCAGAAACATATTTCTAGGTGGAAATGTGAATGTTGGCAGCCGGAAACATTTTAGATACTGGAAAGGGAAATCGTGCAGTGAGCAGTTCTTCACACTGCAAAGCTTCAAACAGTGTGCTGAATTCCAGCAGCCACTACTGATCAACTTCATCGATTTCAAGAAGGCCTTCAATAGCGTCCACTGGGAATCCGTGTGGAATTGAATGTGAAAATCTACGGCATCCCCCAGCACTACATAGCCTTCACCAGGGTGGCTTTGTACCAGGGTTCTAGCTGCTGTGTAAAGATAAACGGTGGCCACACAGATTTTTTTTTTACACTGAAATGCATGTTAGACAAGGCTGCACCCTTTTACTGTTTCTATTTCTTCTCACAATCGATTTCTGCATTAACCAAGTCATGGACCACCCAGAATTCAGTATTCTGTGGAAGAATCCAGCTCACCTCACCGACCTGAACTTCACGGTTGACATTACATTGGCACACAAAGCCATCCCTGTATTGAATGACCACCTGCCTCAAAGAGGAAACTGTGAAGGTTGGTCTGCGAGTCACTGTGAAGGTGAAAATCATGAGGTAAAAAAACAATAAGAATTTCAAGTCATAACCAGCCAGTTAATAAAATCAAAAGTTCACATAGCTCAGTAGCATCGTGGCTAAGGATTGAGGCACGAGGCAGACATGAACTGCACGATTGGTCCATTCTGGTCCACTAACATTAACACTAAGAGATCTGCCTTTCAATGAGAAAGCTTGTTTCCTGATGTGCCAAGACTGCACAGGAGGACTAACTCTCTCTAATATTATACAGGTTCAGTAAACAGTCAGGAATCACCCAAATGATACTTCATGTTAGCCAATAATACCAATATGTATTATATCAAGGGATGCAGATACCTTCTGATATTAAATAGCTATCCTACAATGTTCATCACATGCATTTTCACGAAAACAGATGCAGCTGCGGATGTTTCTGATACATTAAAGCTTGTCTGGATGTCCTCAAACTAAATGTGCAAACATATGTGTATGTGTATCTATCTATCTATCTATCTATCTATCTATCTATCTATCTATCTATCTATCTATCTATCTATCTATCTATCTATCTATCTATCTATCTATCTATCTATCTATCTATCTATCTATCTATCTATCTATCTATCTATCTATCTATCTATCTATCTATCTATCGACTAGTGTCCTGACTAGTGTTTTGTTCAACAAATATCAACGCAATGTCTTGAAACAATGGCATATTTTCCCAAGACTTTGATATGGTTAGAATGAATTATTACATTTAAAGAAAGTGCGTAACGATGTTGGGATTAGAAGCCATTATTTGAGATGCTAAGTGAGAGTTTTGACAAAATAAGTAATTATTTTGAGAAAGAAAGTCAATACTGCTGCCAGACTGCCTGCTGGAAAAGAGCTTCCATTAAAATGTATAACCGCCAACACATTACTGCGCTATTAACAATGACATTCAGAATAATACATGCGTAGTCATGCATTATTTTATACATGCATTTCTTTTCCTAGTACAATACCATGTTAATATTGTACACTGTGATAATCGTGTTAAATATGAATTGGAACAGGATCAGAGAAGTAGAGGGTGGTTTGTAGAGGCAGTTCTCTTGCATCTCGCAGTTTGAAGTCATGGCCATCCTCAGCTCATCCTAAAGCCGCCCCACCCTTACGCAGCCTCTGTCCCTCCGTCCTGCAGCTTGTTAAACGGAGCTTGCTTGAGGCTTGACAGCACCCCTGTGCTACCCTTCCCCTCAGTCCTCTTTCTCTCTCTCTCTTCCTTTCTCTCACTCTCACTCTCTCTCTCTCTCGCACTCTCTCCTTTTCCGTCATCCTCCTGTACCGGAAAGCTGTCAGACTTTCCTTCTTTCTGCTTCACAGCACTCCTCTCTCACCCTCGCTCCACCGATAAAAATATTCTATTGCCAGGCTGTTCCGCGTTAGGCTTCATGAATCCATCAGGCCTCCTCTTTTTTATCTTCTAGTCATTAGCAGACTACCCACACCCCCACAAAGCGTGGCTGAGATCCGCTTTCAAAGCCGCCTTTCCTCTGCCTTAGCCGGTCGCGCTAACCTGCTCGCATCTTCCCCTCGCCTTTCATCTATTTAGCGTTGAATAAAGTTGCTCGAAATGTCATCCACTGTCCTCCAATTATTTTAGAGCAGTGTCTGCCCCCGTGGATGGTCACATATCTATGCCCTTTAACGTTTAGTCACCCTTCAGTATAAAAGGCCATTTGGTTGTCATCGACCACATGCCTCTTTCATATTTTCTCTTCCCTTCCCACTTTTACATCAGTATGCCGGTCACCCTCCTCTTCTCTCTGATCACAGCCAGGAATCATATTCTCTTCTCTCTTTTCCCATTTCCTTCTCTCCCATCTTTTGGGGCAGCTGTAGACTCTCATAAGCTTCATTGGAAGCTGCATGGAAAAAGTGATGCATACTATTTAAATGATAATTGTGTATAATATATAGATGAAATGGGACTCCTAACATCTGTGAAAGACTTGATAGACCGCCAAAACTGTCCCCATCAGATAAAGCGTATACTCAAAGCTTTCATCTTAGAGAGAGAGAGAGGAGATAATCAAGCGCCACTCTTTCTGTTCACCCCTGTTCCACTGTGAGAAAACAGTAGGCGGTGCTGTAGGTCTAAAAGGATGCGTAGCTGTTTAAGTACCTCATCACTTAAGCAGCTCTTAAGGAGACACATCAAACAAAAAAAACCTGCTGGTGCTTTCAAAAGAATGGACTGACCACCTCAGAGTCCAAACCTCAGTACCATGTAACACTGATTAAACCTCTGAGATGCACTTTGGAGGTGTAAAAATATCCCTGCACACTTCCAAAAGCAAGTTTTCCTGTGAGAATGGAATACTGAATAATGTGATATTGTGTTATTAGAAGTTGATGCTTGTGTGTAATGTTATGTTATGTACTTTACTGGTCCTACAAGGGAAATGTGTCATTTTGCTGCCTAACTGTGCCCAATCTGGGAGCAGCACAGCATAGCATTGCCAGCAGAGCAGTACCACCTGCAGTAGTGGGAGGTTGAGTGCCTTGCCCAAGGGTATACCCAGTCATGAGAGTTTCTGGGCTCACCTCTTTTACCACCAGGCTGCTAATAACCCCCAGTCATTTAAAGGAAATATCTGTTATCTGTTCTGTTTCTGATGCTAAAAAGAATGTGTCCCCAACTGCTTAATGACTGTTTTGACTGGAAATGAAATTAAATGAATGAAATTAGTGACCCCCAAACTTTAGGTTACACTAAAACATGATTTTTACTGTTAAAATACAGTAATAATGATCAATAGCTGTGTTTTTTTTGTATTTAATTGTAACACTGCTGTAGTTACTTTACAGAAATAAACTGTAAATCCTAAAAGAAGAAGGGAAGAAAAAACATTTTAATGGCTGTTACTGTTATGATGTTATGATGGTAAAATACTATATGTCAGAATAACTGAACCAGTAAAACTGTTGTAAAATAGTAAAAGGCAGCATTTCTTAAAAAAAAATACAGTAATTAACTGTCACACACTTGAACTGTAAATTTACATGATTCTTTACATGACTTTTTGACATTTTCTAAAGATTTCTGAAGTCAGCTGAAGTCAGTTCAATGCATCAGTGCAATTGAATGGCTGGGCAGCAGAGCACTGACCCCAGCACTTTTCTGGATGTGCTATATAACACCTGTGCAAAGCAAATTAGCCTACTTGTTTGCATTGTCTTTTAGTTATTTCTCTAATTACGGAGCGCATGGTGCATAGCGCTGCTGTCATTTAAAATCCGCAGCTTGCTAACGCTGCAAAAGAGTGAAACGGGGTTCTCAAGTGACAAGACTATTAAGAGTGCAATCCTAAGCGCCTCTTAGCATAGAGGACCTCTCCGAGTCATTACAGAGAATCTGAACACTTGCATGAAATGCATTGATTGCTGCTCTCTCTCTCTCTCTCTCTCTCTCTCTTTCTCTTTCTCTCTCTCCCTCTCTCTCTCTCTCTCTCTATAACAAAATGACAAAGCATTCATCTTGATAAAAAGGAGGAGGCACTCGGACAGGCAACGCACACCTGATAAAAAAACAGAAAACGAGGAGGCTTCTTCACCATCTAATTAAATTATTTGTGTGGACAAGAAAACAGGAAACAATGCAAAGCAGGCACTTAAGATAACTGCAAGTGGTGAGAATGAGCGAGAGACAGAGGGAGATAGCTTGTTGACTCTGAGCAGCGGAGTGTGGCAATCCTTGCCTCCGAGCTAATTTACATATGTCCCTGCCGAGCATGGGGTGAATTTAGTGACATTTCCAACTTTATCTCCTCCTCGTGAGCAGGATGCACATTCTGCCCCCTTTTACGACTGCCATTGTCCTGACAGCACCTGGGGCGTGTTGGGTGAGGGACAACAAACACGCTCAATGGGGCTTTTTGCGTTATTGATCATCTTGTGAAAAAACAGAGGTAGACAGATCACGGTTATCATGGACATAAAGTGTTCAGCATTTACAAAACTAAGAGAAAACAGAGCTGTCGTTGTACACTACACAATGGAAAACAGGGTCTATCTATCTATCTATCTATCTATCTATCTATCTATCTATCTATCTATCTATCTATCTATCTATCCCATATGTAATTGACAGTTTTATATTTGACTAAGTATGTTTGCCCTAATCATATATATATATATATATATATATATATATATATATATATATATATATATATATATATATATATATATATATATATATATACTCTACATTTCCCTAGAAAAAGCTTTCTCCACCTTTACTTACATTTTAAGTTCAGTTCTACACAGTACAGTTGTTACCACTCTCAGATCTCCCTCCTAAACTTCTTAGTCCAAGGGGACTAAGTTACTCAGTGGTTGGTTTAGATGCTAAACATCCTCGGTAATACTAACTAGTCTAGCTCAGACTGTCCCACCATTGCAGACTATAAGAAACATCAGCTTGAAAAAAGTAGCAACAGCATTAGCTGAGTGCCAGAACACAAAGCAACTAGTTAGCTAACATTCTAAAAAAATAGTTGTTTGTGAATGTGACCAGTGAACGAGTTGAAGCATAATCGGGTCGGTTTGGTTGTTGTGGGTTTAACTGTCAGGTCAGTTGGGTGGTTGGGTATGGGTGGTTGTCTCAACAATTTCTATATCGTCGCTGTCCAAAGAAAAAAAAAAGGTCCAAATGTTTTTTCCAAAATCTTAATTTTAGGAAAAAACATCATTAGCGTTTATGTTTATCGTTGTGATATTTTTACCCTATATAATGGACAGCTGTTGTTTTTTTTTGTTTTTGTGATACATTTATTCCAAAACATGCAAGTTTCTATTTCCACGATACTGTCAGTGCCACTTTATGATATTGTTTTTAATATGGCTACAAAACTGAACAAGCTTTTCTCAGCCTCCAGTAGTTGCTGTGCATTGTGTGAGGGTGTAGGTGGGTGGGCATTAAGGATTGTGTTAATGAGTTGACATCACCTTTGTTGTGAATTTTCATCTGGTAAAAGCATATGCTTACATATGGGTCCACTGATTGCTGCAGGGCTCGTGGGAAGGTCATGGCTTTGTGACTCCAGGCATTTGGGGCTTTTTATGACAGGCAACTTTAGGCCTGAGAACCAGACCCTGCAACGTTATCTTGAGAACTTCTATTTGAGAACCACTGTCCACCCCAAGAGAATTACGACTGGCCAGGGAGAATTACGACTGTACAAGGGCTGAAGGAGTAGAAAGGCGGGCCTATAAAAGACAAAGCAGCAGAGACATGATTGAGACCAGGATAGACCAGGGTGTGAGAGCTCAGAGTTGGTACCGCAATCCAAGAATAAAAAGCTTTCTCTCTGAACTGGTCTTCCTCTTCATCCTGATGGCAACAACAAAGTTACGACACCTTGTAACAAAGGGCTGAAATTCCAACGGGCTACAGTATGTCAGACACCTGAAAAAATAGCTTTCTATGGCTCAGAGTGGTGACTTTGGTCTATGGGTTATGGGTCTGGTGTGTACTTTGGGCTTTTTGACTTTGTAGACTGTTCACATGCACAGAAATCTCCACAACATACTAAAGCAACGAGAAAAAATAAACAGAAAAGCCTAATAGGTCACCTTTAAAACATCCCTCACGGCTTAAAACTGATTATCATACCTATTTTCCTCTTTTGACAGCTGTGTTTTTTGCGTTCTCCACAGGGGGAAGGCTTGCCAGGTCTCACAAATATCTGCAGCACAAAGTTGGCTCAGAAGCTGTCAACATCAGAAGCTGAAAGTTTCGCATTTGCTCCCATGACTGCATTTTTGAACTGTCCCAATTTGGTGGGAGAACCACAAACCTTGCAACCCTGACAACGAGTGTGCTCACTGTGCCAGACATTCCATGCTGAAAGCGTGCGATTCTACATAAACACCTCTTCAGCAGGTGTGTGTGCGCTCTGCCCTGAACATAAGCTACACTCCTGTGGTGTGTATATCTCACACGCAGATGGGAAGAAACGGGGAAGGGAAGAGGGATGGTTCTTGTCATTTTGTTTTTAAGCAAGGTGGTGGCCTCCCCTTCGTCGCCCCTCAGATCGAACCCTGTCTATGATTAAGCAATTAGAAGAATAACAGCCCCTCATCATGGCAGCGAGTCATTAATTGCTGTGTTCTGTGGTGAATTATTAGCCTACGTCGTCCTTGCTAATTGTTACAGCAAACAAATGGTATTGTTGATGTTGCTAATCCCCAAAGTGGTGCCACTTAAACTCTGCTGTTTCTGGATACATTGGCTATTCTTAGCCTATTTGACGGCGCAGCGACTCCCTACTAATTATATGGGCAACACAATTCAGCACTCCCAGCTTGAGGAAGACGTGTACATCTGTTTTATATATAATTTGATGCCCAGTGTGTTGTTTGATACTTGTAAAGTTTAACTCTAAGACTGTGGCTTCTGCGGCCAACAGTGAAAAGACACTTAATCCACTATTTGTATCTCATTCAATGATAATAATGCAGATAAGTTTGCCCTCTGTCCATTTTAATACTCTCCTTCAGGAAGGCCGGATTTAGGTGTGAAGTTAATTAAAATCTAAAAGAGATTTAGTTGATTTGACCTTAATTGGATAGACTGCATTGTTAATAAAGTATAAACTTTTTTTGTCATCATTTTGTTCAGCAAAGCAGTTGTATTAACAGGTTTGGTCTCCGCATATAAATTCAAGAACCTGTTTGATTTTAGATTAATTCATATGTCAAGGGAAATGCCATGAATCCTAGACCAAAACCTCTGTTTTTCCATTGGCTGTTCTTGAAATTGTCTGAAAATTCATGATTAATTAAATAAACAAAATGGTCTAACATAAATAAATACACATATCAGTTGTAACATTAAGACCACCTTCTTATTTATAGACTTGTCCATTTTATCAGCTCCACTTACCACATAGGAGTGATTTGTAGTTCTACAATTACAGACTGTAGTACATCGCTTTCTCCATAGACTTTGCTACCCTGTTCTTCAATGGTCAGGACCACCACGGAGTAGGTATTATTTGGGTGGTGGGTCATTCTCAGCACTGCAGTGACACAGACAGGGAGGTGGTGTGTTCGTGTGGGTTGTGCTGGTGTGAGTGGATAAGAGTTTTGAAACATTACAGTGTCACTGCTGGACTAGGAATAGCCCACCAACCAGAAATATTCCGAGAATATTCCAGTGGGCATTAAAGTAGATGTTTTAATGTTTAGTTAGCTGTGGTGGTTCTGACTCTGGTGCGCTATGTTGTAATGGTAGAGCTGAAGAAAATCAACAATCATGTGTTGATAGTTATTACAAACCGAGAGGCCTATTACTCCAGTTCAGTGCATAAGTGGAGTCAAGCCCCCTCAGTAATTTCTTTCGCCCCCTTGCCTAAGCAGTCCTGCCATTGAGCCTGCACTGGATAATTTAATAGAAGAAAAAATGTGTCCTTTTCATTTTCTAAGGCACATTAAAGCATTAAAGACCAACTAGGCATTAATCATCCAGTTATCAGTTATCAGTCAAAGACAATGAAATGAGTTAACAGGCCAGTCAACATTTAAAAGTTGTTCAAATTGTAATTCCATACATACAAGTAATCACAATTTGGTGTAACTTCAAAACTCCTTCCAACTGAAACTGCTGCTGCAAATTTGACCATACATTATCCTCCAGCTAGCCCCAATCTAATTATGAAAATAGAAAAAAAAATTATATGCAAAGAAATTGATAACTTGGTGGCTCTGTCAAAAAAAAAGTATGAGAAATGTTGAGGAAAGTCTGGAGTGAAGACTGATTTCTCTTCATGGCAGAGGAATTAGTTGGACTTTGCTGGTGCATTTTACAGACCTGTATGTGTAAATGCAAATTATCAAACTTTAATTACTAGTAGCCTCATCTGTCAGACGGTGGGGGAAAAATCTGTGTTTTCTTTCTGCCTTTGAACAGATGCAGCTGTAGACATAAATACATAAAAAAGATGAAGAGAGAGAAGAACAGCTTTTGAATCAAAGTGGAAGAGAGAAATAGATACGTTATATTATGATACTGTAGGTAAAAAATACTGCAGAGTCAGACCCTATAACTCAGCATGCTCCTGTTATGATGCAGCTTATACATATGAGTCCCCCCATCATCACACATATAATACTAAACATGTCATGCGTCAGTGGAGCAATCAAAGCCCAGATCTCTTCAAATCTTCCAGCCTTTATTAGACTGGTTTGTGCATTAAGGCCACATTAATCAAACTATGCTGTTTACATGCCCATGTCTTAGTTAGACTTTTAGTCTCAGTAAGACTAATAACAAACCACTGGTGTGCATATAAACATAGTTAGTCGGATCCAGTGCTTTAAGCGATATCCTGCACCCACTTCAGTCATATGCTTTGTATGAAAAAAAAGAATTTATGCGTAATCAGTTTCGATCGGGAAAGAAAAATAAATAATAGACTCACTGCATTTTCCAATAAAACATTATTGGATAAAGTTTACTACATACTCAAGGGTCCTAATTAATTGCTTATACTGCATAAAGCAAGAAATTGCCCTTCTCATACAGATAGTAACAATGCCCAAAAGTCCCAAAGCCTTTCTCCCATACATATTAGAGTATTGGTGATTCATTCCATGTAGAGGCTGGCGCTCCACTGCCACAACAGTAAGAGTCATTGGGCAAGACAAAAAAAATCATACTTGTAATGTGTAAAATGTTGATTTGTCTTTAATATATAGAACATTTCGTTTAGGAAAAAATATATATAGTAGAACTAATAAATCTTAATATATCACAATATATCATCACTGTCTGAAGGAAGTCTCCACAATGGTAACTTTGCAGAAGAGGGCAAAACATTCTTTACTTGTAATGTAAGTTAAGGTAAAGAGAAATAAAATGTTCTGTGAAATGTTCACACAAAGCAAAGGACAGCTGTAGTGCTCACATGATGCACAAAATAAATGTAAATGTTATTAGCTAAAGCAGATATCAGTTTTGTTTTGAACGCATAACTGTTGTCAAATGCATCAACTAGCAATGCATAGCTAAACATCATATTACAATATTTAGCATATTTTTAAAAATCACAGGAGAAATGTATCTTGGCTAAAATGCCATGATAATATCATAACACCAGTGATTCCCACTCCTCCAATACAATCAGCAGAAAGCGTAGAGCGGTGTGCAGACACTGATCTTACTAACACTAGAACAGAAACAAGAGCAGATCAGGGCGCGTGTGTCCCTCATGCTACCAGCCATCCAGATGGCTCATGAATAACAGAGACACTCGGGTCGTAGGGGATCAAAACACAGAGGAAAAAGAAACACATATGCACAGGCTTGTAAAATACATGCCATTGCTCTAAGGATGGATACTGCAGATATCAACAATGAATTATTTTTTAATGCCATGTTTATGTTCACTACGGGTTTCACAAAATCCATAACTTCAACTTTTCCAACCATGTAAAAGAAGGCTTCACACAGCAGGTAAAAGTGGGCCATGTTCTCACCAGATCTGAGTTTCTGTTCATTATATCACTTAAACCTGACCTCTCTGTGAAACACATGCAAAAAAGAGAGCAAAGCTTTACATGACATGCTCTTCCAGAGGTAAACTATCAAAATGTAGCTACTCAGTCTGGCTATTTAGAGTCGCATCACCGCATATTGAGTACACATACAGATAATGTAGCATAAGCAAATTTCCCATCTGACTTTGCAGGTGGTTGTAGCCTTTAGCGCCAGTGTCACAGTGTTGATGCCGCTTGATGACCTAATCCAAAGTACACTAAAAGTATTCTAAGTGGATAAATGATTCTTGACATGACGGCATGGTTTAAGGGGAAAACTGAACCTTCATATTATGTTCTTGACACCCACTAAAACGAACCTATGGCACAGTGGTGTTATAGCCCGAAGGTTTAATAATAGCTGAAGTATCTGTAGATCATCTATAGGGGGCTGTCACAATAAAAGGTGACCACATGAAACTGTTATGAATCTGCCGGATTTCCATGATGGAAACAAGTGTTACACATCCTTTTGGTATTGTATAGTAAATAAAAACATTATATTTGCGTTGTAGACATGGCAACCTCTAGACTCCATCACCACCACTATAATGAATTAGAGATGGTAAGCTTCTTCACAATAAACCATTTTACGGTGAAAATCATATTAACCTGCCACCAGTGTGTGTATGTTCATAGAAAGCTATAGTGTAGAATCTCTGTGCTACAATGTTTCTTTCACGTGAACATGATTCATGAAGCTTCCTATTTTGTTGGATGTTTTGTGATTGTTTCTAGGAGAACATGTAGCCTAGTTCCGAGCACAAATCCCATCTGTATGCATTTATTATTGATTTCTTTGAGTAATGAGGCTTACTATTTGTTTTGTTATTTTCTCAAAAAGCCAGTTTGTGACACACTCACAATAGAAATCTATGCAATTCTAGTAGTGACAGTGAAATAAAATCATAGGGTAAGTGAAGATTAAACAAAATACACAGATCCTTTTATGTTTCAGTCTTTAAAGAACCACCTATTACCAGAAAACCAAATGCGGCGCTTCTATGAAATCACTGCAGAGAACATTTCACTAGCTTTGCCTTTAATAGTGTGTAAGGTAAGAACATATATTGTTGCTGCAAGACTTTTGAAACCAGCTGTTAATCTTGATACCTTCTAGGCGCCAACAATGGCAACATCTGTATTTTCTGTTATTACCGTGACACCAAAACATGTCCAAGGTTTCCCGCTTAGATGTAGTGTACTGTAGAATGTATACAGTGATGAATTCTGCTGTTGTTATATATTGTTTTAGATCTCACCCCAGTCCTACATTAAACCCAAGTTCTTTCTTCCCCACCTAAACCAAACATCAGAAAGGCAAACATATCTAGGCTATATCTGTAACCGCACACACCCACAACCCTAAGCCGTAGGTACCGGAGCTAGCTTGCACAGAAGACCATGGCGAATTCCAGCTAATGCTCCAGTTCAACTAAACGAATGTCAGTGCTGCAGCAATAAGTTTGGTCTTAGATTAAGAAAAATGCTCAGATTTGAAAATTCCTATTCATAGAAATCACAAACCAAATACTGTGATGAAAAGTTACCATCAGGATCCACAGTATGCATCACATTTTTTGTTTTATACACTGCAATTGTATAGTATGTTGGAAGTTATGTAGAAACCAATTTGTGAGTTAAAATGTAAGAAAAAGTTGTTACTAAAGTGAGCATTTGTTTCTCAAACAATAAACGATTACCGCAAATAATTAGAGGTGTGTAAAGTAAATCAATACTCATATAAAAGTACTAATACTTTAGTACTAATACTGACACAAGTAAAGTAAAGGTACAGCACAGCATCTGAAGCACTTCATTTTTCTTCTTTTTAAAATGGTTTTGGTCTAAAATAAAAAGCTAAATCTCCAACGACAGAGATGTGACCAATCACAAAACAGTACAGATGTTGTCAACAACAAAACAGAATAAAATAAAGCATAATAAATGAATTAGTAACCAAATATGAATGGCTAAAGAGTAGATTAATTTAAGCACTAATATATTTGGGTAGAAGTAACAGTATTACTATCTGAAAATCATCATCTGCGTATTAAAAAATCCATCATATTTCACTTGAGTACATGTACTTGAGTAAATATAACCACCTCTGCAAATAATACAAAAACTCATTTAGAAAACTGCGAGAGTCGTAGGCTGGAGGTTTGGGAACCAGCCATGGTATCGGAAAGTCGCTGGTCTGATCCCCTGAACTGACAAGACACGACTCAAGTGCTCTTGAGCAAGACCCCTAACCCCCAACTGCTCCCCAGGTGCTGTGGGTAGGGCTGGTCACCGCTCTGGGCATGTGTACTCACTAGTGTTTGTGCATGTGGGTGTTTTACTGCATTGATGGGTTAAAAGCAGAGGTCAGATTCCTTTGTGTACAAGTACGAATGGCAAATCATTCTAAACTCTTTTCATTGCTGCAAGTCTGAAAACTATGACCTCTTAGTTCAAGCCTAATGAGGTCACTCAGAAACAGCTCTGGCTTGCATGTTCTCTGCCTGGCCACTGTTCATGTTCTCAGAATCAAGAATGAACTAGATTTATTAATCTTATTCAGTTGGTCATCTGCAGTGGATCCCAATATTTTCCTTTAAGGTAATGAAGAATAGTCAGTTCCACTGCCAGCCAGGTTCAGGATGCTAACCTTTCGTGAACTCAGAGTCTTCCTTATAGTGTCCAGTATGGTCTTTTATGGTAGCACTACAGTGCTTTGTCTTTCTATTGGCTTTCACTAGCAATTTTTTTTGCTCCTTTTTGCTTCACCACTATCAGGCCAGGCTTGCTTGGACCTGGATACACTTTCTTAGTTTTATGTTTATGCATAAACACTTTTTATTTTCTATCCTTCTTTGTTCCTCTTTTTTGTAAAGCTGCTTTGACCCAACATTGGTTATAAAAACACTATACAAATAATTGTTGATTGATGGATTGATTGATTACACCTGACAGAAACATATGTCCTGGGTGACCGTTACGGTTCTTTTAAGAGAGTTGATCAAGTGGGCTCAGTTTACAAAAAGAGTCCCTCTTTCAACTTCCAAACCAATTTTTTCAGCTCTTCATTGTTTAGCACCGTTCCAGCTGTTTTAGATTTTATCATCTTGTTTTTATTAGTCTACCTTTTAATTAGTTAATTACCCAAAACAGAACTGAGTTTGTTGTTTAAAAAAATCTAATTAAGTCAGATGATAAGTGGTTACTTTTATGATTTGAGGCAAGAATCACAGGCAAATGAATCAGCTAGTCATTATACAAATAACAAAAGCAGCTAGATACAAAAAAATACCACAAAAACAGATAAACTAGTGAGTCACACTTGGAAACACCACAAAGACTTAAATGAAAACCACCAAAGTGGATCCAGGCGGGGGGTCCTGTGATCACCAACTGCAGTGCCCTATTTTCCCTTCATTTACAAAAAATAATAAATTAATTAATACATTATTTAATTTAAAAATTAATTAATTCAAAAAAAGAAAGAAAGAAGAAAAACCTCATCAACAGGATTCCTTACTTTTAAAGAGCTACCTCGTTTGCAAACAATACACTACTGATCCGATCACGTGGACCAGCGTTAAGTACGGTTGTGAACGAGGTGCAATGCACCTTGAAGACATATTGTGATCCCGAACCACCTTTGGACGTGTTCAAGGAGACATTTGACCTTAACATTTATAGAGTGAACACTAAAGTGTCTTGACGTGCTTTCAGCAGTGGCAACAGACCCCCCATAATCAGCTGAGTCACCACAGCAGAGACAAAAGCAGCTGCTGTAGCTGTACCGTCCAAGCCACAATGGCGGTGGTCTAAACAATTCGCAGGACATTCTTGTCTGACAACAGGGTGGTGCTGTTCTTCTAGTCATGAAATCGGATCACTGCATTTATTTAAACATGCCTAGTGTGATTGGCTACATGTCTAGCTGTCCTCTTATGATCAGATCACTCGAAACAGAAGTTAATGACAAGTATGAACAGGGCTTCTGTCTTCATCAAGCTCTGTGCAGTTGGTGGTTTGGTAATTCAGTGATTCGTCTACTGAGATAGGATCAGTTTTGTTGGTGCTGTAATGAAATCCATCTGTTTCCTCAAACTAAAAGAGAATGCACTGATCATTTCACTGTGCAGGGAAGTTGTAAGGTCATATGAGGGCTTTTGGTATTTCTGAAGAAAGAAAAATGTCTGAGAAAGAATGAAACTTACATCAAAACTCTTTTCCAGCAAATGCATAACTAATATTATTCTATGTAGACTAAACATTGCTTGATATATTTATTCCAGTTGATGTGCTTTTGCAGAAATAGGCTATGTTTATGTCAAAGGGATCAATCTCGTTAGATCTACTAGCCGTTTTCTTCTCCTCAACATATGACATTGCTGTTCATTTCTGTTTGATAAGTTGACTTTTATGACTTTTAATTATAAGTACAAAGCACAGCATGTGAACCATGTGAACCTACATGAAGGCCTTCACCATGTTCATACCACTGTCTTTGTTCCTGCTGGTCATATTTTCTTTTAGTGGAAACCAACACTTCCCTCAGGTCCTGGCCAACCTGGCAAAGCTACATGAAGGCCTTCACCATGTTCGTATCACTGTCTTTGTTCCTGCTGGTCATATTTTCTTTTGGTGGAACCCAAGACTTCCCTCGGGTCCTGGCCAATCAGTTTCCCCAGCGTGATCTTCAGAGAAGTAATACATTTGCAGGCAGGCACTGCACAACTACCTGTCATAAATTAAATGGATGATGAGGCTCAAAGTACCATAAATTGCTTGCCATAGCAATTTGAGTCCACATCCTGAACTGTATCCACAATCCCTGAGTGTAGCAGTGATAACACTTTAAATACATTTTTTTTTAGATTAGATGCAAAGTTACCATGCATTTGCTTGAGTGGTCATGAGGAGCAATTCTCTCAAATGTTCCACTGAGAAGAGTTTGTTTGGGTCCTGTTGTTCCCTCTGACTGTACGCACTAAGCTGTGGCTGAGAACTCGCTTGTGATGTCAGGCATCGTTAGGCTCTCTGCATGCTCTTTGCAGTGCCTTTGTTTAAGGTGGCTAAAGAGATTGTTACTGTTGAAGCGTGTCTTTGCAAAGCTGGCAAATTCCAGTGGCTTGGTTCAAGCAGGGCTTAGAGAATCCTTTCCATTTCGAGTCTATTAGAGCAATTCCTCACTCATCTACTACCTGCACTGTACTATTTGTTTTTTATGGCCTCATGAAAAGTTCTATACAAATGCTAGAAGTTTTATACAGTGATGTTTAATTTTTCCACAGTATTCTAAGAAAAGGCCTTGTGTATGGTTTTAGAGTATTCTGTATTATACTAATAGTGAATTAGATATTGTCTGAATTTACTATATGATTCTTATAGGAAGTAATGTAAGAATTGCTGTAATACTACTGCAGCTTTTCCTGTCAAAACAGAGATTTTCCAAGACCCAGATCAGATTTTTAGTGGGAATCATCGTTGGCATTGCAATTCAGCCCTAGACTAGGTTTAACCATTATTCAAGAAGAATCCAAGAAACCCAATATGAGTTTCTACACTTCAAGCAGGAACTTGCAGTTCATATGTTTTTGCAAAATGCATGTGACAAAAACCGCAAGCTTGGTGATAGTTTATTCACAGTCATTGGGAATAAAATGTTTAAATGTTTGTGCTTTGATGCTACAGAAATGAGTGATTCTTCCACTTTGGATCTTCAGTGCTGGTATATGAAGAGACATCCCTTCAGATGTCACAGCAGCAGTGCTGTTAGTTGAGGATGCAAATTGGGGTGTCAACATTCACCAAAGTTTACTGTAGCTGAAGTCTGAGACATGAATCTGCTTATTGCAGTACATTCCTTTAAAATGAGAGTACAAGCTACTGGGCCTTAAGAGAGGCTGGTGATAATGAGCCCTTTTCCGAAGTAAGAAAGTTTCAACATTCATTTTTGGCATTGATGTCATTTTACTTGCTATAAATAACTGACCAGAAAATTATTCTTTTGGACTTCTGTAGACCCAAGAATATTTAAAAAATACAATAACGCATCATACAAACAATATGAATTTGCAATGACATGGCGGAGTGACATTCATCCCAAGCTGTAGATTAACTCAAGGTCAAATATGCCATGACGTTAAACACAAAGTGAAATGCCCCCTGGAGTAATTGTGCATAAGGGCTAATATTTTACACCCTTTTTTGGCATCTACAGTCAGTACTAGTAGGTCTGGTTCTAAAATCTGACTGGCTAGGACACACTTAAAGTTGATTTAAAATAACATCGCTTACAATGAGAGTCAGATACAGTCAAATAGTGAGAATGCTGAAAATTTGAATTTGTTTCATAAGAAGCCTGTGTTTATCCACCTTACACCACTGTAACAATGCCAGTTTCCCAAAAGCATGTTCATTATGCTAGCGCCATGCTAACAGTGATGCTATAGCAGCAGTACACAGACAGCATATAACAAACAATCAGGTGAGGTACATTTGGAAATGTGTATGGTGCTGTTTTTAGGAATTTCTTTAGTAATTATATGATCTGCTCATGTAGTTACATATGCAGCTGTAGCTGTAGGTAATGGTCCACATTAATATTTACACATTTAAGTGAGGCCTGTAGTGGCTAGATGGCTTTTTCTTCAATGCTGTACTGTATAATGTATTGCTGACCTATTAATAGATGCTATTTATTTAAACTCGCCTATCAAATATTACGACCAGCCGCCAGCGGTCCTGGTTACACACAACAGCCTTAGCTACATAGAAGCTTTTCTAGTTTGGTCTTCCTCACATTAACTGAGATCTTACATATCTTCTATTTTGCCTACAGTTAAAGAAAAACGTAACAATGTTCAGCATTTCTTAGGACAATTGGGTCAGTTTTCAGATTTACAAATATCACACAGTAGCGAACCGTGACCCTTAAGCCTCGGCCCTCTCTCCCAAATCCACCCCCACCCCCACCCCTATTCGCGCAAATAAATATTTTACTTGTGTGCGTAAATGTGAAACTCTTGAAAAACACGCGCATTGGCTTCCGTCACGACTCAGCAAACTAGCTAGACGTGGTAGCCTAGCGCTAGCTAGCTGTTTCTCCAGCTAGCGTCGCCACAGCAGGCGGAAATGATCATACAGTTAATCCCGCCCACTTAGAGGGAAGATATGATTGGTCAGTTTTACTGTTATTTGAAATTATAACTGAATTATAACTGCCTGGCCCCCTGTAAATGAACAGCGACCACCATCACCAACATTCTGCAGAGTCATGACAGTCCTTGGACACAGGCTCACAGGCTTCCACTTAACCCCTCACGGTCCAACACAGATTGAATAAACACATTAGAATAATTTATATGTCTATATTTTTGTAATTGTTTACATGTTGATTGTCAGACTGTAAGTAGATAAAATACAATTATATATCTGTGTGTTAAAAATATTTTAGGCCCTCTAAGAGGGCGTGGAGGGCCATGGCGGTTCCCCACTACATATTACACAATCAATTTAGATTGATATCAAAACCAAGAACTAAGTCCCAACTCCTCCCCCACCTCCATGTAGGTAGGCCCCTGTATTTCATATCAATCCAGTCAAAGTAACAACTGTTCACTTGCACTTGCAAATTACCTTCAGCACACTTTGCCAAAAGTCCTCAAAATTCTTCTTTTATGCAAAACTGCACTGCAATTACTATCTGTGGTAATAATATGATACAGACGTAGCTGATAGAGGTGAAGTTGGAAAGCACTTCAGTATTCCTTTAAGCTTCACTCGAACTTCACCTTACTTTGGGGACAAAAGCGCAGCAACCTCGTGATCGTTGTCGTGCAAACACGAGCAAGCTGAATGCATGATGTATGAAGCGAGAGAAGAGCAACAAAAGCGCTTTGCTGACAGAGCGATGTGCTACGGAGCCGTCAGACATCTCCAAACATCACCGGCTCTAATGATCTGACTGAGGAAGCGAGCGCTGCCAATTTTCAGTGCTATTACAAAGCACATTTTCTCCCAAACTAGAATAATGAGGCAATAAACAATAGTCATTGATTTCCAAGCTTTGTGCCTTATGATACAAATTGATACGGAGTACAAACTGTAATTTCCTTGGGACCTGTTTCTGGTGGTGGAGATACAGGCGCATCACCTGTTTAGCCATTTTGCAGTGGCTTTGTGAGAAAAACACAAGGCGCGGGGCCATTCAGATATAACGAGTCATTCTGTGCAGACAGAACACCAAAAATAAAATAAATTGAAGGAGCCCGTTTTACTGCTCCCATTCATTTTCCTAACTACTGACTTTGTAATGACTGAAAAATTTGACGCTTATGCAGAAAATTGTTCTAATAGTCTAGTCTAGACACTTTCACTTGTGTTTCTATTTGACTTCCTCTCGTTGCATTATTTAGTTTTTTTATGGCTGTCTAAAAGGTCTCATCAGAGGGAATAGGCTTCTTTTTTCTTTTTTTTTTTTTCTTTTTTTTTTTTTTTTGTCCAGAGCCAGACAAATCTTGGAAGAAAATAAGCTGGAGAGGCTGCGCTGAGGACCTGAATCTAGGGCAGATTTTTCACCATTTAGCAGGCCAGTGAAGCAAGACTGAATGCAAAGCCTACAAAAATGGCCATACCTGTGTGTATTATGTATCTTCGCCCTACATTTTTGCTCATCTGATCATTTTTCACAGGTGTATAGACAATAAAAAGACCCGAACTAAAGAAAATAAACATCCACCACACTGTAAATCTAAATGATACATTTTTTTAAATGTGTGTGCGGTTCACAGCCCAACACCGTGTAAAATATAATAGAGATTTTTATTTATGCAGTTAAACAGATTCAATAAGCTTTTGGTCATCAACATCTATCAATTCTGACAGCAATTGGACAGATATCCCCATGTCCATATCCTTGTCATATAAAAACAGTTAACCTTTAACCTACATTTAACTAATTATCTGGCTCAATCTGAGTTTTAGACATTGTTAGTGTTAATTGCCTGTTTCAGTCATTATAAACGGTTGAGACATTTCAGACTATTAATTATAATTTAACAGCCATCTATGTATACACCTTTGTCCTTTGTCCTTGAGTATATCCTTAGAATTTTTAAAAACACATTTGAAATATTATAATTACACATTTTCCTGATTTTTCCTGAGGTCATAGCACCTGACACGGTGAACTGAACTGTTCTAACCATGTGCTACTGTGAAAGGGCTACTGACCTTAGAATTGCACCATAAAGGTCACCTGGGATCTTCTTCATGATGCAATGCACTGGCCCCTCTTTCATAAAAGCATGCCAGACTAAAAGTCCTTTGTTTTTTGGTTGTGCTGCCTGATGTTTGAGTAAGAGCCATCAAGAATTTTACAGCGAGTTGAGGAGTTTAAAAGTTATTTTGCAACATGGTTTTAATTTGAAAGTTTTAGCATATAATTATTTTGATGTAATTGTGTTTCCTTCGACTGAGCAGATTTCCTTAATGTTCTAACTTGCTATCTGTTACAGTTAACCCAACCTATGGGATAAGTCGGGATATATCTATATGTGCCACTTTTAGTTACATTTTTCCAAAGGTATGGGTGATAGAAACCTAGAAGTATAGTGAATACAGGGCTTGTCAAAATAAAGAATGCCTGTCTCCACCAAACTGCTGCATTGATGTAAAACATCTATCGCTGTGGAGATACTGAATCTATCAGAACTGTAATGCCTCACAGTGTTTTCATTTTTCGGAAATTATGCTTCAGCTCTGTGCCAAATATGCCACTTTCATCACAATATAAACAATTCATTTTCTGTTTGTGTTGGGCTAGATGCTGGAAGCTTCCCAATATACGTGGAGTGACATCCTGTAGGTGTGTACTGTAATGAGATTGGCAAATAAACGTGCTAATTCAGTTCAGCGTGGTCAAGTGATTAGAGATGCTGTGTGGAGTAACAGCAGCTGCGACTTTGAATAGTTGTTATGTGTTTGTGAATTATGTAGTCTGGCATCCAATTTCTACAAGCAGATAATCTATATACTTCTTTAGTAAAAGCAGTGGCTCTGTTTAGAACAATACATTTTATGTAGAACAACTTCATGCTTAAAAGTGTTTTTTTTAGTGTTTTACTATTGACACATGGTTAAGAATGTAACCAGTGGTGAACTGTCATGGCCCTCTTTGCCCTCTCAGAGGGCCTAAAATATTCTTAAAATATTCAACATCTAAACAATTACAAAAATATAGACAAATAAATTATTCAAATGTATATACTTTGTTGATGACTACACAGAATGTTGGTGATGGTGGTCCCGCTGTTCATGTACAGAAGGCCAGTTATAATTCAGCATCATATCTTCACTCTAAGTGGGTGGGCTTAACTGTATGATCATTTCCGAACACGGTGGCGACGCTAGCTGGAGAAACAGCTAGCTAGCGCTAGGCTACCACCGCTAGGTACTTTGCTGAGTCACGATGGAAGCCCATGTCCTGCCCCCAAACAGTCAAAACCACCCCCTCTGAAAACTCGAGCACAAACATTTGTCTCGCGCAGAGAGCAGCCGATGGTATTGCACTTTGCGCGCGAGGGCCAATGCTTAAGGATCATGGTTCGCTACTGATTGTAAAAATAGAAGAAATTTGTCTGAAGCTGTATAAAACCATAAAGAACACATTTTCCATCAGTCTGAAGAACGCTTTCATAATGCAAAGAACCATTTGAGCATGAAATGGTTTTATATAGAACCTAATATTATAAACAAAACCATTGCCTTGGCTAAAGTTTTTAAGTGTGTAGGTTTTGTACCATAACTATTTCCAATCTTTCTTTAAGGAGCTAAGCTAACAGGATGAAGTGCATCAAATGACAGTTTATTAGCTTATTTATATCTACTTTAATGATGTTTGGGTTTATTTAACCAATAATTGCTAACTGCCCAAATAAACAGCTTTAAATATCTTTCTCTCAGGCCAAAACACTGACACAATACTGTATATTCATGAAGTGTGTAATTACAGGATATGTACAGTGTTTATTTATAACTGGCTGATCTGAGATCTATATTTAAATGAACAAAAATATGTCCTACTATGCATTTAAGTGCCTCATTCACAGCTGATAATCAGCATAGTCATGTAACGTACTGTGAGTGTGTCACTCTGAGCCACTACTCGTAAATGTTTTCTGAAGAGTCTTCATACTTGGGCCTAGACAGAATATTTGCTAACATATCGGTTCTTATAGAATTCATGCATAACATCATTTCTACAATGTATAGAAGAAATTATTACAGTCTTGAGAATACACAGTTCATGAAATGCATATACTTATGATGATCACATTAAAGAAATACTCTGTGAATCCTATTAAGATTTGCGAAGAATCTTTGTAAAGTTTAATGAGCCTCATAGACGTGTTCAGTAACTCATTAATTCACTCACGCTTACTCGTTCATTCACTTGTTGACTTATTCGCCCATTTGGACACTTCCTCACTCACTCACGTACACATTCATGTTTAGTAGACTGAAGATTCTCCACAAGAGGGGGCTATTAGCACTACACTGTTTTAGTGCACTTGGTGTCCTTGTTAAGTAAATATTAATGCATTTCTAATTGCTACGATTATGTAGTTAAAATCCTATTATGTGGGTTCTTCTTCAGAATACTGTGCATCTAGTATACAGTCACCCATGAAATGTTTTACAATATATACCCAAGATATTCATTTCATAGCCATTTGTCCACAAGGAGCATTTTGCAAAAGTATTTTATGTATTTACAACCTTTTACTATTTGTCAAATATAAAAAAACACGAATTTATTTTATTTGTAGTTTAATCCTGCCACAATGATTGCCTCAAATAAAAACAACCTATTTTTACTTATTTGTTTGCACTTTGTTAATTTTTCTTCTTCTTCTTCTTCTTCTTCTTCTTCTTCTTCTTCAGATTGTATTGTGCCAAAGGGTAAAATCAACAGTGTATACATTGTTTAGGAAAACTTTATTATTCCTAGCTTTAACTAAATGCTAGCACTATTTTCTCAGTGATTTATAAATTCTTTTGGTTTCAGATATTTCTTGCCAAAATGCCAGTCATCACCTTATTCTATCAATTCTATCAACCCCCACCCCCCCCCCCCCCTACACTGTACGCAAACTTGTACCTGTAGATGTCGGTGACAGTCTACAAAAGCTGCGTTTCTCTGGGCCTCTCTCTCTTCCATTTGCCAGGACCTGCATATCACATTTCGATGAACTCCGGTGCAGAAGTAGCTGAGCGGCACAGCGGAGCTGTCAGCTGTCAATATTTAAC
The DNA here is from genome assembly GCA_021613375.1 of Megaleporinus macrocephalus. NCBI lineage: Eukaryota > Metazoa > Chordata > Actinopteri > Characiformes > Anostomidae > Megaleporinus > Megaleporinus macrocephalus. The sequence goes on along the minus strand of CM038725.1, from coordinate 21,055,053 downwards.
TCCTGTGATGAAGTGGCTGAGGAAGAGCCATGGTGTAGATGCCACTCTCTGTGGTTACAGAGCTGGTTAGATGATATGGCTCAGGAGTGTCATAGCCAAAACACCATACAGAGAAAGCGCTAGTATGATTGCCTGCAGACAGCTGGTATTAGGATTTCAGCATGGCTTTGGACAGCTCTCTTGTTGATTACATTCTTCATGGCCACAAAAAAAACAAGGATTTCTTGTTATAAGTACAGCTTTTAAACAGTGTTGTAATGGCTTAGCTCCACCGCTTTCTCTTTTCAACTGTGTCAGCTCTGCCCCTTAGTTATTACGGTCTCCTGTGTTTGGTTTGTTACCCCTCTTGTTAAAAAGGTTTCTAGTGCTCGGTACACTCTGAGAAGTAATCAGACGTCTAGCCAGTACTTTAATATATGCACTGTTTCAAGATAAACAGATATTTTATTTATCATTTTATTGAGCTCTGGGGACACACACATTTTAAGCAAGCCCTGGGGACACGGTATCACAAGTAACTTAAAATGTTTGATCAAATAATAAAGATAAGAATGAAATTTCTGGTCACTTTTTGGAGCTTGGTTCTCTCACATGGACTAGCTGGAATTCCCCTGCACATGCTGGACGCCACAAACCTTACTTTGGACAAATTACAAACCACTTAAGCACATTTTTCAAAAGCAAGGTGAATGTTATAACCCTAACACACATTTGTATGATATTTGGATTATGTGATATGATTACCTGCCTGTTTTGTGACTGTTTTGTAGCACAAATGAATTAGCAAGCTAGCTAGTTAGTTTGTCAGTTAGCTATGCCAGCTAAGGCTGTCAGAGACCGTTATTACATCTGTTAAAACAAATGATGACCGAGCAGCTATTTTGCTGTGGTGATACGATTAGCTCTGCTTGTTTTGCCACTGTGTTGATGTTCGGTAGACATAAGCTAGCTAGCAGGCTAGGAACTAGTTACATGATTATTTAGCCATGTTAGCTTGTTAGCCAGTCAGCTTAAGTGTGTCATACACCACTGTTTATACCAGTTACAATTATTTTTATGACACACACAGTTATTTTACTGTTGGGATACGATTAACTCTGCTTGTTTTGCAGCATGAGGAAGGTCCACAGACGCTTGAAGGGTGTCTAAATAACATCATTTCAACAAATAACATGTCATAACATATTCAGGGATGTTTAACTCAATATGCCCCCATGTTTTACATAATATATCAATATAAACTACTATGTCATTTTTCTGACAGAACTTTTTCAAAATGAAAGTCAGAATTTTTCCAAAATAAAACTTTTATTTATTTATTTTCCCTCAAATAAAAACATCCTCACTTTACCCCCTTGGTAAAGATTTCTTAGTGCTTTGACATTTTTTTCTAACATATTTGCATTTGGTGTTAGGATCTATGCAATTAAAGCTATGGCCAATTAGATTTTTTTATGCAGTCAACTCAAAAATATATGTTCAGTTATTGCATGTATGTTGTCTAATTCTTGCTATGGCTCAAAAGCTAATTCACCATATTTTAAAAATTGTGTTGGATTAAAGTAATTCCCATTGCAATATGGGCAGAACACAAAAAGACTAATGCAACACGTTGACTTAACTCTTTTGTTGGCCTAATGCTTTATTTTTTACAGTGTGATTCCATCCTGCAACAATGATTGCCTCAAGTGAAAACAACCTCAGTTCACCCCGTTGGTCATTAAGTGCTTTGACACTTAGAAATCTTTTTTTGTTTTCTAACATATTTGCATTTGGTATTTGGATTTATGCAATTAAAACTGTGGCCAATTTGACTGTTTTATGCAGTCAATTTAATTGCTTTATTTTTAAGAGTGTAGTTCAATCCTGCCACAATGATTGCCTCAAATAAAAACAACCTCACTTCACCGTTTTAGTCATAAAGTGCTTTGGCACTTAGAAATCTTCCTTATTTTTTCTGAAGTATTTGTATTTTGCACTTTGCTATTTTCTTCTTCTTCTCCAGATTGTTTTGTGCCAAAGGGTAAAATCAACAGTCTATACATTGTTGAGGAAAACATTATTATTCCTAGCTTTAACTAAATGCTAGCACTGTTTTCTCAGTGATTAATTAATTCTTTTGGGGTTTGTTTTATTTTTACTGCTGTTCTTCTTTGCTTATTGTATTGGAGAATGCACAGGTATAATTGTGCAGTGGTCTTGCAGTTCAGTTCTTTGATGTTAAATGTTGGGCTGTTATACCAGGGATTATTAAATTCTGTTTTGCCTTCACCTCAAAAGTGGTAGAAGTTAAGCAGGCTGTAGCTTACTTATACGGATCTTTAAATTGCAATGGAAAGCAGTTTACTTACATTATGTGGCTGTCCAGCATCTGCAGGTAATGAATATTAGGGCCCTGTAAAATTGCTTCAGGCAGCCCCACCACCATACTAAGATTCAGTTGAATGGCTGCTCATTGCCTATTTATATGTAAGTTACTGTCAATAATAAATGCTTTGCGTGCCACTTTGCATACTAATAACTGAAAACTAATTCGAAAGCTAAACATGCCTAAATGTCAAAGCACCTGACACCTGACAAGGAGGTAAAGTGAATTCCGTTAATCAAAATAAAAATGAGAAAATGATCTCTCAGTAAAATGGCATAGTAGTCCATGGCAACAAAACATAAAACATGCATGCTTTATGCCTATTAATTCATGAACAAGATTTGAAGCATTTATGGAAGTTGTTGTGAATCAAGTAAAGTGTTATCCTACACGTGTTACCCTACAAGTATATCTACATGTGGATTTCATAACACGTACATAACAGTCACTAATTTACTCTTAATAGCAATGTCTGAATTTTTCTATATTATGCCAGTAATTAAACGATGACATAAGAAGATGATACAAGATGATACTGTTTTATTCGTACTTCAAACAAATACAGGGTAACATATCACCAGAAAGTTGTTGTGTCCACCCCATCATAGGAAACATGGAGATGCACAGTCCTCCCCCAGCTCCTCCCTCTTCACACTTTAACAGTCTAGAAGAAACATTTTAAAAGTTTGCATCAAATTTTATCCCTTTACTTGCCAAGAACGGAAAACAGCATAAACGAGAGTAGGCAGCAGTGTTCGCTCTTTATCTGTCCTTAAACTTTCTGAGTGGGAGGAGGATATTCAACATGATTGACAGGAGGTTAAAATACACCAATGGGGCAGTGCTATTTCTTCATCCTCTCATGTTGGACAGATTAGACCTAATGCTACACTGACTCATTATTGCCTTCTGAGGTAAAAAATGGTATCAATAGCCAGAATAAGCCTGGAGTGTAGCATGCTTACTTTAGTAGATATTTTAAAAATCTTTAATGTACAAGCAAACAGTTAAAAATGTTATATAATATATTGCAAAATATTCTTAATATTATAATATTGTTACAATAAACTGAAAATAAAGACCATGTCAAACCATGTCCCAGCACTATATATATATATATATATACATGTATGTATATATGTGTATACATATACATGTATATGTGTGTGTGTGTGTGTCATAGGTCACTGACTTGCTGCCAACAGTACTTGCTTTTTCTGGTTTGCATAACCCCTTTGATTGCTGTACAAATAGGCCAATAATCTGTCATCCAGTTCACTCAACAGCCTAGTTCATTATATAATCACTTGCGTTGTATAACATCAAGGATTTGCCTCTTTTAAAGGTACGATTTTAATATGACAGCGGATCTCTTTTTATAGCTTACTTTTCCTTCGAATCTTCCTAGCTGCAGTTCAGCCGCCGGGGAATCAAGATTTCATGATTACCGTAGGCACTTTTTCCCCTTTCCTCATAAATTTTTCAGCGCTGATGCTAACCTGTACATGCTGCACTCAAATATTATGGGCACAACAGTGAGAATTACCCTGAAATGTGATGAGGGCATCTATGTCCTTCCTGCAGCAGTAGGAGGTCACTGCTTTTCTCTTGTCTGGCATGATGTATTGAAGGGTCAAAGCTACAATACTGCACAACAATCCAGTTCTCTAGCTTCCAATATATTCTGATTCTCCTTCTGTTTCTGTTTGGGACAGGCTTTATTACGCCTATAGGCAAAGCGGCTAACTTGGCTCGAATGGGCAGTCATGTTTTCGACAGACCTTTTGGTTCTGTAAATAGTCAATAAGGTAAAGCCCATTTTTAATTAAGTTTTAACACACTATAATCAGTGCTAGGTTTTATTGGGAACATGTTTGTGTTATTTAGTTAGGTTCTTTGATTTATTCTGCTGTGCATTACACAAATACATCATACAACCACTTTTGAGTCCTCCACATACCAATAAATGCTCTGCCAGCTTCCTTCCACATTAGCCAGCTATCAGGAAACAAACAAAGCATCACTGCCCTGCAGTGCTTCAAAGGTTCTTTCTACTATCAAGGTCCCTTATTAGAAGAAGGGTTTTCCTAATAATTAATATTTTTTATAGCACTGTTTTCTATATAAAGTGCTTTACAAATGAGATACTACAAAGATTATTCAAATTTAAACTAAAAACATTTTAACTACTAACATATTCTTTTCAAACCACCTCAAACTCTTTCTGTTGATCTATTCATCATGAAATGTGAACACAAAGCAAAGAGTCAATGAAAGTTAAAACTGTGCAAAACAATTGTTGATATACAAGGTTATGGCAATAAAATCATTCTCTGTATGATGACATGCTTCTGTTCTATAAAGAAAAAATGCTGCAATTGGTTCTAAAGGTCTGTACCGCACCAACCACGGTATCTGAGACGATAACAAGTCCTAGAAAATTTTGGTTATATTCAACTGTTTTATCAAAGGTGTCAAAAGTATTCACATTCATTAATCAGGTAGAAGTGTAGATACTAGGGTTTAAACATACTTCTGTAGAAGTTGAAGTATCAACTCAAGCTTTTTACTCTAGTAAAAGTATAAAAGTACTGCATTCAAAACTACTTAAAGTATAAAAGTAAAAGTAATGTAAGAGACAAAAATACCAATAAGGACAAAAGCTTAGGCCGCACCACAGGGATCTATAGTGCACTAGCCCACCTCCCCAAAAACCCATTCTTCTAAAAGCTGTAATGACTATAATGTTATATTAAAATGTTAATGTTGATAAATTTGGGATGCACTAGGCTTCCTGCTTCAGCCGCATATACGCCCATTGAATATGAATGTAATTTAGTACAATGTAAATATATTAAAGAAGCATATCTGTGTACTACTGAGCATTAACATGTGTTTCATGGAGCGGAAGATATGATGACTAGTTGTCTATAAGTATTGTAAAGGTGCAAATAGTCAAACTTCAAAGACGTTATCAATAATCTTTACTGGAATGTAAATGTACATGAATGAAAACAAGCTGAAATGAAACAGGAGTAACGAGGCTATGTTAAAATGTAAGGAGTAGAAAATACAGATAATGGAGTGTAAATGTAAGGAGTAGAAAGTACTGATAATGGAGTGAAAATGTAAGGAGTAGAAGCAAAAAGTCAGCTGAAAAATAATTACTCTAGTAAAGTATATATAACCCAAATTTCTACTTTAGTAAGGTAACAAAGTATTTGTATTTCTGTACTTGGCATCTCTGCTTTTTATTAGCAATAAAATAAACAGGCTGATGCTTTTTTGTTAATTAAAGACTTTAACATTAATAAAATTGAAAATATTTTTAAACCAACGTTCTGTAATGATTTTACTTTAAAATCACTTTAATGGTACTCTGGCTTATAACAGAGTTCCCCGGCATCTCTGTTATTGCCACACCACGTCCAGAATGCCTGCCAAAAACTATGTAACTGTGGAGGAGGGGGCACAAGACCTCTTGCAAGAATCATGCATGGCACCACCTCACACGCCAACAGCTGTAGGGTCTTCAGCAAGCTATAAGAAGAAGCCAGCTCGGTATTCCTAGCATGGACATCATGGCTGAGGCCACAAATAGACTAATGACGTTGACAGATGATGCGAGGAAGAGAAAAAGAGAATGTGACCGAACAAGAGACCAGACTTTTAGTCACTGTCGAGAGCTGAAAGACCTTAAAGGATGCAAGACAGGGTCGCGACTATTGGGAAAACAACAACAAATCCCGCAGCAGGGCACACATGCCTTCCAATGTTATTTATGAAATCTAGGCTATCACCTTATCAGTGTCATCTCTCTTTCCCAGAGTTTTTCTAACTTTTCCAAATGGCAAAAATCCATCTAACCTCAGTTCCATTTCAGGCTAGCATGTAAAGAGAGAAATTCCCCCCATACCAAAAAGTTAGGTCCAAATAAGGCTTGAACGTTCGAATCTCCTAATAAAATTTTAATCCACCTTGTAAGTCTGTGTGACAGTCATGATGTCTTTGCCAGTATTGTGCAAATTCCATCCTCCCAGCAAATTCCAACTTGCATGCAAGAAGGCATACGGGCACCAGAGATTACGCTCTTGATTTAGGTTGTTTACACAAAGAAACAATCAAAATTGTGAGTGTAATCTGTAGCATCCATATACCTGCATATGCTGCATGTGTACATGAATGGGAGTTGTTCAAGGGGGCTCAAAGCATGATTTGTTTTTTTAGGACAGTGGTATAAAAGTGAATTGCAACTGTTGGAGGAGCCAGAGAGTGAAAAATATCAACTGATATCATAACACTGCTTTAAACCATAACAGTTTAAAGAGTCTCTGTTAAAAAATCAGTAACCATTAGGAGGTTAGACACTGACGAATGTTTTGCTTTGTTTTTGTTTAAGTGCACAGCACTGCTGCACCTCATACTGACATCAGTGTCAAAATCCCTGTATAATAAAATAAAAGTCTCAGCGTGATGTGACTTGAGGACAACATAAAACCCCTTTTAAACATTTGATGAACATTTAATGGAGTCCGCTTTTCGTATGCAGATGAGCGTAATCTTGTAATCCTTTGATTGCTCATTCAATATTCACCTTTAATACAACAGCTTAGAACTCGGAATTCCCATTTCAGAGCGTGTGGGTTTTGTTGTTTGTTGACACGCTTCTCTCCTACACTGCCAGCATGATGCAAAAGTACAGTAACATATAAAACACATCTAAAAATAGAGGAGGAGAGCAAAAGGCTGGCTGCAGCAATCAGAAAGAGGGAGAATGTGAGGGCTTTTTTTATGTGTCTCCTGAGTGGAGATATTCCATAGTTTAAGCCATGCAGCTGAACACAACTGCTAAATGTTTCATTTAGGCCTGCAAAATTAATCGCATATTAATTGTTAGCACGTTCGGGTCTCTACAGTATGCTAATGCGGAAATCTAATCTTGTTCTATGCTTTTGATGTGAATAATAGTTGAATGATAATTCACTGCCATCGTAAAACCTTGGAGAAATATCGTAGGAGCTTTGGCACGGTGCCTTGCGTATCCCGTATGCTAATAACCTGAATAAATATGTACAGTATTCATGCTGAAACACATTGTGAGGTTGAGGTTATATAATGTGATGTGGAAATGAAGAATTCATTTACAGTAACTTTATTTGAAAGGCTACATAGGCAAATCCTGACAAGCCTAAGCAACAAATAACATAATTATAGAGCAATATTTCAATTTCATTGTTTATGAGTAGTTTTGCCTGTATATGCAAGATGACATAATGTGTTTTATGAAATAAATAACATTGCATTCACCTAATAGGCCTTAAACTATAGAGGCACACATTTGGCTCATTTTAACACTGTTGTTTTATATATATATATATATATATATATATATATATATATATATATATATACACCTCGCTCAAAAGTTTAGGAACATTTTAGAATTTCATTTCATGCAATTTTCATGCAATTCACAAACAATATTGTCCATTTCACAATTAATGTAAGTGTATCAGATGTTTTTTAAAGAATACAAATGTTTGTATTAAAACCTATTTTTGTATAGAGGCTTATTTTGCATATAGTCCTATTATCAGCAATTCTCAGTTCTCTGTCTAAATCTCCTGGTACGACCACCAATCCAAGTTAAGGATGTTGTTGGGCTAATTGGTTGTTAGGACACTCTTACTCAATTGTGATGCACAGCTGAAAAACATTCTACTAATAAGTGAGTATAAAAGGGAGAACAACGTTCTAGGTTAGTTTAGTATCTGAAGTATCAGCAGTTGATGGCTTGCTGACCGACTCAAAATGACCAGAAAGAAACAACTTTCTTTAGAGACCTGTCAGTCCATTGTTGTGTTAAGGAAGGAAGATACTCCACTGAAAACAAGAACATTTCACTGTGATCCCAAACTTTTGAGTGGTAGTGTGTGTGTGTATATATATATATATATATATATATATAAACTAGACCTTTGCCGTGTAGGATTCACTATGTGTTAATGAATGCTGTAGATGGAACACATTCACTTTAGTTGACCCCTAATAAAATACAGTTTATTAGCTTTTGTTTTATCTTGCCATTACTGGGTAAAATATGTTAATGAATGCTCAATTATTGCTTTCTACATTTGTTAATTTAATGCTTATGCATGTTTTAAAGACCTTCTGCATATCCAGCCTTCAAAATAAAGTGTTAGCTGACATGTTCACCTTCACGCTCAATAGTCAATGAGTACAGACACTGAATAGTTGTTTAAATATGACAGCACAAGGTTAGCGAGAGTATCGCTGCTGTCAGGACCAAAACTTCATACATCCTGCTTTCTGATTCATCACAGAGTGCCACTGGATATAAAAATAAAAAAAGAAGATATTATGAAACTTATTATTATTAAAAGTATCATGTCTCACCACCACAACTATACAACATCCCCATCAACCCCCTTCTCAAAGCCAGAATGTGGGGAAATAATAACACTAACCAAAAATTTGTTTCCCTTTGCCATCCACCCCCACAGCATCACTATAGAAAGAACATTCTCAGCTAACTCAGAGACCCTCACAGAAAAACGCCCACGGTGTGGAATTAAATTGTGTTATGATTTCTGATTGACGTTATATGTTAATCCTGATATTTCATATCTTAAAAAATATTTCAGTCTCTTAGATCATCTACAGTTCTACTAAGAGAACCCAAAGAAGGTGAGGTCTATATAATGAGCTGAGCCTTATTGAGTTATCAGACTGACCAGGTTCCTAAATGGTTCTTGGCTTCAACTTGACCTCAAACCTTTACATTGATGTTTTTTACATCTTATAATATTTATCATATGTACCATCTTTGCAGAAAAGGCTTCTTTACAGAATCATCTAGTGTTCTTCTATGGCAAACACTTTTTAGCACCTTTTATAAGAATATACAAGCTTCTTTTTGCTTTTTTGTTTCTTCCACTGACTGCTGCCACTCTGGCCTTGACTTGATTTAAATCCAGGACTTGACTACTCTTCATGCCAGTAATGGTGGCCTTGGAAAGTGTCGAGATTTGCTAGTGTTTTTTTTTAAAATTATTATTAATTTTATTAATTTAAGCATTGGACTTTGCAGTTATTACCTCCAATAGGCTTTGTAAAAATAAAACAGATATCTTATGTTCTCATCCTTGACTGAGAAACAAAGACACAGTCAAATGTGCAAATATATAGTACATAGAATTGAAATATAATTAATATCTTTAATGTCTAATGAAAAGATATCTCAATTTTTGTCTTTTTTTTTATTTGATTTTTTTTCTACATCATTTTACACGACTGTCTGAGACAAGCTGTTGTTTACACTGTGTGAATATTTTATGATGAATGGACCAATAGAGATGCTCTGAAAATAGCTTGGGAAAAATCTGGTTCCATTGACCTCTATTGTAAAGTTCTGGAGGTCCTTGTTTTTCTTTGGACAGCGATATGTAACAATTATGTAATTACATAATAACTACATCATTACACAGTCCATCAGAATGAATGTAATCTCTATTAACTACGGAGAGCTAAATGAGATACAGAAGGAAGGAAGCCGTAAAATGCAAGTGGGGGAAATCCAAGCATCCTACTTGGCACAAGTTGTACATTGGATAAAGTGTGCTACACCTCTGGCTATGTTTTAATCTCAGGCCAGTGATATAATTATCATTTTTAGCTCTTTCCACACATTTAAGCCCTGTCCATACCCTGCGCACCTCCAAGGCCAAAGTGAGCTTAAAGCAAAGCCATTCATCCTCATTTTTTTACGAGGTTCTTCTCTTAATTGTATAGCAAATGAGCCATCACACTGTTATCTGAAACATTAAAAAGATGTTCCTCCCTTTTCCACTGGATTGACTTACTGTCTCCCTCTTTCTCCCACAGCTTTTATTAGCAATAAAATTCAATTTGGAGTTTGTGAGGTTGCCAGCCTTGGGGGTGGAAAAATGCATTACCCCAGAATAAAAAGGGAAATGGGAAGTAATCATTCAGTGGCGTATGATCTAAGAGCCTCTCCATCATTACTGCTGAATTATTGGGCTGATACGGCTCCAGTGTATGAGGTGGCTTTGTTTCCAAAGTCACTGAATCACGGGTCATGTGTTCCTACATATCGCCAATATTGGAATAAAACCTAGTCTCTCTGAAACGGCCTCTTTAAATTGACTGCCATGGAAAACTGGATAATATGAATTATATGGGCTGCAATATATTTTTTTCTTATGTTTCATATTTTCAATATTTAGGAATGGAACATTAACATACATGCGCCTTTCCAACAGTGCAGCCAATCAGAACAGAGGTCATTTACATACGAGCATGTCAATTTTTGTTATATTGTATTATACTGTGTACACTTAAACTGTGAGACCTTTGGCATTTATGGATTGTATATGATTTTATGTGTGCACTACTTATTTATGGAGATTTGAATATATTCACTTTCCAATGAAAAACATGTACCCCCAAAAGAGTAACTTTACAGGAGAGATAAAAAAACCTGCTTTACTTTGAACGTAAGTTAATGTAAAAAGGATTCAATTCCATTTTGGAGCATTTTTATTGGTCACGAAACCTTCACAGATCAGGGGCAGCTTCCATACTCAAACGAGCTAAAAACAACAATGGCAACATACGTTTTTCTTTGGACAGAGACAATATGCATCACTTCATTTATACATTCAATAAAACACTCACATCACATCCTCACATTCTGGGAGTCGTTGCATGGAGGTGTTTAACTTGCTGAATAACTGCATAAGAGGTTCAGTAAGGCCAGTTAAACAATACAAGCATTACAAGTGGACACTAGGGACAAACTATATGATGAATAGTGATGGAAATATGTCCTATAAGATGGAGAAAAATTCCTCTATGTCCAGTTTCTCAAGCTTTATAACAGTGCCAGGTAGTCTAAACTCAACAATAATCTTTGTGCTATGATGCTTTTGGGTAACCCAGCCCTCGAAATAAAGTTAACTGCCTGGAATATTATTCTATCCTTCTATTATTTCCCAAAAAAACACTAAAAACGAGATGACGTGCCAGGGTTCCACATTAAGCCAGTGCTAATATGTGTAATTCTAATTCTGGCTCTGAATTACAGGAAGGCCTTTAATTTGAGACTTGTGGGTTTTTTTCGTTTTTTTTCTTCTTTGGATCTGTATCACTAATTGGGTTGAGAGAAGGACTCAAGATATTTGCTTGGGTGACCTGAAGCCATGTACTTTGCCGTTCTCAAAGGGAAAGGCCACATTTTCTAGCTGAGCTGTTCCTACTGACGCACGGCTCATCGTAAGTAAATGTCAGTATGTGTCTCGTAATTTCGCTGTGCTGTGATCCTAGAGAGAGCCAAGGTTTCTTCCTGTGTCATTTCTGGCTGTAACATAATGTGCAGAGTGTAAAGTATTTCAAATAGAGGGGCCATATATCATCGAGCTACTCAGTCTGTATCAAAAAGGACAATGAGATCAGCGTGTCAGTCTGCCATTGTGGATGTGACCTTAGCAATGGCAGTTCGGTAAAGGTTTATGATCCTAAAAGTATGGTCAACAGACTTGTTACTTGTAACCTAGGTATGATATGGAGAAACAATGACTACCATTGATCTATTGTCGTCTCACTTACCCTAACCTTTTATAAGGGGTTTCTGTGGGGGAGCTATCAGGGCCCCCTGGAAAAAAGATGTAAGCCTCATTTGCTTTAGCAGAACTTGTCTCAACATTAAAAAGTGCCAAAACTTAATTAAAATGCTATAATTTCCTTATAGCACCCAAAGTTCTTGCTTTCACCATCTAGCAAGCAGCAAGCTGTGAATATAAATGTAATTCATATTCAATGCAACTGCTTCACATTAGAATGTTTGTCGCTTTACAAAACTGTTAATAGTTAACTGTTAATAGACTTTTTATGTACTATATGTCAGATATATGATCTTAAAATCTGCACAAGTATTCTAGTTTGTTCAGCTGTAGATCATAAAAAAACTCTCCAAATACATTACTTTACAGGATATAATACGTTTTTAATGCAAGTCAATGAAAGCAATTTTTTTCCATGTTATTATTGTTTTGGTCAGCTTATCATCATTATGTCCAAAACTGAAAAAATGGATATGAGTTTCTTTTCAACAGCAGAAATATTACTTTTAGAGCTGTTTAGTCTTACAAAGTGATATCCATAAAAAAACTGCTTTTGCTATTGTAAGGAACATTGCAATATGTATGTATGTATGACTGTATGTATGTATTAAGTTAGTTAGTAAGTTACAGTTATTTGTATTCCTGTAAATAATAATAAAGAAAAACATCCACATAGGCTTTCTGCTGGTATTATACCTACAAGGTAGGAGTTTTTTAGAAACCTTTATAGTTAAAAATGTACAGATTAATCCTAAATCATGGATATCAGCTTCAAATCAACTATTTTGCTAAAGGAAGCAAGTGTGCTCTCAAGGAAAAATACTAAGCTGATCCTAATCCGCCAGACTTAACCATCCACAACCACAGTGAAGGAGAAAAACGTGCTTCCTGTCTACAGAGATATTCATGTATATAAGTTCTGAAAGCTAAGTCACCGTTGATGTGTGTCTTATGGCGGTGATATTTGGAATTAGCTGTCCTCGTCTCCTCCAATTCCGCAGGCTTGTGCTCTGGTGGAGCGCTACGCTGACGAAGCAGACAAGGGGCAAATGTGTGTCATCAACAATCATTTCAGACTGAGGGGAGCTGGGGTGCAGCCAAAATGTATGTGCTAAAAATGACGTTGGGCGTGCCTGCCAGTGTTCCTGTTTTACCATCCCAAGTGGGAATACTTTGCAGGTCCAAGTGTTATTGTGTCTGCTGAAGAGCATTTTATTAAGCAAACATTTTCCTTCTGAGTTACAGAGGTTAAGACTGGGGATATATTATGGTTGTTTTTGGCCTGGGACCTGGTTAGGGCTAGTGTTAGGGTAGGTCTAGCAAGGCCAGACATGATCCTGTAAGAAGAATTCACATCAGGACACCACGTGGTAAACTTTTGGTGTTGGACTGCAGAGAAATCTACCACTAACAAGAGTAGACCCCCTCTTAGAGCTACCCCATATTGCTGTAGACCATGTTCTTTTCATGTCCACAGAAACCACAAGCAAAAAATTCTACAGTCAGATAGCACAACAGTTTGTGTGAGAGCTCGGTTTGTGTTGGACGTTGTTGGCATGTGCATAATTTCACCATCCTACATTGAGTTCTGCCTTCAGAAGGTGATGGACTTCATATGGCACCGGAGCATGACAGTGGTGCATGACCACCTGAAGAGGCTTGTTAGTAATCTATGCCATTCTTTTCCTAAGCTGCCATTAGCAAGAGTGACTGTGGAGAACCCCAGGCTCTGTAAACGAAACCCGCCTGACTTGCAAGGATGTTGTGGATGGCAAGGATGGTGCTGACCAGAGTTTTGTTGAATGTATTTGTATTTTTAAAGATCACGTCATGGCTATCTCAATTGCAAGAAACGTGTGAAAATGGTTACAGTGTCTCCAGAACTTTATTATTTGTAGTGCTGTCTAGTGCAAAACACTGTGGTCAAGCGACAGCGAAACAAGTGGTAGGATTTCAAAGGCACCCACAAAACTGTGAAAATAACCTCCAGAGCTTAGTTTGTGTTGGACGTTGTTGGCATGTGCATAATTTCACCATCCTACGTTGAGTTCTGCCTTCAGAAGATGATGGACTGGTTTAGAAACTTTACAGTCAGAGTGTTCCCACCTACGCTGAGTCAGAAAGTTCTCAGGGTTGTCTCCAGATGTTCTCATCTCATCTTGGATACCATCTGGCTCCACAAGACTGAGTATAGTTAGATTTAGGCCTGGGGTCAGATCAATTGATTATCAGATTAACTGTTAGATGACTCATAATACAGTGCTTGCTCTCTTTTAGCATGCACAACTGAAACTTTGGGTACAGGGGAAAGTTTAGTTTGTGCTTTATTAGTTTTTTAAAACTATTTCAGCAAAAAAAGAAAAATATTCTTTGTTAAGTTTCAGATTTGATCTAAACTTTAAAGTGTGTAGTTTCATCTGCACCCTGAGTACCCTCTGAAATGGTCTTGCGCAGCTTGTGCCCTTTGAGGAATACGTTCTGGATGGAAAGGAACAGTCTTTTCCCACCCAGACAAAGGCTTCAGCTCTCTTTCAGACTGTAACTGTGGTAATATTATGGTAGACACACTCTGACCTTTACCTATGATGAGCTGCGTCAGTAGAATGATAAGCAGTCAGCTAGAATATGCTGGGTTTTGAGCTTCTCTGCTGGATCACTGCGCATACATTACAGCAGAATCTTTTTCATGAAGAAAACTCAAAATTGAGGATCCTCAAATGACCCACGCTCATGTTTCTGTCTGATTTCTTTCTTTCAATGGCCAGATGCAGTTAAATGCTGAAACATCCAAATTAACTGTGGCGTTTGTTTTATCCTGATTCAAATTTGTTGTTTAAGTAAGTAGCTTGGTCTGGACTTTAAGCATTCTAAAGAAAGGTCTTCCTATTGGGGAAAAAGTTTCTGCTTTGCTTAAGGAGCAGTCTTTCACAACGCAACAGACTATTCATGATCAGGGTTGGGGATCAGTTAAATTAGGCATGGCTTCATTATCTGACAGTTTGTGATGAATGATAATGGTCGATAATGATGTGATAACTTAAAACACAGGAGAAGGGAATACTGTACAATAATAATTAGTTTGTAAATAAAAATAAATAAATAACCCTGGAATCTCACAAATTTATATCTGACTTAGGTGCACCCTAGATGGCATGCCAAGATGGTCCAGACTTTGAATTTTACAGGATTATCTCACACCATACATAGCATTTTACTGGAAATCCACAGATAACGGCATTCAGTATTTGACAGTGAAGAAATGTTTGAGTGATTATACAGACCCTGAAATTACCAGTCTCCTCACTTGTTGTCTTCTCTGAGGTGTCCATTTGTTAGTGTCATAATCTAATGTCATAAAAGAATATAATGTTATGCCCAAGCAGTAGACTAGTCTGTGCAATGCTTAATACATACTATATAGTTCTCAGTCAGCATCTTTTTTTAGTAAAATGATAAATTCAATGTAATTTGGTACACTCAATAGTAAGTCCCCTACACTTACTGTGATAATAAAAAAAACAGAACATTCAATCTAATATTCAGAGCATATATTGAATATTGCATAGTTGCCAACAAGGCTGCAGCAACTAATCAGTGACTCCAGTGACAATTGCTGCATCTTGGCTGTTAATGCAACAATAGTCTTTTGTATGTACTATGTAGCTCATATATTATTCCCAGCCTTAACATTTCCACAAGCATCCTAATTTATTCAGCTATAGATCATGGGCTGTAGATCAGAACAAAACCTTGTAGCCTATCTTCAAAAGATAACTAATAATGTAAGTCAATGGAGCCAGATAATAAAATAACCAGAACGTCCAATGCAAGATTCAGAGCATGTTTGAATATTGTATAGTTGCTAAAAAGGATGCAGCAATTAATCAATGACTCCAGTGACATTGATAATAAATTGCTGCCAATGAATTTCTTAGTCACTTATCAATGTCAGTAAGTAATAAAACATTGGAAACATGTTAAAATCTGCTCTTTTGGCACATAGTGGAAGCTTTCTTAAACACATGAGCTCTTTACATTGATGTATCCGAGTAAGGATTTACTTGCCACCGGAGCATGACAGTGGTGCGTGACCACCTGAAGAGGCAATAGCTTGTAGAACGAATGGCATTTAGTAATCTATGCCATTCTTTTCCTAAGCTGCTAAAACCATTAGCAGGAGTGACTGTGGGGAACCCCAGGCTCTGTAAACGAAACCCGCCTGACTTGCAAGGATGTTGTGAATGGCAAGGATGGTGCTGACCAGAGTTTTGTTGAATGTATTTGTATTTTTAAAGATCACGTCATGGCTATCTCAATTGCAAGACCTGAAACATGTGGGGAAATGGTTACAGTGTCTCCAGAACTTCCCAAACAAGTGGTAGGATTTTAAAGGCACCCACAAAACTGTGAAAATAACCTCCTTGCAAAGGATGACAATTTGTTTGATTTAAATGCTAACCAGGTTTTGTATCATATATATATATATATATATATATATATATATATATATATATATATATATATATATATATATATATATATATATATATATATATATCCTCCAGTCAGTGAAACAGAAGGTGGAGTTTGCCATTAATTAAGACTATTGGACCACTTTTACCTTGGAACCACATTAGGACAAAAAAGTTCTGGTTTCCTTCTTTCAACAGCCAACAAACCGTTTATAGTACATCAGAAGAACTCTGTGAAGTTTTCTTTTTCTAATTCAAATTTGGTCTGAACTTTAAAGTGAGTTTTATCCTGTTAAGTGAGGACACAGGGTACACTCTTGAAATGGTCTTGTATTCCGTTGGGGAAACGTGTTCCTGACTGCAAAGGAGCAGTCTTTTTCCACCCAGACCAAAGTTTCAGCTCTTTTTTGGGCTGTAACTGTGGTGATATTATGGTAGCCACACTCTGACATTTACCTATGATGATGTGCATCGCTAAAATGATGTGCAGTCATTTAGAAAATGTTGGGCTTTGAGCTTCTTTCCTGGGTCACTGTGCATGTATTATAGATGAAACCTTCTCTACAGAGAGAACTTACAATCATGACTCCTCAGGTGATCCATGCTATTTAATGCTGATCATGCTGTTTTTCTACCTGACGGTCAAAAATACATTTGACATTTTTGATACCACCATTTTCCACTAAGCTGATTTTAAATTTAATACTGTTTTTTTTTTTATGGAAATGCTTGACGTGTTCAAACAACCTAGAATTATATTGAATGAATTACATTTGCACAAATTTATCAGATTCAAATTAACTTGCATAATCTTTGCAATGGTAACTAAGTAAAACAAATTTTATTTTAATTGGTAGTTTGTATATGAAAGCCTAGCACTAACATTACTTATCGTCAGAAGTAAATAAACTAAGTAGATATGTACTCTGGATTATTAAAAAAGTAGTGTGTTTCACTGACTCTTTCAAAGCCCTGGGCTATGTTGACCACATACAGTTACAGAATGGAAGGAAACTGAGAACACCAGGCCATCATATTGTTCTAATACATAAGGTTTACATTAAACTTGAAGCTTCCATCATTACATGGGCAAACAGACTGATTCCCCAATGGCAAAGGAGTTTGTCCATGTTGCATACTATTACCATACATGTTCAACTATTGGCAGAACTTACAGTGAGAGAAGCTCTGGAGCGCTAGATTGGAGGAAGATGATGAAGGAAGTTCAAGACTGGTTGAAGAATCATCACTAGCCTTCAATACGCAGAGCTTATAACACCTAGAAAATCTGGAAGCCCTGAAGGCCCTTATAGGAAAGCTCGGGACTTCAGCTCAATACAAAGAAGGCTTAGTTTATGCTGATAGGAAATGCTGTTTATGCTGTTTACCATAAATAGAAAACATGTGGAAATGTTGCACATGTTTTACTTGCTCATATCAATTATTGACAACAAAGGGCCCTGCAGTAGAGAAAAGGCTTCAAATGCAATGATTTATCTTCACATCACAATTTTCCAAGCTATGGATATCTCCTTGATAATTTGTGGATGTAATAACTACACAATAAACAAGCAAGACAGCACATATATTAATGCATTAGAACTTTCGTGTTAACAAAGACTATTGAGACAACCTTGGACAGCAAAGAAAAAACTAACAAATGGATTCTTGACCAAAGAAGACCTGAGAAGAACCAGTTCAGTGGAAAAGACCATTCTGTTTGGAAGAGTTGATGTAAAAGAAGAAAAGAATGACCAGCTACAAAACAGATAGTTATAGTCAGAGGAATCATGAACCAGCCATTTAGAGTCCTAAAGGCCCAAACTAAAGACAGTAACTTTGGTGTTGCTAAGATAGCAAACAAAAAAAAAAATGGAATCCTGGCCAATAAATGGAAGCCTTGCCTCTTACTCCAAGCCCATGTTGGATGTGATCTGAGAAGAACCGATTTATTGGAAAAGACCATTATGCTTGGAACAGTTGAAGGTGCAAGACGGATGGATACAATCAGAGGAGTGAAATAAAAGTCCAAAAATCCCAAACAGAAGACAGCACATGCTGGAGAAACACTAACCCAGAGCTCCAAACTCCAACCTGGAGGGATACTTTCCTGCTGAGATAAGCTACAACATGTACTCAAAAAGCTGCCCCACCCACTGATCAGGGAATGGGGAAGAGGCTGATTAGCTGGAGCAGGTGTGGTTGGAACTAGGCTCTGCTGGAAAGTAACTATCCAAAAGGATGGTTGGAGATCACTGCGCTATCCATATGGAATGGATATTCATCACTATCCATCAGAAATAGGAATCAATAAAAGGACAAATAATAATAACAATAAGTAAACTAAGAGACAAAATAGTGTTAATGCAGTACATTTTATCTGTGTTGGAATCAATTTACATATTCAAATCAAGCCAGTTCAGTGCATCACTTTTTTCCCAGTGTGGTTTACTCTGAAGATAAGACAAGGTTAAAATAAAAGATATCTCATGTGGTGGTACACGTTTCAACTGTTTATGCACTCAACCAAGTAAAAACTCACATAAATGCGGCATTACTAAAAGCCTATGCACACACGTACACCATTAGTGATGTTTGTTTTGACCCTGGAGGCCTTTGCATAGCTCAGAGAACCTTTATTAAGGGAAGGTGTCAGGAACAGTGTCAGATTTGCCATTATTACTGCCGGGCGCTGAAAGGGAGCAAAAGAGAAAGGAAGAGCGAGATAGAAAAAACGCTTACACGCTGATCCAGGATCTGCTTTCATTTCTACAAGATCAGTCACAGCTATTAAAGCAGAAGCATTTGAAATGAGCTCGGATCAGAACGATGACACTTCAACCAGATTCAGTGAGCTAGCAGGATGTTAGCAACGATGTTAGCTATCGCATAAGCACAGATGGCACCCCTATAGCCACGCTGCACGAGATTAGAGTCTTATGCTTACGGTCGTCCTTGTACGCTGATCTTGGACCAGCTCCTCACACGCAAGTTGCTAATCTTAATCAAAAGCAGTAAAGCTGGTCTGGGATCAGTGCTGGAACAGTCTATTTTTTTATTTTTTTTTTTCTCGCTGGTGCCCAGATTAGTCCCCCAGAGGAGGAGCTGTGCAGGATTTAGCCGATGCACAGATAACCCACTCAATGCACCGGCTTCACTTCCTCCCCACCAGCTTCTCTCTCCACTGATCTCTCTTGCTTTACCATGTGTAAACACCCTGGAGGCAAATTGACCTGAAAAAAAAGCTAACTCCTTTCATCTCTCTTCAGCTATCTCGCACAGGCTACAGAACGCATTAAGGCCAAAACGGACTCCTAGACTATTTTCTGCATCCGCGGTTGACACTCGGAGAGCCTAAGTTTCTTGCTAGTGGGGAAGTTCCACAGCATGCTTTATGGTCTGTGTAACAGTCTGCTCACATTCACTGTGCAAATGTGAGAGGACCATTCTACTTATTTCATTCTCAGTCAAAACTGAGTCACTGAGATCATTTCTCAACAGGAAAAAAAAAAAAAAATTTACACAGAAGACTCAGTAACTACATACAATGTGTCCTTCATAGGAGCATTTTGTAAATTCAAATTGGGGGCAACATATCTCCAGAAAGTTGTGGTGCACGACCCTATCCAAAAAAAATCAACAAGAAAAAAACAAGAAAATGCAGTCCTCCCTCCTCCCTCTTAATTCATACAAGAAATATCAAGATCAAACTTCATCCCTATACTCTCCATGAACGTCCCCTGCGGTGGGAAGGAGCACCAATATTAACTCTAGTTTTGCTTCTATTTACATTACTTCATTGTTTGCTGCTGAATGTGGATTCTTGCCAGGAGCAGGTAGAGGCAGTTGCTTACCAAGTGCTCCTTTCATTCCCTACCTGTCCTTAAATGATCTAACCAGGTGCAGAACCTTATACATGATGGACAAGAATACGCCCTCGGGGTAGTGCTACTTCTTCAACCTCATATGTTGGACTAATGGAAAACTCGACACTACAGGGGTTCAAAGTGGTATTACTAGACAGGACAGGCTGGGCCAGCTGGTTAGCATGCAAACCTTTGTGTGAATCTCTGCAATGAGATGGAATTGAATGTTTTAAACCCAAAGTCTTGCAAATAGCGCCTTTAAGGCAGTCTGTGACTTTTGCATAGTGTTGTATAGAACCACCATGGATGAAACATAGCTGCCGTATCCGTTGCATGTTTCCATTTTCAAATGAAGCACTCAGTTGACAAATAGTGCCATTGCAACACCCACACGATGCATTACTACCCACTTTACTGGTCATTCTAAGTCTGCGATTTTTGCAATTGTTTTCCCCCCTGACATTGAATAGATTTGCCAAAGTGGTCGAGATCCGGGGCGGATATGAGGAGTTATAGTAACATTCTCCATTAAATTGCCTTTCCCTCTCTCTGTCTCGGCAGTTCTGGAGGAGACTGAGAGTGGAAAATGGGTCGAACGAATCAAATGATGCCCTTTCCGCACTATTACCACTGAGAGGCAGACGAGAGAGAATGAGGGAGCACAAAAGAGCGAATGAAGAGAGCACAGGGGGGACAGAGAAGTGGAGATACAGTAAGACTAAGAGGTAGAAAAAAGGAGGAAAGTGGAGACACGGGGGCAGAATAAGGGGGAAATATAGAGAGAAATAGAGAAAGGTTACATGGAAGCAATGAAAATACCCTTAGCCGGGATGTGACAGTGAGGCAGCAGGCGCGGCTTAAAGTCCCAACACTTGAATTCAATCAGCCTCGACTCTGAATCCCTTCCAGAGTAGGATGTGAAAGGCAGAGCCATCTGTCTCTCTTTTGATGTTTGCTGCTGGTCCGCACTGTAAGCCAGCAATTACATGGCAAAACAACGTGCTGGCCTGGGCCGGTGCTGGAGAACCAGCAAGAGCTCGCCTCTCACGCTGGAGTGGGGGGATTTCAGAGTGGCGACGACACGCCAAACCCGACCCAGAGGCCCTGTCACACTCGCAAAGACAAGCTTCAGCAGGGCTAGCTAGGAACGGTTTTGGTTTTATTTTTATTTATTTATATTTTAGGGCATCAGGCTTGGCCCTTGAGAGCTGCCTTGGAGCTTGGAGAAATAGGTAACAATGTCAGTAACACCTTCGGGAACAGCTTTTGTTTTGAGGACAAAGCTGTAACTGGCTGATTTTGAGACTGGTAGGATGGTGGAGATTAAGTGGCAGAGGCGTGAACAAATATATACACTGTACATGTTGGTTGTTTGGAATGTAGAGTGTTAAAAAAGGGAAAATAATTCTGGGATCTGATGACACACGTGCTACAGAAGAGTAGAAATATATGCATAAACTAAGTTTCTTCATTGTTTGCCCCCATTGAAACCGATGTTTGGCACAAGTGACCAAAGGTTTGGCTATAGCAGCCCGGCCGTGTATATTGACCCTGTGGAGCTCCTGACGGACAGTTCTGGTGGAAACAGGAGAGCTGAGGTGCACATTTAATTCTGCCGTGATTTGTTCAGCCGTGGTTTTATGTTTTTTGGATACAATCCGGGTTAGAACCCAACATCCCTTTCAGACAGCTTCCTCTTGCGCCCACAGTTAATCCTGTTGGATGTGGTTTGTCCTTCTTGGTGGTCTGCTGACATTACCCTGGATACCGTGTCTCTTGATACATCACAAAGACTTGCTGTCTTGGTCACAGATGTGCCAGCGAGACGTGCACCAACATTTTGTCCTCTTTTGAAATCTGGTATGTCTCATAATGTTGTGTTATTGCAATATTTTGAGCTAAACTGTGCTCTTACCTGCTAACTGAACTTCACACTCTGCTCTTACTGGTTCAATGTGCCATTAATGAAGATTGGCCACCAGACTGGTCCAATTTAGCCATGAAACCTCCCACACTAAAATGACAGGTGTTTCAGTTTCATTGTCCAACCCCTTTATATATATATATATATATATATATATATATATATATATATATATATATATATATAAATAAACCCGGGGGTAGAAGGAAAAAAGTGCCCTATGTCTTTAATAAGTGCACTTGACTTGAGAGACGCCTGGGTAAGGGCCAAGTGCATGAACATCTTTGCTGAAATGAAGAAAAGCTTCTGAATTATTTACTGTCTGCCTCTGTTCCTCCATGCTGGCCTGTTCATACAAAGCTCTTGTCCCCGCTGCAGGGAAATGGATTTAGTGCCGAGTGCAAAAATCTGGTGTAAATGGAGGAATAGAGAAGGAAGGAGACCCAATCTTGACCTTCCCTGGGTCCATCTTCACCGTGTCACGCTATTCCCTTCTGCCTTTCTGCTCCAAATTTCCCAAATCCCCCACTTTCTCTCCTTTTCTTATCTCTACTGCTTCTCTTTCCACTGCGTCATCTCCTCTCTGTCTCTAACCTCCAAACTTCGTACTCTCTCCTTCTGCTTCATTCTCCGCCACCTCGCCCCTATCTCTCTATTGCTTTGCCCGATAAGCTCTCGTCCTATATCTGCCCTCACCATGGATCACGGATCACCCCGTCTATCCCCTCCCTTTCTCTTAAAGGTCATATCTCTGCACCTCACCCTGGCGACGCAGCCAGCTGATCAGCCGGGCTTTTATCTCCCGCGTGACAGCGAAACAGAGATGGAGGCAGATCCATGCTCCGATAAACACAGCCTCCAAGGGATGAGAGGGGTTTAGTGGGGTGCACATCACGGCCTCGGCCATCAGATAAGAGGAAATATTCTCTGGCAGGACATAACCGTGTCAGGGAGAGGGAGGGGAGGGGATGATGGCAGGCTTGATTGCCTATCTTCGATGTAATATATGGCGTTTCCAATGGTGTTAAGGGCTGTAGAGAAAACTGTGGCCTGGAGGCGAAGTCAACAACAGAAGCAATGTAACAGGTGTGAATGTCACCCCACACTTGGATGTGTCCTTTGATTCCTTCTATGAAAGCAGGGCTGAAAGATGTCAGCGGAACATGCCCCAATCACTGGTCTTCCTCATCATGGACTGTCCAAAATCCCCCTCTGATAAGGTGGCTCAATTACTTTAGGTTTAGGTTAAAATGTAGAGCAGGGGTTCACTCCAGTCTTGGAGCAGTGAAAACTCCAGCTCAGGAGCTCAGTAAATTCCAATGACAGAGCAGGGTCAGTGGATGCTAAGGCGCCTAGTGCACAAAGGTCATCAACTTTCTGTAGAGTCAATAACTACAGACCTCCAAACTTCATGTGGCCTTCAGGTTAGCTCAAGAACAGTGTGTAGAGAGCTTCATGAAATGGGCTTCTATGGCTGAGCAGCTGCATCCAAGCCTTACATCAACATGCGCAATGCAAAGCGTTGGATGCAGTGGAATAAAGCACACCGTCATTAAAATTCCCATAAACACACCCCTAAACCATGTGGAAAGCCTTCCCAGAAGAATTGAAGCTGTTATAGCAAAATAGTGTATATGCTGATAAGAACACCCAAGCTACCATTAGTTTTGCTTATCTTAGTCTATAAACTAAATTCTAAAGAAAACAATGATTTAATCTTTATTCTATTTACAAAATTACCTTTTTTTATTAACCAGACAATCATCCTGCTAACTAGCTTTTAGCTAGTTGTCCAATAAGTCATGTCTGTCATTTGGCTAATACAGTTACTAAAGATAAGCAACTGCATTAAGATATAAGACATTTGGATTTTCAAAACAGCCCCCAGCCCAAAGCCCCCACTGCTTCTCAACATGACCCTCACCTTCAAAATACATCATCAAAAGGAGTGTTTTTAATCAGCCTCATTCCAGAGACTACAGTGGCAAGTACACAAGTTTACAACAGCTGTAGCAGTGGTTCCATTTTTTTCACTCTGGCCAGAAAGCCCCATTAAGTTAAACCCATCAACGTTAAACTAAAAGGTGGCGTTGTCCATTGGAACACTCTGGCGCAGCCCCACACAAGCCTAATGTCACAATGCCTAATGCCAAGCCTCAGAAAGAGTGTTGCAAAACCCCTTGGCATTGAGTGGAACCATGTTTCTGGAGTGATGTGTAGTGAAGCACCATTGAACACTTGTTGAATGATTCTGGAGCACCAGAATCAGGACCTTGTTAATACTCTCATGGCTAAACAGAATAAAATCCCAGCAGCAATGTTCCAACATCTAGAGTCTGTTATTGCAGGAGCCTCTATTAATATCATTGATTTTGGAAGAAATCTCACATGAGCAGGTGTCTGGATACTTTTGGAGAGGGCTGGTTTCCCAGAAGTGGACTGCTTTGCCAGTGGCAAATTGATACTGGAAACTCTTTTTAGTCTAGGCTTAGGCTTAATCCAGGTCTGGGAAACTGGCCCGAAGTGTATCAAATCTCAGACTTTTACTGTTAGCTGTGAGCAACGCTACAACACTTTTCTTAGTTCTTCACACAGCAAGTGTGAGGAATCACCTCAGCAGCTCAGCTGCCCAATGCTATCTAAATCTGAACCCACCCAGTGGCCCCATTTTCGTCTTCAATTTGGCAGGAACCTCCTAGTCAAGGTCCTCACTGCATCTGAGACTGGGGGCTGCAGTACGATTGACCGCAGGAGATCTTATCTTCTTCGGAGCACTTTACGAACCAGCAGCTATTACAGCAGCGTGCCGCTTACCTATCCGACCTGTTAGCCTATCAGCGCTAATGACTGAGAGAGTACAAAGATGATGAGCCTCCTCACAGTATTTGAATTAGAGCTATGTCTTTTTCTCAGTCTATCACTCTCCCATGTGCATCTACAATATGTGCACTTGTAATGACCCAACTGACTGGAGTTTCTGCCTTGGTGTCTCACTAATGAGTGCCTCAGCCCATTAGAGCAACAATCTGCCATGTTTTAAACAGCAGTTCTCAGCTTCGCAGTCTGTGGGGGAAAGGTGTGTGCAGTGGAGGTCGTTTGAGTGCAGTTCACAGAGAGCCAATTTCACCAGCTAATGCTAACAGGCCTTTGCCACACCATTGAACTAAACACGGAGAGCAGGCGTAGCCTACCGTTAACATCACTAATTAGTATCTGAGGCTGGTCTTAAGGAGTATCTAGTATGCAAGGTGTCTATACATGATTACTTTACATGACTAAAGATCTGGAGCGATTGTTAAGCGAAAGAACTCTACATAAGGTTGAGGATGAAGAGGTGTTTCTCTGTGTCCATGTATCACCTTTGCTTCCAGCTTATTCTCTTTTTCACCTGGTTATCCACATATTATTGATCGCCCCCTTCTCTTGTTTCTGAGACTCCCCTCTAAATCAATATTATTTTCTGCCTCACACACCTTTGCTCGAGTGCTGGTGCTCGATGCTGATCCAAAAGTGTATTTTATTTCCTGTCGCCCCCCCTCACCTTAGCTTCCTCCTGCAAGCTGCAGTGACGAACGACGAAGTATGTTGCAGTTGTATTCATACACAAAGACAGAGACGGCAGGTTTTTGCTTACAAAGCCACTCGCTGTGATCACCTCCGCCAGCAGCACCTGACAAAAGAGATTTCCACAAACTGCTGAATCTTGAAGCTTAGTGACGTCAGGGACCGTCCGGCTAATTTGAGACCATCCTGCAGTGTGTCAGCCGAGACTGTCTGTTAATAGACCTCTCGAAAGTTTCTCAAGGCCTGTTTTTTGATTTAACTGAGCTATAAGCATTTCCTTCTGTAGCAATTCACAAATTGGCCATTTTAGAAACCTTGAAAGGGGTGAATGTTAGATGGCTAGCTAAAAGGTGCCAGCCATTTTCAAGGTTACGTTTATAATTTGATATAATTGGTTAAAGATCAGCACATTGAAGCACTAGAGGGAAAGTTAAGTCTAAAATAATTTTTTATTTCATTTTTTCTCCTGTGAAAATTGTTGTATCATGATTGCAGAACACTAGAACTGTGCATTTTTCTATTGCCCATTGTTTTGTTTTTTATTTACCAAAAGGACTTAATGGGAGTTGAGGGCGTTCTCTTCTGTCTTTAAACTGACAACAACTGAGTGCAATCTATATTATTCCAGTTGAAGATACGCCAAGTACTATTACATTTACATTCATGGCATTTGGTAAATGTCCTGAATAAGTGACTTTCAGTGTATATTTACAGAGGAAGGTGGAGTTTATATTAGGAGTCTTGCCCAAGGACTCTAACTGGTATAGTGTAGGGTAGTTACCCAGGTGGGGAAACAAACCCTAGTTTATAGCATGGAGACAGCATTATAACCCACAATACTACACCAACCACTACATAACAGAACCAATAAGTATAAAAGCTTGTATAGTGTTGATGTAGCAAGTGAATGTATAAATTGCTATTACTACTTTGTAAATAGCCAATTAAGTGGATTTAACCTTGATAGGAGGTTAACATTATTAGCCTACAACACAATATTTCAGCTCAACAGACAAAAATATGAACTTTATTTGATTCTGCATATGTTTCTGTGAAAAGACTCATGTAGGTTTTGACAAGGGGTTGTGCAAAGACAAGTTAATGTTGACTAATTGCTGAAGGTGTCATAAACAAATTCACAGGAGAAGGGAATGCTTTGCGTGAAGACTTTAAATAGCCGACTTCAAAAATCCATGAAGATGCCAAACTCCACAGGTCAACAGAGAATGATTTGCCCTTCCCAATGAATCCTGGATCTCACTGCTAGCCTTCGGGGGGAACTGAAGATATGAACCCCGGAATCTTGCAAGGCTGCCTTGCCAAGACACCCTCCAGGGTAGAAGTTCGTAGAGATAAAGTTATGTTATGCCCCTCTCACTTTTTTATTATTCTAGAATATACTTTTTATTGTGGTCCACAGAAAAGCTAAGATAATAATGATGTTCAATATCTAATGTTTGAAGAACTGTAGATTGGCAGAGAAATGTAAAACAAAGCCAAGCCCCAGAGGCTGGAGGAGTATGACTGATGACAATTCCAATGAGTCCTGGATTGGATTGCTAGCCTTCAGGAAACTAGACATATGGAGCTTGAAATCACCAGCTGAGATCAATTTAATGTGTCATCACCAAGAAGGACAGAAGTAGACTAGGCAACTAGTCTGTGCAGCCCCCTGTCACAGCTAGTGCTAAGCCAAGATAACTTGGCATAAACACTTCAGATTAAGAGGCCAAAATGATCATTAAATTGCTCATCACACTTATTAGGACAGTCGAGTTGTTTCTCAAGCAGGTGGAAAATGAACTAGAGCATTAAGTTCCATTGGTTTTCTTCTGGGTCAGTAGTCGCTTTTGAAGATGCAGTGGAGAAAAGCCTGGAGTGTTACATCTACGCATTTGCTTTCAACATAGAGCGATGGTTGGAGCCGTTGATAAAAAACAATGTGCAGGGTTGGAGTCATTAAAACTAGACTGTGTCATTTCTCCGCCTGTGGTATTAGCTCTTCCCCACGCTGCTTGTTTAATGGCCCTGGTGGTGATTGTTCTCCAGTGTGGTTTTAATTATGTTTGGGTGCTTTTAAAGTTCTTTGCACATACAGTTATACTTTCTCAGGGTGGCCCACTTTAAAAGCCTATGCTAAAGAGCCACTGTCACAACACACTAGAAATTAGCCTTTTTAAAGCTAAATAGCATGTCTTCGGTGGCCAAGCACTGCTTGATGAATAAGAGGAGCCGTATAAAGAAATGGGGAAGTGTCCAGCATCCGATAAAGGCTAAATAAGGCTAGGCCTGGTAAGTTTGTGCAACTCTCAAAGAACCAGCACTGATTATTATACAGCCCAGTAGAGCTTTGTTCTCAGACTTACACATCTTAAAACCATGTGGCCGAAAGTGCAAAGAAAGGACAGGCAAAAGCAAGACGATATAAAATGGAGGGAGAGAACAAGGCCTTTCTTCCTTCAGAACGCGATCTGCTTCAGCAGCTTCAGCAGAGCCGACAGGAACACCAACCTTGCTCCGCACTGAGGCACTCTGGGAGATCAGGGGAGCACAGGTACAAGAGGAACTAAACATGGACTAAAAAATGCTCCGGTCCCTCTGGATGTGATCGGAGCCCGGAGCCTGCTCGGTCTAATGCGAATGGAAGCAGTCACTGTGAAGCCTTGGCTGCATTTTTAATGGAGCAGAAAGAAAACGAAGGCTAAACAACTCTTCACTTACGCCACAGGGCTGGAAGTTGTAATTTGATGGCCGAGCACACACATAGCCAGCAAAACAAATGGCACGATAGAGTCTGATGAAGTCAGGTAAGGTGCACTGGACTTGAAGAGACAGAGGAGAAGGTAGGTGGATACACTGGCGAAACTCTTAAAAATAAATATGCTGAAAAGAGCATTGTTACTGAAGATCCACTTTGGGAAGGACGATTCTATAACTGTATCAGTTGATGGAACCAAAGTGGTTCCTCTATATTATTGCCTTTTGAAACCTGTGTTTTTAAATGGGTACTTTAGCATGTGTATCAGTTTACCTGCTTCTTCTACTATAATCTTGACAATGCCAGAGAGGAGCCTCTGTCCGCTGTCTAACCTTTCATAAAGAACCTTAACGAACCACCTTGTGCAGCTCACCTGATTGTCCTCGTTAACAAATGAACATGTCTCTCGGTGCCTGTATCAGGTGTGTAGAGCAGGCAAATACAGAAATAGGTGCCAAGACTTGAACTAGGAAACCCTACCACAGAAGAACCACATTTGGCTGCCAAAAGAACCTTAATTAAAGGTTGATTAGTCGACCAGAAGGGGGTACTTTTATGGCATTGCTCTGAAGAACCCTTTTTGGCATCTTCATATTTCAGAAAGATCTACCAGTTTTTTCCAACCCCACAGAACAGTGTATTGTAGATAGATAAGATAGGTAGATAGACAGCATAAATAGTTCTTTAGCAATGTCCACCAATCTAAAGAACTGTTTACAATGAAAATGGGTATATACAGGAGCCATGGTTTCTCTTTACCATTAAAAACCCTTTGACCAACCATAGAACCATATGCAAGATGTTCTCCATCAATCTGAAGAACAAGTTTCACAAAGAATCGCTTAAGTATGTACTGTTTCTATTTAAAATACATGCAGCTCACCTGATTCTCCTAATTATCTAAATGACAAGATATCCAGAAATGGGAGGAAAGCCAGAAATGGGAGGAAAGATACAATATTGTGTAGAACATTTGTGTTCCAGGACTGGAACTGCAGACACCTTCAATAGAGGAACCACTTTTGGTTGCCTAAGGAACCTTGCAATTGCACCCTGAATGTGAGATCATAATGTTTTTTTAAGAATATACTATGAGAACAGGACAGGGTGGCCACGTGACGACTGGATTTGAGGATGGAAAAGTATATGGAAGTGAATAAGGACACACAGAAAGACAAGCTGCAGTAACCAAAGTGCAGAGAGAGCAAAGACAGCGAGAAAGAGCAAAAGAGGCATGAGTACATTAAAAAGCTTCTCTGACTCTATCTCGCCTCTTTTCTCCTGCTGATCTGTCTACACAGAAAAGCTCAAGCTTGCCCCCTAGTGTTTCCCTAGTGATTCCCTAAGGACTTCAGATCAAATATAGATGACCCCCTTCCTCCAGCAATGGAATATTATGCAGATAACATTCACTGTGGTTGATCATATGATTTTGCGCCGCTGAATTATGCAAGAGCCATCAGCTGGTGTGTTAGCTGTGGTTTAACCTATGGTGGATATTTCACTCTGCATTAGCCTTATAGAGAATCAAAGACTAACTTAATCTGGGCATCTCTTGGAGAAAAGCTGCTTATTTTCACACTCATATAGTTGCTTTCATCGCTTAAAAGCAGCCCATAGTTTCACGTATCCTGACTCATTGTCAGATGCTCAATTCAGTCGGGTGCTGAGAGCTGATGCAGACGTTTATGGAGAGAGCCATCTGTGTTGTGTTTTACTGTGTGTTAGGCTGGCTGCTGAGGAGTGGCCGCAAGTCTGCTGCAGCAGGACGGACCACAGCTCATTAAAAAGGCCAAGAGAGAACAGCCAGATTGCCTGTCTCTCTCTTTTGCTCTCGCTCACAAAATTTGCCATTTACATTCACCAACACGAATCCTACCCAGGCTCCTTTTTGTAACCCCCTCTCACCCCCACCTCCTCACTCTTCTCTCTCTCTCTCTCTCTCTCTGTATATATATATATATATATATATATATATATATATATATATATATATATACACACACACACACACAGTGATGAGTGATATATACCAAGTGGAGATGACAAAATGGCTGATAGCTGAGCAGCCTGTTTGTATTAACATTTAACTGAGCTATATTTAGAAGACACTGGTTGCCAGCAAACTCAACTGTATTACGTATTCACACACAGTTACATCATAGCATACATATGGCCTTAACACAGAACGCACATATTAGTAAAACTGAATAATTAATAACAATAATAAAATGTTTTAATATTAATATTTGAATAATTTTCCAGTTTAAGGTTAATTACAGCATTAGATTGCCGACACAATTTTAATTGTACAACTGTTTGTTGTACAATTATTTCAGCAAATCATCGCTGTGTAATGTAAAACCCCAAAACTCTAACTTTACAAGAGGGACCCAAAACAATCTTTACTTTTAATGTAAGTAAATGGAACCAGCTATTTTTTACAAGCTATTTTGGAGCATTGCTATTGGTCTATTCACACAAATAGAAAAATTTTACACAACATAAACAACAGCCGCTCCATTTAACTGGAGTGAAAAAATAAATAAATAAATGAATGAAGATACATGTTTTTCTCTGGACAGCGATGAAATATAAGTGTTTCTTTGTTATATTTGTTAATTTTTTTCTACTTTTTCAAAAAAAAAATTTAAAATTGTGTTTATTACATGATACTCTCTGTTCATATTTGGAATAACAGAATCTTACTTTCTTGACATTTCTACCAATGATTTAGCTATTAAGTAAGTATTTGTTGCCTAAATTTTAAATATGTTTTTTAATGTATTATGTATTTACTTCTACAGTTATGTGGTTATTACATTATTAACAACTGAACAATACTCCTGCAGTTTAAGAGGATAATATAATGATAAATGGCAGACTTTTAGGTTATTAGTGCTTTTTGTTTTATAGAGTAAAAGTGGGTTCTTGTTGTTTGTTCTAATATTGTGGTTATACATTATAAATTACAAAATGTTAAGCCTACAATTTAAAAGGTCAATGCATTGTAAATTGCTAAAGATTAGTAATAATTTGGATATTAAACGTTTTGCTATTATGATTGGTATCACTTTTGAAAAGTAGTCTGATTGATTTTCCGAAGCATTATGTTTATTACATTATTAATAAAGGAATAATAAACCTACAAAGGTTAAAGAGATAATGGAGTTCTATATTCCAGCCATCTCAATACAAAATATTAGATGTTGTTTAAAATCTTATTTTTAGATTTTCTTTAATCACTAATTGGAAGCTTATTATTACAATAAATAATTAAATAATATGCATTTTAATGGGTTATTCTAAATTTGGATTTTAAGTAAACCCTTGTTGCTATAAGTTTCTATACTTGTTAATTGCTTTTCCTACAATATTATTTGTATTACACTATTAATACATGATTATTAATAGAATTATAAATGCCAGGCTTTACCACTCAATTAGACTCAATTCTCATTTTTAGTTATTAGTATCTAATGACTTGGAGAGTAAAAGTAAGTCTTACTGTTTCTAGAACTGATTGATTCTCTACAATATTGTGTTTATTATATTATCACTAGCTGAATAGTAATCTCGATGGGGTTCATCTCTAGCTGTTCCTTGCTGACTTTTTAGAATAATACACTTAGTCAGTGGGGCCTCACATGAACCCACAGTATAGCTCCTGACTGATGATTGGTGTCATTGTGCACAGGGAGGGCGACACCAGCTGCATCCTCCACTCTCCCTCACCTCTTCCTCATCCCATTCATCACCATCCTCACTGGGCCTAAAGCTGATTTTTCTCATTCAACCCTCCAAAGCCAAAGTGACCATCGAGAGAGATTGGCAGTGATGTAGAGGCGAGATCTTTTACGCTTTATTTATTGAAGTGAAGCTGCGTGTCAAGCTCAGCTTAAGGGTCAGTGGCTCCCAAGAGATGGAGAAAGTGAGAGAGAGAGAGAGAGGGAGGTAGAAAGAGATATTTGTCTGTGTTTAAAGACCTTAATTCCACCTGCCAATGGCCAAGCGCGTAAACGACATTCATCAGCATTAAAGAGGCTTTTCCTTACTTGATAGGAGCGTGTCAGTGAACACTGAGCCAATCAATAGACTGGGTCGCCAAGCGGTGCAGTCAATTATCAAATTCACCAATAGCTTTGACGACAAATCCCAAGAACATTATTTGTGATGTTTAACTGGTGCCTGTTGCTTGTTTAGCGCTTAAAATTTGAATATATATGTAAAGACCAGCTAGAAGGATATATATATATATATATATATATATATACATATATATATATATATATATATATATATATATATATATATATATATATATATATATATATATATATATTTCCTTCTAGCTGGTCTTTGTAGACAGTAAGACACTAAAGCCTAGCTCTAGACAGCAGGAGTCCCACAGTTTAGATCTTGATTCAGTATAAAAGAGAGCTCAATGTGTAGCAGAGTTCATACAGCATTTGTGAAGGACTTAGTTTAGCCTGAATTTATAAAGCTATTTCCAACATTGGTCTACGGATGTTTCGTCTACAGGTGGTCAAGATATTAACATTTCATAATGGACCAACAAAAATGATCCAAAATGACTTACATTAGCATTAGCAATGCTAGTTTGGTTCAAAATACAAGGCTTTGTTATGACAACTGTGATGTACAACCAAGTTATGGACTATGGTCACCAATAAAGAAGAGCTGGATGAGTCAAACACAGTTAACCAACTGAAAGTCTAGGTGACAGTAGATAGCTGGAAGGTAGGTGATAGTAGATAGATTGTCTGGTGTACTTCAATATTAGTTATTATTTACTTGAAGTCAAAGCCTGAGTATGGAATTTGGCCAGTCAATTCCCAGACAATTCCCAGTGGGTCGGTAAAGCTTAGGACAGGATACTTTCGGCCGACGCCATTGCATTTATGAATACACTGCAGCTTACCTGCCTTTTAACTCACACTTGTAAACACAAAAACACACGAAAAAACATGTATACATACAAAAATGAGTTTTACATAGTAATTAAGCCCCAAATAGAGCAAATCCACCTGTCAGTCAATGCCTTAATGGATTAGACTGATCATGCAGCATGAGTCTGAGGCTGGTTGACAAAATGTGCAGCATTCTACACGGTATACTATTAACTTTTTTCACTTGAACCATGTAAGGACAGAAGTGAAAAAGCTAAAGGGCCAGAAAAGTACAACTGCAAAGTAAGCCTGATTCAAAGTAAAGTCGTTTAGGCCCTCAGGTCTCATTAAATGATGTTTTGTTGATTTTGTGATCCTCTTTAGAGAACATACATCTGCACATTTAATGAACAATTAGTGTTTATTTGCTGAATGTAACATTTTGGCAAAAGTAAAATATAAACGGTGGCCTATGCAGCAGATATATGTCCAATATATGTTAAACTCAAACATGGTGGTGTAGTGGCTAGTACTGTCGCCTCACAGACGATCCGGGTTCGATTCCCGGTCTGGGCTATTTTGTGTAGAGTGTGCATGTTCTCCCCGAGCTTGAGTGGGTTTTCTCTGGGTACTAAGGTTTCCTCCCACAGTCCAAACACATGCATGTTAGATTATCGCTCACTCTAAATTGCCTGCAGATGTGAGTTTTTGCATGAGTGTGTGTTGGCCATGCGATGGACTGGCGACCTGTCCATGGTGTATCCTGCCTTTGCCCGATGACGCTATCGTAAAAAAGTGAAAAACAATGGATGGATGGTTAAACTCAGCAAATAAAAGTCGCAGAAAATCACAATAATTAAGTCAGTGTTCTGTACAGTATAGATTTATTTCCAGCAAAACATCATTTGATTAATTATATACTTATTAGTATGTAGCAAACAAACTTCATTTCAGGTAAAGGTTTCGTGTAGTTATCTAGCTGATCTCATGCTGATTAGTCTGACAAATGATCTTTCTCTGCCAAATGTTAAATAGCTATTTTAAAAATGTGATTTAAACAACCAAGAAAAAAAAACTGTCATGGTTTTTCATTTTTTTCATTGAAACAAACATACAAAAAGTTGTAAGTACATAGTAAAAGCTGTCAATTCAAGATGTCAATTGAAATATAATCCTAAACGAACAAACTATGTTCCTGCATAAGGTAAATGGGGCTGAAAAAACTTTGTCTTACAGCTTGTTTGCCAACTAACTTTGCCTGTTCTGCAATCCTGAGAACCAATAAGGGGTTTTATAGGCAAAACTTCCAAACATGCTCCACGGTTATTAGCGGACAATTTACGATGCGCAACTTATCAATCCGAGCTTTTTGGTGGATTTCCTGAAAAGACAAGCTTGGGATCTCCTGTATCGGCCTGACTGAGGGGTTTGATCGATGGCCATTAATGAAAGCTCAGCCAGCTTTTTCCCCTCTCTTAAGCGTGTCGTCCTTCGCTTTGTCTCCTCATTATGATTCAATAAGGCATAGCAAACAATGCCTGAGATCCCCCTCCGATACCTAAAGCTATTATCTCAGCATTTCTAGCTCCTCTGCCGTAACAAATTGGTTTGGGCTTAACCGCAATGGAAAAATATGGCCAGAAAACAGAAAGGGAAACGTTCCAGACGGAGACGGTTGAGGCTTTTGAGCGGGCCATTCGTTTGCAGCACATGAGGAATGACTTAGACATAGCACTATAGGGAACGGCTTAATGTTTTGGCTTACGTATACGTGCAATTATCGGTAGGCTTATGTATGGGTCTGTGGCACGTTTGACAAGCATGAATGCCCAAATTGGGGGAACACACAACATCTTTCGGAGACCGCCGAGGCGTTATTGAACCCCATAATGAAACTCTTCCTTTAAAGGCCATGCAAAATGGATGCTTGCTGCTGCTCTGGCCCTGCACTGGCATTGATCTGAAAAAGCCCTAGCGGAGTCCAGTCTGACAGCAGCCTTTAATTAGTCTCATACACGAAGGTCAAAGCCATCTGCATGCCAGGCCGGCTGCCTGTTTGAACAGGGATCAAAATCCGCAAAAAAAACAAATAACATGATTGCCTGCCCTTTCGCAGACTTTCGCAGACTGAGTAGGCCATTAGGGCAGGTTACTGTTCGTGTCGACCCACAGCTGATCTGCTATTGAGCAAACATGAACATCAGGAACACCCAGCCGAAGCCCAGTAATCCCAACAAAGTCCACGGTTTCAACAAAGTGCAGATCAAAAAGATTTCATTTGGGTTGCTCACTGTTGCATGTGCATGTATGACAAGGGATTTGGAGGTATTACAGTAGATCTTTCCCATGATGGCAGCTGGTGGACCTGAGAGATATGTCTGCTGTAAAAATAACAATAAAAAATGCAGGGGTTATTGTTAGGGCTGCCACCATGACCAGATTAAACTCAATAAAAAAGAAAAAAGAAAATTTATATTTTATTGATTAACACTTAAATACATGGCAGACTTGTTTCTATTGTCAATATCTACCAATCAAAGTAGTAATGTATTCCTTGTATCTTCCAAATGATAACATTTCAGGGGAACTGTAATGGAATTTTAATTCCATTAAATTTATATATAATGGAAAAAAATATTTTTATATTATATTTATATTTTTATTTGGTTTGATGGTTTGAACCCAAAATATTACAAATTGATCTGGTCAGATTCATTTCATTCGTCAATATGCATTCATTCCTGCATTCCAAGAAAAACTTGGGAAAGTTTTAGAAGCTTGGAAAGCATTTATCACCAACATTGTCGCATTTGTCTTATCAAAATTTTCTACTGGGCACAGGTCAGGACTGTAGGCAGGCCAGTCCAGTACCTGTACCCTCCTCTTCTGCAGCTATGCCTTTGTAACACGCGCAGCATGAGGTTTAGCATTGTCTTGTTGCAAACTGCAGGACGTCCCTGGAAAAGATGTCTTCTTGAAGGCAGCATATGTTGCTCTAAGATCTCAATGCACTTTTCTGCATTAATGCTGCTCACAGAGGTGTAAATTATCTTTGCCCAAGGTAGTGCCTGTCAAAGGTTTGCAAAAATAATCCCTTGCCCATATGGTTATATCAGCTATTGTTGAAGGGTGGTTCTTGATGCTGTGCCGTCTGAGGGACCTGGAGATTGCGGTTGTTCAGTTTAGGCTTTACTCACTAGAATTTTTGCCAATTCCTTGAATCATTTTACTGTTGAAGAAATATCCAAATCCCTTCCAATCTTACTTTAGGGAACATAATTTTTTTTGAACATTATAATAATTTTCACAAATCTGTTGACAAGCTGAAGATCCTCTGCTCATCTTTGCTCCTCAAAGCCGTATGTGGACACATATGTGAATACTTGTACCAAATCATGATTACAATAACCTGCTGACATCATATGTTTGAAATCACATTATTATTATTATTATTATTATTATTATTATTATTATAATTTATCACATTTACTAGCTCTAATTTGCGCCATCCCAACTTGTTTGGTATGTGTTGCAGACCTGATATGGAGTAATGGATGTATATTAGTACACACTGATATATTTCATTTCGTGTATTTCTTCACATTTATATACTGGCCCAACTTTTTCTGATTTGGAATTTTAACTACATGTTTTGTCCAAGCAATTCTGGACCATTTCTATTGATCCATTCATCAAGAAGTTTAAACACACTGCATAGAAACTCTATAGTAGGGGTTGCGCAGACTAGTCAACTTAACAGCTTTACTGCAATCGGCGACGATACTTTAAGCTTGACCTCAACTAGATTCTGAGCACCTGATTATCACATTTAGAACATTTATGACATTTCTCCACTGCTTGTTGCAAAGAGAGGATGCTTTTCTGTGGTTTAAATCGATGTCAGCAGTGATGAGTCAACCCCTTCAACTAACTGTCAACTTTAAATAATCAGTCATGCAAGTCAAGGGCACCCTTCATTGATTTAATTTCAAAACCACCATTGAAAGCAATTAATTCCTTCTTCATTATCACTAAACTCTATGTGTACTGACTTCAACTAATATAATGAAAAGGTGTGGCATTTTTAAATTAAGCTGGATTTATCTATTTATTTAATTGTATTATTGATTTTAAATACAACCTTTTTTCTTTAAATACAATCTTTTTCCAAAGTTGAGTCTTGGAAGTTAGTTTAGAAAGAGTGGAACCTCTTTCTCAAAAATCTTTAAATGCTGTTTATGTGATGTGGGCAGCTTTGGTAGGCTACAATATATTTCTTCAATATATTTCTTTAAGGTTTTAATGTTGACATTTATTTTTTAAGAATAAAAATATTTGTATTAAAGCCTATTTTTGTATAGAGGCTTATTTTGGATATAGTCCTATTATCAGCAATTCTCAGTCCTCTGTCTAAATCTCCTGGTACGGCCACCAATCCAAGTTAAGAATGTTATTGCCAACATTCTAGGTTAGTTTAGTATCTGAAGCATTGGCAGTTGATGGCTTGCTGACAGACTCAAAATGGGCAAAAAGAAACAACTTTCTTTAGAGTTGTATATATATGGAGTAGCCTTCCTTCCTTAACACAACAAAGGGACTGACCCCTTTGTTGTGTTAAGGAAGGAAGGCTACTCCATATATATATATATATATATATATATATATATATATATATATATATATATATATATATATATATATATATATATCCTCTGTAAAACACCTTTATGGCTGTTTGGACTAGTATGTAGCTTGAGTCTGACTTTTGCACTACATTCTTTCTCTTTCTTTGTGTCAGCTTTTAGACAAGGACAAGCCTCTTTACAGCCTATAGAGATGCTATCAGAAGTTAAGCCTGCTTATCTTCAACAGGTTAAGTGACCAAATGGGTCTTGAAGAGATTAAAGGTGGTGAGCTGTGTCTGTGTGTCCATGTGCTTGGCCACCTGGAAAAGGAACAGTGGCCAAAATATCTGAAATCTGATAGCATCTACACTAACACTAAACAGCAACTGCTCACATTTGCCAGCACAAACACTCACTGACTCAATTCCTCACACACAGACACACACACACAAACACACACTCATTCCCCTGGGAGTGAACGGAGACAAGACATCAGAGAGTTCAGAGAGACGGCTAGGAGTGTGAGCTGAGATAACACATGAAATGAAGCTACGCATGGATTTGCTGCTGCAGTTGACTGACAGGTCAGACAGCCAACGGTGGAATAAGATCCCTACCAGTGCAAGCTGTTCCCTGGTAACACAAAGCCTCTGTTTGATTGGCTAATTTGCCACGTCTTCAAACTATTAGGCCGTGATTTGTCAGGTAGAGGCTTTTCACACACGCAAATGCACGGTTTGTCGCAGAAGCGTAAGACATCTGACATTAGAAATTAGAGCCTTACGCCACCGGAACATGCTCCGCACTCAAAGATGAAAGAGATATCTCCTAGAAAAGAAAGTAAAAAGTCCCTCTGTGAGGAAATATAAAATATATCCAGCATGTGCGTTTACCTATCTGACTTATCTCTCTGCCAATCCAGCCATCACCCTATCTCCTACATTACAGTCACCCTATAACAAACAGAAGCGCGTTGCCAAATATCATATTGCATTCCTGCGTTACCATAGTCAGGTTTTCAGCAGATATGATGCACTCTCAACAAATTATAGGGGCCTCATTTAATATTTCTATTTATTTTATTCAGTTTTTTGTGGAT
This sequence comes from Megaleporinus macrocephalus, assembly GCA_021613375.1. Classification (NCBI taxonomy): domain Eukaryota; kingdom Metazoa; phylum Chordata; class Actinopteri; order Characiformes; family Anostomidae; genus Megaleporinus; species Megaleporinus macrocephalus. Next base: position 21,015,805 of record CM038725.1, on the reverse strand, counting down.
TATTCACCACAAACAGACATAATTCTTTTTATCAGCAAAAGTTAAACTGGCTGTGCATTTAAGACTCTTATTTGTGCATGCTTTCCTGCCTTGTATTGCACCTTCATCCGACAAACACTTTGAAAAAACGTGACTAAAATCCATGCATGTGGAAGGTGGTTTTTAAGGTGTTTCTCAGTAAACAGAATGGCTTTATTTAGAAATCGTGATGAACTCAGTATCAAGATTGATGGGGAGTATGTTGTATCTGGTTCTGTATAGAATCTTGCTGAAAATAGTTTAGTATAAATGATGTCAAGCTTGCTGTAATAAAATAACCCTTTATTTGTGCTACGAAGAACAATTTTTACATAAATTGAGAAAATATATTGTATAGTTTGTATTCATATGTTCTTGTATATATATATATATTTTTTACTATCTATCTATCTATCTATCTATCTATCTATCTATCTATCTATCTATCTATCTATCTATCTATCTATCTATCTATCTATCTATCTATCTAAATAAATAAATAAATAAATAAATAAATAAATAAATAAATAAATAAATAAAGCCATTCCCTTTACTAAAGAAGAGAGAGAGTAATGTGCAAAGTCAGGGACCACCCGTTCCAGTCAAAATGGCCACTAAGTACAAGGTCACTCAATTTTCATTGCCTTTCATTTGACTTTCTAAAACAGGGAGTTGAAGAAATGATAAAAATGGGACTCCGATTATGAAAACAGGATTCCAGCACACGCTGGTAGCCCACCGAAGCTGCCCCCATCAGATAAACAGTACTTTCATCTCTGAGAGATACAATAGAACAAGCTCCACTGTGAGAAGACAGCTGAATGCTATGAGTCTGAAAGAATGTGTAGCTGTTTAAAAAGACCTCACTGAGAAAAGGACACAAGTCAAACAAAGAAGCTGCTCAGAACAATGGACTGACCACCCCAGAGTCCAGACCTCAACATCACTGAAAATGTTTTGGATTACCTGGATGGTGAGAAGCAGGAAGCCCAACCAACTTCTAAGTCTGAACTTTGGTGGTGTGGAAAAATACCTAAAAGTGAGTCTCCTGAATAAGAATGGACACTGTGATGCAGACAATGGGTCAAATAAACAATGTTTGATATGTAGTGTCTGTAATTTTAATATATAAAAAATATATTTGGTGCTCCCCAGAGAAGAACATTTATCTCTTTTTCAATTTTTACTAAAGCTCCAAAATAAAACTGCTGAAATATAGAATTTTTTGCTCTCTCTTGGAAAGATAAACAAATAAAAAGGGTGGTCTGTTTTTGTATGGTCTGGGATGTGAGCAGTACATTTAATATTTTTAGTAATTTACCACATGCAACTTTTATTATTAAAAAAAAGAAAGAAAAGAAAATATATTTTTTCCTGGCATGAGCCTTTTCAAAACCGCTCAGATGGCAGACCCCGTCTGGGACAAGGGATCGGGTAAGACAAACGTGTTAAAGTCTATGAGCGATGCATAATGGACAATTAGACGCAAGTGACAAGTGAAAACAAATGCACTGCTGGCAGCGTCCGCTGGTGAAATTGTGACATCATGGCATGTGTGCGTGTGCATGTGTTTCACAGTGCCTGGAGATTCACTGCATCAGCTAAAGGTGAGGAAACCTGCCAGCAGCTGCGGGCGCAGTCCGAGCGCTCGCGCAGACTAATGTAGCGTGAGCATTTATTCTGCTTGGCTCAAATTTCAGCTCCGTCCCCCTCAGTAAGTAGAAATCCAGCCGCTGAATTATTTCCCCTCAGCACACATGGACTGGCTAGTGGCTTGTTTTCACTTGTGTTGCACCGAATGAATGTGGTCTTGTGTGTTTACTGATCTTTTAAGCTTTATCTCATGCTGCATTCCAGTCATCAGAAATCTTGCCGTTAGATTCTTTAAAAATGCTTTTACAGAGAAGTTTTCAAAATTTCTGCATAAACAAGGTGGTCCGGGGTGGTTTATGTGTAATGATATGCAAAAATGACTGCACAGTGGTGGCTGCACAGAGGAGCCATTTATTTTGATTATTACTTATTTATTAATAGCTTTTATAAACAGCAGTCAATCACAGCATCACAGCCACCTCCTTGCTTCTACACTTGTAGTTCATTTGGTCCATTTTACAGTTTGTTAGCCGTAATATTTGGGTCATTCTCAGCTCTGAAGTGACACTGACACGGTGGTCAGCAGAGCTGCTGGAGTTTTTAACATTGTGTCCACTCACTGTCCACTCTATTGGGCACTCCTACCATGTTGGTCCACCTTGTAGATGTAAAGTCAGAGACAGTAGCTCATCTGTCACTGCACAGTTTGTGTTGGTCATGCTCTAGTCCTTCATCAGTGGCCATAAGTTGATGGACTATTGAACTATTGAAGAGCTTTGTAGAGAAACAGATGGACTACAATCTTTAAGTGTGGAACTATAAAGTAAGTATGTGGTAAGTGGAGCGAATACAGTGGACAGTGTGTGTAGATACAAGGAGGTGGTTTTAATGTTATGGATAATCGGTGTATAATGTTGATGATGGAAAAATAGCAGTAAAACTGAATTTTGCATGCATTGTGTTTGCATGTGTTTTTCCACCAAGACTGGTTTAACTGCTAATACTTTGTTTACTGTGGTTGCTTATATTATGACTTCTAATTAATTGATGATACTCTTTGCTTAGCCCAATAAAATATAATAATAATAAAACATGAAAATCAATGAACCATTAGAGGAAATGTTAACAAAACTGACTCAGTAGTTCATATTATTTAAGGTTGTACATCATGACTTTCTACTATATTGTAGTTATTACATTTCATATATATGTGTGTGTGTGTGTGTGTGTGTGTGTGTGTGTGTGTGTGTGTGTGTGTGTGTGTGTGCGTGTGTGTGTGTGTTAAATTAAATGTTTAGCTTATGTAAAAATCAGTTATTACATCCTCTACGGGACACTAGCATTAACATGGCTTTTCTATCATGTATATGATTTAAAAAATATACATTAAAATCTATAATAATAAAACATAAAATATAATAATAATAAAGCATGAAATGTTAACAAAATTGACTCAGTAGTTTTCAATATTTAAGGTTGTACACCATGAGTGTTATCACATTCTTAATTGACTTTCTACTATATAGTAGTTTTTACGTTTCTACACTGCTTCTTTTAGTTTAGCTAAATGCAGTAAATGTTTAGTCATATATATATATATATATATATATATATATATATATATATATATATATATATATATATATATATATATATATATATGTGTGTGTGTGTGTGTGTGTGTGTGTGTGTGTGTGTGTGTGTGTGTGTGTGTGTGTTAAATTAAATGTTTAGCTTATGTAAAAATCCTCTACGAAACACTAACATTAACATGGCTTTTCTATTATGTATATTATTAATGTGATATTATATTATTAATTATTGAAACTTCTATTTGTGGTAAAATGTGGTAAAACCTATGTAAATGTAAATATATATATATATATATATATATATATATATATATATATATATAAATCTGTCTTTAAATCATTTATTAACAGTTGGCCTTTACATTGTATGAACATTTCATCATGATGAACTGCCCAATAGAAATCTCAAATAAAAACCACTTTCTTCACCTTATTGAACATGAAAGATTCCATCCCAACAACCTTCGTTCTCCTCAGCTCTGTGCTGGGCTATATGCTCCTCATGCCTGCTGAGCTATAGGTGCTGCTTATACAGCTCTATGCAGCGTTGTATGTAAAACTGAAGACTCCTGCTCTACATGCTGATGATCCATATGCGTATAAGGAGCGTACAGCTCCGAGCTCCAGTCTCTTGTGGCGTTTTAGATGGCGGCGATGGGGATGGATGTGGCGGATGACTGCGGAGATAGCTGTGTAGCTGCTTCTATGAAGCGAGGAAGTAAAAGGTGGTGTCTCAGAGACAGAGAGTGAGGGAGAGAGATAAAAGCAAAAGCCCTGAATGCAGTAGAGGAGCATCAATATTCAATGGGCTCACCGCTTTGAAAAAAAAAAAAAAGAAACTCTTCTGAGACCTTCTCTTTTGGACCCGTGCAGCGCGTGGATATGTGTGTACGTGTGCATTTATCCACTCCAATACGCAGACCGCCGTGTTCCCTATTCTACCTTACTTTGCCTGTTTCTTTGTTGGATTCATTTGATCCCGTGCTTTGTGTAGTTTTTGTTGCAGGCATATGAGTGACAGTATTATGGAGAAGAGGCGTTGCACACGCTTCTATGGCCAACACAATACCTGCGTGTGAAGAGCGTGTAGATCTTCTCTGGGGATGGATACCTCCTCCTGTTTGCCAGTAGGGTCAGAAGTGCATGCAAATAACTTTACTTAAAAAAAAAAAACATCTTAAAGGGAAGCTACCTTTTTGTTTAATGAAATCTAGCATCACTTGCTAGTTGAGAAACTGAGGTCATGTTGAGCGCTTTGAAAAAAATAATTTCTTTACTATGTTAATGATGGAAACCAGGGATCCCCAAGTCTACAGTACAAAGAATGCCTCTTTGTTTGTTATCCAAACAACCAGTGAAGCTACAAGTCTTATATGCATAGTCCAATGCAGAAAAGTTTAAATGGCCAAGTTAAATTAAATGTTTAGCTTATGTAAAAATCAGTTATTACATCCTCTATGAGACACTAAGTTTAACATGGCATTTCTACAATTTATATGATTAGTTTGATATTATATTATTCATTATTTATGATATAATTTATCTATATACACTGTAAAATAAAATCTGTGTTATTTACGGTAAAATTAAGGTGACAATGTATAAGACATCATGATATACTTTTTTTGGCAACTGTAAATTTCACAGTTAAGAAATGTTGTTTGTTTACGGTAAATTACTATGAAAAAAAAAAAAAATATAGATATATATTGTAAATCTGTTTACGGTAATATGCTATAAAAATAATAACTATATTATAAATCTGTTTATGGTAAACAACAAATATATTATAAACATAATTACGGTATCTCTCAGTGATGGACACACTACAACTGTATTATACATTACAGTACTTTACTGCAAAGTTCAAAGTACGGTAAATTACCGGCAGCCGTGGTTGGAGAATTCCACCGCAAAATCAACTGTACAACACATAAGGGTTTACAGTTAGTTGGCATAGAATTTACAGTCAACTACAGTTAATGATAAACAACAAAGAAAATAACAAATAAAGTCCATTGTGAACAAAGGCATAGACACTTACAGGCAAATAATACGAAACTTTTCACATTTACAGATTCTTTATGAAAATCAATTATTAGAGAAATTATTAACTTGTCCCGTACATGTTCTAAAATGTAAAAAAGTGGTCCCTGTTTTGTTCAGCTTATTAACAATAATAGTGCATTAAACTGCATTTTTGACTAATTTTTAGATTGGCAGCAATATCTCAGGTCTCAGGCATCATATTGATAAACTATTAACTTAGAAATTATATAGAAACCTATATTCATAACTATTTGGTGTATTGATTTATGTAGTGTTTTTGCGAAGGAGCTTTTAGAGGTATCAAATGTTTTAGACCTTTGGTTTCCATCACTGCCACTGAGAATAATTCTGACTTGGTGATAAAACACTTTCTTTCAGCTTTCAGGTGCTTTGAAGCCTGTGTTTCTATTCTGTGGCAGCTTGCTCATTTCTGACATGATATACTCATAAACACTTATAAATATACTCATAAAATCTGAATCACTATTACTTCACAATGAGTGAATGATGCTATTTTGTTTGATTCCACTTCAGGCCTAGCTAATAAATCTAGTAATATCAATATAATACATCTAGGGAATTTAGGAAATTGATCCAGTGAAAATATTTCATTACATAAGCAGATCATTTTGTTTAAAGCATTATTTCATGAAAGAAGCAAAAAGGATCTGCCAATGGAATAAAAGCATTATAGGTTTTATATATTTTCATAATGAGAAATGTTATGTATTGGCTAGATTGAAGACAATTCCACCTGCCAATCATTTTTGCAGTACGGGCTCCATAAAAGCCAGGAGAACTTTCAAAGAGAGGTTGCGGGTTATGAAATATGAATGCTGTGGCTGAGAGGAAGGAATTTGCGAGAGCAGTGCTGGAATGCATTCGGTGGACGATGTTGCGTGAGAGTGTAGGGGGCTTCACCAAAATAGATCATTTCTGTGATGCAGCAGGCGAAGGGCTCTGACTTGCTGAAGCTGTTTGTGTTGCAGGAAGAAAAAACGCCCTCCTACGAGAAAATCCTCCTCTTCGCATTCCGCTGTTTAATTTCCTACCCTTTTCACCCCCCTCCCTTTGGACCGCCGCTCAACACGGGCTCTCTCCTGACTCAGAGTAAATGCTTCCCGTCCCATACTGATCCTGGACCAGCCCCTCCTACTCATATTCACGCTCCAGCTGCGGCATTAGCAGCAGCAGAGCTGGCCTCAGGTCAGCGCTACAGAGGCGGCTTACTACTTACGGCTTTGTTTTCACAGAGCGCGGTAACGAATGAGTCACTCACTGGCTCCTTAATGGCTCTGATCCTGCCATAGTATCTGGATGCATGTCCAGCCAAAGGCAGGATACGGCCACGGGCGAATCCCACCTGCGGCGCTGACCATGAGCGTCCAGTGAAAGAATTGGGCAGCAGCATTAATAAGCATGCTTTTATTCCTCTGCCTCTCTCCACTCGAATCTCTCTCGTCCTCCCTCTCTTTCTAGCCCGGTCTCTCAACTCCATTACATATTTTAATTCAACTGTCCATGCTCAGCCCACAAATTTGGCCTTTCATGATGATGTGCTATGCTGGACACGGTCAAAATCCTCTCAAAATAAAGCTGCATTAAACATATCCTGCTGTATATTTGTTCCTTTAGCTAAAAAATGTAGATATAAATACTATTAGCTTTTATTAAAAAAAAAAATTCTCTCGAGTGACGAATCACGTGTCTCCGTCTGCCAATCCAATGGATAAGTCTGGGCTTTGTGGTGACCAGGAGAACGGTACTTGTTTGATTGCATTGTGCCAAGTGTAAAGTTTGGTGGAGGGGGAATTATGGTGTGGGGTTGTTTATAAATATATATATATATATATATATATATATATATACACACTACCACTCAAAAGTTTAGGATCACTTTAGAATTTTATTTCATGCATTTTTGTATAGAGGCTTATTTTGCATATAGTTCTATTATCAGCAATTCTCAGTCCTCTGCCTAAATCTCCTGGTACAGCCGCCAATCCAAGTTAAGGGTGTTATTGGGCTAATTGGTTGTTAGGACACTCTTGCTCAGTTGTGATGCACAGCTGAAAAACATTCTACTAATAAGTGAGCATAAAAGGGAGAACAACGTTCTAGGTTAGTTTAGTATCTGAAGCATCAGCAGTTGATGGCTTGCTGACAGAATCAAAATGACCAGAAAGAAACACCTTCTTTAGAGACCCTTCAGTCCATTGTTGTGTTAAGGAAGGAAGATACTCCATTATAAACCAGAACATTTCACTGTGATCCCAAACTTTTGAGCGGTATATATTATAGTCATATAATATATATATATATGACTAATGCTGGTGCACCCCAACAGTTTTGTTTAATCATGATTACAATTCTACAACTGATAGAAACCTGGTTAAGCTCCTACAGTCCTTGATGTATCTATAACATTTTACTTACAGTGGCATTTGTTCTCACAAGTGTGGTCTTATTCATTGTAAATCATAATGTGATTGTTTTATTTATCTGTTTTTTGTGAATCAAGTTCTAACCAATGGGATACCATGCTTGACTGGATTCTGGATCCTTTTTCCAGCCACCATTTAAAGTCTTTAACCCTTTGGTTCCCATTCAGATCTTAACAATGAAGTAAGAGTATTACTACAACACTTGCAATGTGTGAACACAACAAGCATCCAGATTCCATTAAATAAATATAAGCTATATAAATTATAAACATGTACCATTTAATTCCCAGAAATCATTGGGCCTTTTTGTGGATTCTCCTCTCAAAGATATGACAATGACAAGTTCCCCTCTAGATATGACACCTCCACCATACTACTATGCCAAAACAACTCTCCATCAATCATACCAGCGTGACTTTTCACATGTGTTCAAAACAAATAACACTTTCAAGATCTGTGCTACAGCTTCTCACTCTCAAAGCTTGTCTAGTTTTAACAGTTGCTACAAATAAACACACTTGTGGGCAGAATATGATAAGGTCAGTTCAGGGTGCTTTGGTACCATAACAAGGTTACTGCTGCATCCCTACCTACTCACTTCTCACGTCAATAACACTAATACTAGGAAACATATAGTTGTTAAGGCCTTGTACATTGATTATAAGCTAGAGTATCTATTGCACCAGGAAAATATCTAGGGGAAGAAGTCAAGATGAAGGGTATGCTGAGGAAAAAAAACCAATGGGATTTAATTAGGCATGTGCATGTTCATGGGTATTCACTTTCTTGTGCACGCATGACATGATATGTCACTCAGTGTCCTTCAGACAGTGGCAGGGAATGACATTTTGTGCTGTCAGAGTGCAGCACTTCTTCTGTTTCCCTAATAGATGTGGTCATTTCTGCATGAGCGGATGGTATATTTGAGTTATTCCTGACTTCCTGACTTGGTATAGAATCTTTTATAAATGCCACAGTATTTTCTGCACTCAGTTTAAAAGTGCAGTCCTCGTTCCAGTTTTTGTTTTGTTTGCACTGCTGACATATTCTTTGCTCTTTTCATAGCCAAGATTCTTTTTGCTGGTCTCTGTGACCAGATGGTGCTTGCTGAGTCTGCCATGGAGTCTGCCTACTATCCTTTCAGGGCCAGATAGCATTGCATTTTACTGTGCTATTTGGTCAGAGGTCTGTTGTGCTGTAGTTTGGTCTAATAATTGAATTAACTGTGTGCTTTGGGTTTTGAACGTGTGCGGTGGTAGTACGTCAATGTGGCTCAAAATATAAGAGAAAAATATATTATTTGCTTAGTTCTTCATACTGACAAGCTTTAATAATGCTATTGTACTTCATATTTCAAGCCAGGTTACCAACACTCTTCTAGAAACTCTTCCTAGGGAGTCCTAAACAGTCCCCCCTGCATCCAACACGCTTCCCATATTTTCCCTGACACATATGTATCCGATCCAGCCAATCAAGAACTGAAGCTAATTAGCTGTAGCAGGTGTGGCAGACTGTGGTTGGAGCTAGGCTCCACAGGAAGGTAGAGCTGGTAACCACTTGTCTAAGCATTTCCAGAATCTAACTGTGCCAGGCACGTGCCCCCGGGCACTAATGACAGCTGCCCACCAATGATGGCTCTCATTAAGGGTCAGCCTATTCACTGAAGCTGAGAGAGAAAGAGAGCTCACTGGCTCATCTCCTTGTCACCGCCCCACTCGGCCACTGGGATCGAACGTCAGGCACAGTACATTAACTTCGCCGCGGAAAAGGAGGTGGGGCCCTGGAGGCAAGACTCTACACTCAGGCACTGCACTAACGCCTCTCTTGTCTTCCTCCTGCTGTCAAGTCCCTTCCCCTTGCCTCTAGTGGCTGTCATTGGTGCTGCAAGGGGGTATATCCAGGAGACATCCTAACCACAGTCCTGCTCCAGCTAATTAACTTCATTATTTTGATTGGCTGGATCAGATAAACGTGAAAGCTATGGGAAGCATGTTAGATGCAGATTGGACTATGCAGGAAAGTAGAAGTCTCAGAGAGTTGGTGACGAGTGAGGCCATCAGTGGTTCCAGAGCCTCTTTCTGCAGGCATCATGGTGGGCATTCAGCCAGTTAATATACACAAATGAAAGAAGTATTTGTTAGCGTTACTCAACATCAGGCTAACTAAGACGCTGGTGGCTCGGTGTTGAGTTGCTAATGAGCCATGAGGTATGAACAGGCAGTGTAAGGCTTGCTTGCAGACCATTGCATGCTAGTGTTTGCCAAAAACTTGTGGATCACACACTGACTCAGACATTTTTGTTCATTCAAACTTCTGTTGGAAAGGTGATACTTGATGGTTCAGAAAGTCCTGCTCTTTCTTTCCTTCTTTCAATCCATTCACAGATTTATATCCTTTTTGGAATATCATAGCCTTTGTCCAGGCTTATCTACTAGTGCTGCTCCAGCAGGTCTATTCTCCATTCACTGAGAGACAGAGGAAAAGGTCATCTGCTTAGTGCAGAAAGGTGTCCGTTTGTTAGTATAGACATTTAGTGACAGATATTAAGGGCTGCAATTATTTTCCATTTGTTTCACAAAGTTTAGCTTTCAGTCATTCTATAGAATAATCCTGAATAGAGTCAAAAGCTTTCCCCGAAGACTTAAAAGGTTTCTAGGTTTTTCATTTTGGAACATATTTTTATTTAAGGTGGACACATGGTCCAAAATAATAAATGTGAACTGGCTTCTACTCTACTCCTTGCACTTAAGGAAGATGATTAAAATGTAAAACCTATTATGCCAACACCACTGTAGGTTTCATGATACCAACATGACGAGAATGATCATCAGTGCCACAGTCCCAAAAAAAAAATGTGGATATACTTTGGATTCACACACATTTTAACCAACAATAAAATGCATAATAGAGTTTTTATTAGAAAACAAAGATGAGAAGCAATCAAAATCAGAGAATACTTAAAAATATTCATCATGGTCAATCAACTTGTAGATGATATTTATGGCCTGGTTCAAAAATATGGATACCTGTGTATACGCTAGACTACATCACTGCATGTTATGTGGAATATCAGGTCAAAATATCTTTTAGTTCTAGTTTTTAGTATTTACATTTTTTCATTTAGCCCCAGATGACAACTAAGAAGTCGTATAGGTTTTGATATTATGTTATAGACTATTCTAATTTCACAGAATTTCCTTAATAAGTCATTGTTGAGGGTTTGAGTGTGCCTTTCTTTTATCGATAGTTCAGTCGTCCCAGGCTCACTTTGATTCTCTCCTGAATTTACCGTCAGAGGCTTGATTTCTGAATGGACATTTATATAGTCTAGCTTCAGCCTTTAACTGTAAGGGAGGTGTGCGCAAGGCTCTCTCGTTTTCTTTCTTTCTTTTTTTTCTCCCTCTCCCTCTCCCTCTCTCTCTACCCCCGTCTCCCCTTCCTTTTCCTTCTGGGGTATATTTTTAGCCTTGTTTTATTCTCGTTGAATTTTAATTTCGCCTGGCATCCTTGAAATTAATGTGGAGATAAAAGGGATCCAGCGCTATGTTAATGTCTCTTTGAAGATGGAGTCAAATTTGCCATAGAATCCCTGGCTTTTCTCCTCCTGTGTGGAATACGTGATGAGGTGGTCCTGCTTCGTCAGCGCCGTAAAGACGCCCGCCGCCGGGCGAACAAGAGAACAGTCACTCTCTCTCCTTCCCTCCTCTTTATCCTCCATCCATCATGCCCGCTCTTCTCCTCCCCTGTTTATGTTTGCCTTCGCTTACGCACAACAAGCTAGTCCGTCGTCCAGCTGGCGTGTCTGTCTGTCTTTCTCCTAATCTGTCTGTCTGTCTGTCTCCCTGCTGTATGTCTTACTGCCTGTGTATGCATCTGTCTATCTGTCTTATTGTTTACTTGTTTATCCATCTTTCTTCTTGGCTCTTTCTCTTTCTGTTTGTCTGCCTTCTTTACTTGCTTGCTTATGTCTATCTATCTATCTATCTATCTATCTATCTATCTATCTATCTATCTATCTATCTATCTATCTATCTATCTATCTATATGTCTGTCGCTTTGTCTGTTGGTATATGTACTTCAATCATTCAATCAATCAATCTTCTTTACTTGCTTCTATCTATCTATCTATCTATCTATCTATCTATCTATCTATCTATCTATCTATCTATCTATCTATCTATCTGTCTCTGTCTGTTGGTATATGTACTTCAATCATTCAATCAACCTTCTTTACTTGCTTGAATCTATCTATCTATCTATCTATCTATCTATCTATCTATCTATCTATCTATCTATCTATTTATCTGTCTGTCTGTCTGTCTGTCTGTCTGTCTGTCTGTCTGTCTGTCTCTGTCTGTTGGTATATGTACTTCAATCACTCAATCAATCAATTATCTTTGCTTGCTTGTGTCTATCTATCTATCTATCTATCTATCTATCTATCTATCTATCTATCTATCTATCTATCTATCTATCTATCTATCTATCTATCTATCTATCTCCCTGTTTTCTTGCACGTCTAACTCTTTATCTGTCTGTCTCTTTGTTTGACTGTCTGTCTTTCTGTATGTCTGTGTGTCTCTATGCCCGTTTATCCATCTGTGTTTAATACATGTGTCTGTTTATGTGTGTTTATATTTAAGTCTGTGTGATTATCCGTCTGTCCGTGTGTCTGCCTTGTGCTTGATCTCACAGGTAAGTATTCTGTGGGAAGTGTATGCAGATTTAAGCAGACAGTGCGAGCCTGTTTATTTTTCCAGGGATGTGACGTGCATCTCAATTTAATATGTAAGAGAGATGAGAAAGCAAAATAAGAGCAAGGCCAAATCTCCCCAACAAACAGACCAGCCTCAGCCCGGCACGTTAACAAGACGTGATGTCTGCACCATGAATATTCAAGCCGCCGTGCCTTTGATCAAACTCTCTGACATTCACTTCTTCCCACCTCTCTCTCTCTCTCTCACTCTCTCTTTCTCTCTCACTCACACTCACTCTCTCTCTCACTCACTCTCGTTTTTATTAATCCCCCTTTATCAGATCTCCCTGCTGATGGCTGTTGCGATTGCCATGCTAACTCTTATCAGCCTCTTCATAAACAGCTTGACAGAGAGATATCAGACTAGAGCCCAGGACATCTGATATAAACCCAGATATGAAAACAACTTGTGTTGCCGCAGCGACTGGAAACTCCCCTCAGTCGTTCGCCATCTCGAAGAAAAACGCCCAGCCGTTCCCCAAAAAGCGGCTAAACTGACAGCTGAAGTATGCGGCACCATATTAAATGGCTGCAGAGCTTTGTAATTAGCGGGCACTCTTATCTCCAAAGCTTTCGGCTTCAGTGCTGCTAATAAGCAACCGCTGGAAAGGGTGGGCTTAACATGCATCTTGAAACAACATCCATCACTAAGATGCAAGGGCAGCAAAAGAACAGCGCACACTCACAAGCGCCCGTTCACCGGACGAGAAAAACACACCATATCACAGCAGAACACACGCATCCACTCCTCTCCTCCTCACCCCGTTCCCCACCCCTCCATTGCCCTTGTTTCCTCCAAAGCGCTCTTAACCACTAAACTCACCATACTGAGAGTTTAATCACCAGTTAATTATTCTACTCTTGACCTGCGAGAGACACCGCATGCCTCGGAGCCGCTATCTGTGTAAAGCGCATTAGTTCAAGTCTTCTGTGATTGCCTCAATTAGTAATAAAGAGAAGACTGATCTCCTGCCCTGTGCTGTGTGAATGGACTGCTGGATGGTCAGATAACATGCGTCAACTGAAAACAAGGAAATTGCAGCTCGAGTATTTGTGCTTGATTCGAGGCAATTTAGAAAAGGCCAACGGAGTAAGCTTCAACAGTAAAGTTAGAAAAGACCCATGCTTTGTATAACTGAATGATGTAGTATTAATATATCATCACTCTCCAAAGAAAAACATATATCTCAATTTTTTACTATTTTAATTTTTTCTGATATTTTTTTTATTTGAGCTGCTGTTTACATGGTATGAAAATTTTATTAGAAATAGAAATGCTCCAAAATAACCTGGAAAAAATTCTGGTTCCATTAACTTACATTGAAAGTGAAGACAGTTTTTGTCCTCTCCTATAAAGCTACTATTTTTAAAATACATGTTTTCAGTGATTATATACTTTATTTATACTATATATTTAAAGCCCTTGGTGTGCAGAAAGGCACAATACAAATTGTCAGCACCCTAGGCCTTTACAACAGCTTTAATCCTTCAAAGAAATGTGCAGAGATATTTTTCTTAACACCTCTGAAGTTCAGAAGCTACAATTTAGACTCATTAGTACATAAAAGTGTAATCTACCCTAATCTGTAATCTTAGATCTTAAACTTTTTTTTGGAAAGTCCTGTTTATTTTATATCTAATCTCCTGAAAAATGGATACATTGTACTTTTAGTGAACTAAAATTAAATAAACAGTAAGTGGTCTATGACTGTTGCGCAGTAATCCAAATGGAAAAGACCACATTAGCGAGGCTTCTGTCCCAGTACTTTAAGCACATTGTCACATACTGTATAACAAAGACTTTTAGTTTAAACCATTCCAAAATTAACTCAAATTATTATTTCTTATAGGTTTTGATAGTATATGCATATTGGTTTCTGTAATGTTTGATGTGGCTGTTTGCATGTTATGCTATGCTAACTCCATAGCTTTCTGTGTTTAAACCTTCCGTTGTTGCTGTTTGGACTGCTTAATGGAATATCTAATATGTTGTTATGAGGAGATTTTTTTTTACACCACCCATCATTCGACAGTTGGTGTAAGGATTATCTTTTGAGTTACTCTGCTGGACTATCCACTACACACTTCAACAGAACTCTTTAAACAACAGTTTCATCTTTCACTGGATTATCTCCTAACCAGAAACCTCCACATCACCTGTAATTTCCAGATACCTCTGGCATCTGCCCCATCACAAACCGGTGAGACTGTTCTTTGTATCAGAGCATTGCTGCATTTGTTTTAAATTGGACTCAAGGGCTTCCTTTTTTTAGTATTTGTATATTGTATGTTTGTGGTTTGGTGTGTGTATATATAGGGGTGGAATTACACTTGATACACATGGAGGGTTTCACCATATGTTTGTGGACGTGTGCTTTCTTTGCAGTAGAATATTGTATATTTTGCAGTTCTCTTTTAAAGCCATATGCATAGATCGGCAGGTGCAGGCTACCCTTTAAATTTCTAAGTTTCTGTGTGGCCCCTATTAGATTGGCGGTTACAATAGTGAGTCACTGTAGTGTTGAGTCTGCCATCAGTCCAACATAAGAGGATGAAGAAGTAGCTCTGCCCTGACGTTGTATTCTAACCAACCACTGGTCAACCATGTTGAAGGTTCTGTTCCTAGTTAGATTACTTAAGGTCAAGTACACAATAAAAGGAAGAGTAAACCCAAGAAACCACCGCCAGCTAGGAACCAGGTTCAACTGAACAAAAAGCAGAAGCAAAACTAGAGTTAACACTGCTGCTTTCAACCACTGGAGATGCTCTTGGCAGGTAAAGGGACAAAGTTTGATGCTAAACTCGCACTGTGTCTTCTAGATAAATTTGTGTTCTCTAGGTGAATACATTTGAAAGGTTGTTTCTTTAAGGCACATATATGCCTGCTTGAGATAAATATTATTTTTTCCAACAAAAATGTGATAAATTAAAATACAGTTGGAAATAAACGTGCCACATAAATACCTGTAATAGGGCACATAATTGCTATAATTTCCATTTTTTTCATACTAATTTCTGAGTAATAAGATTCAAACAAAAGTAGGCTGGTAGTTTAGTGTTGTGCTCAGCATGTGGTTATTCCAAAACACATTACAGAAGCATCCCACTATATATAGTGTCTACAAAGCACAGCCAGCAGGAGTCCCACAGTGAGGTCTGGATTCCGTACAGTCCTGGAATGGAAGAGAGCCAGAAAACAGTTGACTGAGTTAACTCGGCATTTGTGAAGGACCTGGCTGTGACTGCAATATTAGCTAAAAAAAACCTAAACTAACTAAACAACAAACTCCTGAATTACATCTGAAATCATTCTTCCACATTGGTTCTTATGGATGTTTCATCTCTGGGTCACAAGAATATAACACACTACACTCTCATATTACAACTTCTTTCCCTTCACATTACCAACTGCCTTTCACATTGTGTGAACATCTACTGATGACACTATGACAGGTAGTTCAACAACATTGAATAAAAATATTTACGTTGACTTACATTAAATGTTAATAATGTTTTATCAGCCTCTAATGAAGTTTCTGTATTGTGTAAAAATAACTAAGACTTTCTTATGACAGTGGCAATAAGCAGGCATGTTAGGGCCCATGCTGACCTTTCAGCAGTAAAGAAGTGCATAACTGGATGAGTCAGTCAGACACAGGTAATCAACTAAAAGTCTACAAGAGCTTTTAAATGAGGCATGTAGGCGATAGTGGGCAGTCACTGCTGTAGATTTGTTAAAGAGTATGTATGTCGCTGATCTATATGATGATCTAAATGCATGATTTAGATTAAAACAGAAGGCTGCAGTTTGGAAGTGGGTTAAAAACACACAGTCTGACGTGGTGACCTGCCAGGCCTTTTAATTATGTTTTCAGTTTAAGTGAATTATCTTATATCTAGTTTGAATAAGAATGTTTCAATTCTAAGAGTTAAAGTTGCAATAAAATGGAAAAGTTGAATAACAACACTTCAGTACATAGAACTATTGTTTGTCCATCAAATACAAATCCTGTATTTACAAAAGAGAACAGCAAATTGTTCCATAACAGTCCCAACTAATAGTTACACCCCCCAAATACATACAATAGCAAAGCAACAACACCAAATTATGGACTTTGTGAAATCTACTGTTTCAGACTGTGATGGGAATGTTGGGACTTTGTAGACTCTTTCTCAAGAACTGAACTGTTGACAGGCCTGGCGTTTATCTTTAAACGAGGCTCAAGTTGCTTCCTATTTCTTAATTTAATGTACCATTCCACCTTAAATGCTGCAGCTTGTACAGATGCACGAATGTAACTGAGGCCCTATTTCAGGTGGAATGGAAAGCTGGTAAAACAAGCAAAACCAGCAAAACAAGCTGGTAAATAGGAAGACAAGATCAGCTCCCACATTCCAAGAAATGTCCCGGATAACTTTAATTTAATGTTGTTTGTTAGCTCCGCACATTTGACTCCGAGCTGTTGGACAATATCGAGTAGCTTCATGTGTGTTACTAAAGAGAGAAGCAGTTCCACCTTTATTTGCATCTCCACCCTAACAGTAACCTATAAGTAGCAGCCATGCTGGTGTGAGGTTATCACTGTTTGCTGGCTGAAGCAGATCATCTTAAACTGAAAGTTTCATTATAAGTAACAACTTTAATTTACTGTGTGTATTGATGTTGGGGTTGAAAGCAAGTAGCTAGTATAGCTACTAGAAAGCTCCAAGTAATTCATAATATAATAACTGACTAAATATTATGATGGCTGAGCTTATTTACACAGATGTTTATCTTATTTTTTGTCTGTGTCTATTTTAACAGAGAGCTTCACTCTAAATCAATAAATCAGAACTGAGTTCATCGTTGATATTCAGTTATAAAAGGGAAAAACAGCTTGTTTCATTCTAGGACCCAATCAAATTGATGTGTTTTGCCCTGACCAAAGACACATTTGAACAATTGATTTTTCACATTTTGCTATTTTAGGCCTGGAAAAAAAAATTCTAATACAAACAGTCCAAGAATCAATTAAGGAATAATTAATTACATTAATAATAAATAGCAGTAATGGCTACCAAATGTCTGTGGTAATGTCAGCAGAGTCCTAAAAAAGTAACACGGTGATATAATAAAATGACATTCTAGAAAACAACCAAAATGCATGTGTTCAGTGTTCCATTGAGAATATGGTGCATGTTTATGTATGAAGATGTGGTGGGGTGTCTGTGGCATGGATATGATGTCCTGCTTCTTCACAGCCAGCGCAGATCGGGAAGGAAGAAAGCGAAGGGGGAGACGGGGAAGCCGAGAATGGAAAAGCAGTGATGAGGAAGAGAGGCCCTCAGATGCGAAGCAGTGGGTGTTCCTGTTTGCATATACGTTATTACTTTCTTCACTCTCTCTTCCACGCGTCTCTCTCTCGCCTTGCATACTCTTTCCATCCGTGTTTTACTTCTGCCTCTATTCCCTGCTTCCCTGCCAAACTTCCTTCCTCTCTTTCTAACTTTCATTCTCACTTTTTCCACACACTCTCCCACACATTATAGATACATACACACATACCTATATGTACCATGTCCCATTTGTATTATACATACAAGTATCTATCTCATCTGCTGCACAGTTTGTGTTCCTCTAGTCTTTCATCAGTGCCCACATGACGCTGTTGGCTGGATATTTTGGGTTGGTGGACTATTTTCAGTACTGCAGTGATGCTAAGGTATTTAAAACTCGAGCAGCACTGCTGTGTCTGATCCGCTCATACCAGCACAACATACATTTACACCACCACCATGTCAGTGTCACTGCAGTGCTAAGAATGATCCATCATCTAAATAATACCTGCTCTGTGGTGGTCCTGACCACTGAGGACTGGAGCAAAGGCAGGATCACATAGTATACAGAGAATCAGATGTGCTACAATCAGTAATTGTAGAACTACAAAGTGCTTCTATATGGTAAGTGGATCTGATAACAGTTAGTGTATATATCACATATTCCATTATTGGTAAACATTTCATATGTAAAATACTCATGAATTCTGTTAATATGTGTGCATTAATAACCCCATAAATCAGGTACTATAACACATTATAATATATGTTCATAAGAAAATACTAATGCTGTAAAACACAATAAAACTTGGCAAGCCATTGCAGGCTTTAATAGAGAGCTTTAAAAAACATTTATTTTTATTTATATATATATATATATATATATATATATATATATATATATATATATATATATATATATATATATATATATATATATATACTTTTTTAAATATTTGATTCAGTTCAATACATGTGATATTTTTTAAATATGTGATATTTGTATATTTCAAAAAGTAAAAGTTAAGGTTTTGTATGAAAGATATCATCACTGGCCAAAGAACTCTTCAAACTGGCTCCTTCACCTATTGTTTACAAAGACATTTCTTCTTTAAACCCACTTGTGAGCTTTTCTGGAAGCTTCACCAGTGTTTCCATTTTGAAATTTGTTCTTAGGTAAGAGTGGAATCTACACACACACAACAACACAAATATGTGAACAATTCTCTGGTTTAATGGGAAGGGATTTTTTTTTTCTCTAAGCAATCATCATTTAGATCAGATGAAGTACATTTACATAATGATGATATTGTTGCTGTCTAAAGAAAAACAAATGTCTTCAAAATGGAAACAAAAACTTTTCTCTCTTTACTTTTGATAAAAGTCTGGAAATTTGGAATCAGATTTTTTACCCAAGCATGTCCAGAGCATTTCTACTGGTCGATTAACCATAAAATTCTCACACAATTTAACACAATAAAAATCAACAAAAACAGAGATGCATGTTTTTCTTCAGACAGCGATGTAAGTTCTTAACCACAAAAACCAACCTATTGTAACCTTGACTCAATAACCAAAAAGAGTTTGAGTTCAAATAAAACATTCAGCTTACAAAAGTCTATTTTCCTCCGACAAAAACACATTTACCAGCCATATTTCCACAGAACTGGCAAATGAGGTTTACAAAAGTGGGCAGGCGTGTGTTGTGTGTTCGTGTGCTTGTCCATGTGCGAACGCACCTGTGTGTATGTGTGAGATAGACCAGGTGCCTGTTTGGCTCCTGTTTCAGAGCTGCTCGTTCACACGAGGCCTCTATTAAAAAAAAAAAAAAAAGTGGCGGTAGGCAGCTCAGCTGCTCGAAGTCCAATCCACTGAAATGGCTTTCAGAGCGAACAGGACCGTGGAGAGCTAGAAAAGACATGACCTGTCACTTCAATGTGCCATATTTGTTTCTGGTTCCTGTGCAAATCTCAGTCAGTTGAGACCACGCTCAAGGTAGATAACTGAAATGGCACTGGGCTGATTAGCGGGCGCGGCCCAGGCTTTCAGCACGTTTTTACAAGTCAGTGATAGCCACAGAGGCTAATTTTTAATGCTATTATGAGTGACACATAAGAAGGACCGTTGCCAACATCACCAGTGCCAAACCTATCCAGCAGGGATGCCGCTACTTGGCTCAATCTTTCATATACGTATATACTCCGAGAGACTTGACAGTTGGTGCATTTGAAGAAGGCTTGTCTGCTTACAGCAGATATCACCCTACGCATGTGAAAGTCCACAAACGTGTTCCTTTGTCGGTGTGAAGCTGGACAAGCTTTAGAGAATGTCAGTGAAATATTGTACCATGTGGCCAAGTTTGATCACATCATTCCTTTTTTGCTTAACAGTAGATACAAAAACATGAGAGAAGGCAGCTGATACCAGTTTATTAATAAAAAAAATGAACATATACCAGTATCTTATCATAGAAAACCAAACAAATTGTTGATATTAGATGATAAAGAACAAAAAAACAGTAGTTACCAACCCTGGTCCTGATCCACTAATCACGTCCTGAACAGAACCCAGTTTAAATCACAATCTGCCACCACGCCTGCTGTAGGGTGCAACGTAGTGCATGCAGGTTGGAGCTCTACAGGAAAACAGATCTTCAGGAGGACGATATGTGACCACAGCAATAAACAGACATAAGACGCCTGGTGCTGATTAATGCACGGTTCCGGAGCTATTGGGCCGGATTTAGTATGACATAAAGAGCAAATAGTGTCTCGGTAACACATTTGCTCATTCATAAAGAAGGATTACTGGCCCCTTTTACTATTCGTGTGATAAATGGCGTCACCGCACTTTTTCCACATTTGCATGTGTCAGAAGTGATTCATAACCACAAAAAAACACCACCTGAACTAGTCTGACAGTAAATTTCTCAGGACGAAACGAAAGTGGATTAAATGGTATTTTCTAGGATGCTCTCAAATACGGTTCTCAAATATTTAAAAGGCAAATGTTGATTTGTTTGGACTGAGCATCAAAGCAAACAGTGCAACTGCAGTACACCAGAAGGAAGGTGGCTTGATTGAGCTACCTTGAAAATAACTGAGTATTGACTATTCTACTTCAAATATGGATTTTTCAGTTCTGGCAGTGGTGGAAGTTCCTGTTAGATTTGATACTGCATTGGTACGTCCCTTGATTGTTTATCAAACTATTATTCTGTTGTTTAATTGTTCAACTTTGTGAAAAAATACTTCTATTTATTTTCCTAGAATCTTTAGGCTAAGATATTTGGTTTTCTTTGCATAGCAAATTCTCACTGTCCAAAGAAAATGTCCATTTTCACTGACTCTTGTTTTGATATGGCAGCTATTGTTAGCTAACATATTGTAGAAGTCCACTACTGGACCAGATGTGTTACCGAGGTGGTCCCAGTGCAGAGGATTTCAGGAGGCATGGCCACGGAAGCAGCCCCAAGCGAAGGCTCATGGATAGGTGTTGGGTTTACTGTGTTATTCTGTGTTGGGGAGTGTTTAGTTAGGGGTGTTTTGTACTAGAAGGATTCACCATCAGTGTAAAGCCTGTAGCTGGTGGTGACAAACCCCCCAAAAACTCTGTAGCTATGCCACGTTGGGGTGCACCATGCCACTCTAAACACCAGTGGTCCAGAGGTGGAACTGCACTCATACCAACCGAAAGTCAAGGCAGGCGGCTAGAGAGGCAAAGCCAGGCTCAATGGTTGGGCCAGTGCATGAAGGCCTGGCAACGAGGCCGGCATGAGGCTGGAGGTAGACCAGCAAATGAGAAAGTGAACCATTAAAGGTTTCAGTGTAGGAGCAGAGTCTGCAATAACAGAGAGGAGCCTGTACAGACAGGGAAGAGGATGTCAATCGAGGAGGTTCAGCAGTGGCCACAGTGGCAGTGTGGACAGCAAACGACTCCTGGCGCTTACAACTGTGGGCTCACTGATATCTTTACAGTGAGCAGGTGTACTTCCTCGCACCGCACATCAAACTGCGGTTAGGTCGCCAGGGATGGTCTAGAGCCTCTTGTTAGCTTAAATAGAATTAATGCCAATGTTCTGTAAAGCTTGTGCCACCCTGTGACAGTATAAGTAGTCTGTCTGAAAGAAAAATAAAAAACATGCACATTATCCAAGGTGGCCTCTGTGAAGTCGAATTGCATTGGCTAGCGGAGTATTTGTATCTTTTTCTCCCGATTCTTGCAGGCTCGAGTGGATTTTGTTTGTCGAAAGAACAGACAAGTAAACGCAAATTGAAACTTTGAGGTGACAGTGTTTTTTTGAACTGTCGTCATGAAATTAATGGCCTTGTCATAAAACATGAAAAGGCTGCCATTGTGGAGTTCACAGCGAATAGAAACACTGTGTAAGACTTCTACTCTTTCTCACCTTTTTATTCACTCTCAAAAGTTTTCTTTTTAATGTCCAACCAGCTTTGTCAGGAACAAAGAATGCCCTGTGATTTGCCTTTTTTAGTCCTCTAAAGCACTGGATAAGAAATCTCAGTCCTTTCATTGTGCTTCTCAGGTGTACTCAGAAATTTATACAAAGCTGTTACAAGTATTGTTGTGTATAGTCAAAATTTTGATTGAAGTTAATTGTTCACACAGGTATGTTGAAGGCGATTACACTGAACTGTGATCATTTGCTATCTCGTTGAGCTAGACTAAACTGTATGGGATTATAATGATTTGTTGTTATTCTAGGAAAGCCATAGTAACCTTTTAGGAGACACTCTTCATGTAACTTTCTATTAAGTGATGGCACCCTCCCAATACCGAGTATCAGTATCAGGTCAATCTCAGCAAAAAACGGATGTAGAGGGAAAAACGAATGAAACTGATCTAATCCTGTGATAAATCCTGCCAGAAATAGCACACATGTCAGCTGTGGAGGTCTTCCTGTGGGTTAGTAGTGTATTTGAGTACAGTCTGAGCAACCTACTTTTTTTGCTTCAAATAAAAATAGCTCTTCTTAAAGCTTAGTACTGTTTGAAGGAAGTTTATTGGACATCGTTTATGAAAAAAAATGGGATGTTGCCACCTCTGTTACTGCTTGTCAGTTCATCATGAAACACTTGGTCGATGCTAAATGGCCCCAAAAAAGAAAAAAATCCCATAAAGTTACACATCCATAGAACATATAAGATGTTTCAGCTCTGTATGGTAGAGTTTTTACCTGGAAACTCAGCACTGGTCCTTGTTATGGCATTAACACACATCTCAGATGATCCTATTACAGGCGCAGGTATAAGTACAGGTGTGAGTACAGCTCTTCAGAAGGACCTTCTAATCAGAGACTCTAGTTGACAGAATTGCTGAATTGCTGATGCCATCATGAATAAAACCACAGGAGAAGGAAACACTTGCTACAAACAACTTAAATAATGATGATGCCGAACTTGGCCGGTGAGTAGAGTACAGTTTGCCATTTCCAACAAGCTCTGCTTCTCTAGCCTTTAGAGAACTAGCAATACAGACCCCAGAATATTCCACATTTGTATTCGTCACCCTAAATGACACCCTAAAAGGCCGGGACGCTTTCATACGTCTGAGGTCCACAGAGCCAGTGAAATTTAGAGCAGGATCTTATGGTTTTTCGCCAACAGCACGTAACGCTTTTTAGGAAGCCGGAGATAATGAAGTTCAGTATCTGATCTTTAAAGTGCTGTAGATCAGCAGAGAAGTGAATTAAGAATGAAGCCAAACAGGTCAGTAGAGAGCAATGTGACCTTTCCAATGAGGCCTGGATTGCATCGCTAGCCTTTAGAAAACTGGAGACATGAAACGACAAGGCTTCTCGCCTGTTATCTTTTCTGAAGGGTCTGTGTTTCTAGTTTCAATCATGTGTTCAGCAACTGCACCAGTTGAACACAGCAGGCACTGTTTATATAGTGGGAAAAGTGCATGATGAATGGACCAATAGAAAAGCTCCAAAATAGCTTGGAAAAAAATTTGGTTCCATTGAAAGTAAAGAGTTTTTGTGCCTCACCTGCAAAGTTACTATTCTTGACAGCAACCATATGCTACCTATCTTCTAGTCACAGAATTTACTCACAAGTAGTCTGTCAACATACAAATGTTGAGTAATGGGTTTTGAATGTTCAGTGAAGTGTGCTCACAACACTGGCTATGAATGAGCATGTTTTCGGCGAAGTGTGGTCAGGACTGTTGGTGGGATCTCAATAAAACTGGCAGATAAGTATGAATGAAAAAGTCGTAACAAGGCTTTGAGGGAGGTGTTGGCCTGACAGTGCTTGTTTTTGCTTCACACTGAGAGTCTTTCCCTGTGTTTCCACTCCATGTGGACGAACTGTGTCATCCGGAGTTGGAAAATCCATAACACTGCAGCAATGCCAGCTTTTCAAGGCCTGATCTATATTCCAGCCTGACCTCCTCTGTCCTCAAACACATTCCTCGCTCCCTCCTCCCTCATAGAGACCTGGGAGATTACAGATTTCATTATAATGGATATTCTGGCACGGGGACACTGTGGTCACATTTAATTTGGCATGTAGTGATATCTATACAAGATAATCAGCACCTACACTGGCCACCACTGTCAATTGCACTCACACACACACACACACCTGGGAGAGGTTAAGGAAGAGTGTCTAGAGTATACTCACGGCTCCTGAATTATAATGACACTCCAAACAATATCCCCCTTTTTTCAGAGGTAGGTGTGATAGCTCATACCAAATTTGTGCTCAAGTAAAATGATCATTTTATTGACTCTATTGCCTGCTTAAAATAATAATCATCTATATCACAATGTATTAAAAGGTGCTGTACTGGACTAGATTTGATTAGTTAAACTGAAAGACAAAACTGTTGTTGTATATTTAATTAATGTGGAAATAATTAACACATTTGAATTAAATCAGTTCATTGCATCAATTTTTTTTGAGAACCACTGGATAAATATTTACATCTCTCTGTAATATATTGTAAAGAACACTGGACTGCATGCCTTATTAGACACTCACACTTTGCACAGTCATATTCTTTTTGTCTCTTTTCATGCTGTGGCTGTTGTTTATTTTATTTATTTTTAAGCTAATATATCATATTTCATCATTAATATCCAGTAATAGTCAGTGTATTTAATATGTTGCATGAAAGCAATCTGTGCATATTTGGAGAATCATAAATTATTCTGATTTTTATTCTGTACTTGACTCTGATGCAGGCATTGATTCAGGTTTTAGACTTGATTCTGGATTCTGAAATTGACTCTGCAACTGATTCTGATCCTGGAACTGATTCAGATTTAAAAATGAATCTTGTTCTGGAACTGATTCTAATCCAGGCAGTGATTCAAATTAAAAAAAGTGATTCTTATCCTGAAACCAGGGACTAATTTAGATTGTGATTCTGTTTTTTTTCTGAATTTATTCTAATTCTGCAACTGATTCTGATTTTGGAACTAATTCAGATCCTGAAACTAATTCAGAGTCTTATTCTGGAATTTATTCTGCAACTAATTCTGATTCTAGAACTGATTCTGATTCTGCAACCAGTCCTGATGTGGAGCTGATTTTTATTCTGGAACTGATTCTGATCCTGGGACTGATTCTGGTTTGAAAAGTGAAAGTTATTTTGGATTGGATTCTAATCCAGGCGGTGTTTCACATTCGGAAAAATGTGGTTCTTATTCTGGAACTAATTCTGAATCAGGGACTGATTGAGATTGTGATTCTGGACCTCATTCTGATCCTGGAACTGATTCTGATTTTCAAACTGATACCTATTTTGAAACTAATTCTGATTCTGGAACTGCTGGTATGTAATACTTGAGCGGATTTGAAATTGGATTCCTGCAGCCTGTTCTGACCCCACTGGCACTTGGTGAAACATCATTCACTGTTCCTCTCCCTGCTGCTGCTGCAGATGTAAATATAATCTTTTAATTGGTGAGAAATCCGTGATGTTTTCCTACACAGTAATTATCCAGCACTGTGTGTGTGTGTGTGTGTGTGTGTGTGTGCTCAGGAGGCGGATGGGGGAGTAAAACATGTCATCTAGTATTCAGCGTATGTTTTCATGTCACATCCTTGGCTTAATGATACGCTGTAATTTGGTTTCTTTTGATCTAATCATATACTCTCTCTCTCCCTCTGTCTGTCTTTCTCTCTTTCTTATTCTCTCTCTCTCTCTCTCTCACTCTCTCTATCAGTCCATCTATATCTCTTTCTCTTCCTCCCAGTCTCCTTTCCTCTCTCTGTCAGGAGCATAAACTATTTATCTAGTTGCAGTGATGAAATCTTTAGGCTGAATGGCTGAGAAATAGCTTTGCTGAAGCATCTCCCCTGACTGCCTCTGCTCTGCGGATCTAGGCCTGCTCACTATAGCCCACTCGCTAAACCTCCATTCCCACTTTATTGTGCGGATTGATTCGGGTTGCGAATAACTCCGCCACCTGCACTGGCCATTCACCAGACTATGTGAATGGCTACATTAGAGCTTGCCATGTTTGTCCGAGCTCAACATGATCCAGCTATTCACGCTGGGTTTGGTCAAGTTTGGTGGCCATTTTCTGCATTTACCATGTTTGCTTTTCTTCAACACTACTTTTATTACCTTAAACTGTTTCTAGTCAGGCATGTTGGAGTCCTCACGGCCGTTCAAGACAAGCAGCCTCACAGCAGCTTTCTTCAGTGACCCACGAGTATATGCGAGAATAAAAGCAAGTAAGGCAGTTCAGCTGAGGTTCAGATGGAATTGTGAACTTAATGCCGTGCATCGGGCTGGATTGGGTTGGACCTGTGCAGACTGTTGTTGGGCTATGCTGTTTTACGCCCAGTTAAACCTGAAGCTCGATCCAGTCGGCATAACAAGGGTCTAATGGGCTGAATGGACAGGGCTAAAGCTTTCCAGGCTGAACAGGATCTTGAATGCACTTTCCACTTCTGGATTTCGTAAAGGCTGTTGGTTAACTGCACTGTTTATTCACTACTAGAGTTGCAATGCAGTGCAATGATTGAAGTCTAATAAGTTACTATAGCCACCCATGAGTCATGGGTATAAAATTACATAAGTACTGCTAAAAGGAGCCATTAAACCCATTAAACGTTAGGAAATCCAGTTGCCATGCCCACGCACCCCTCTAAGTGCTATGAGGCGCAGTGCAACCGCCCTGTCTGCATTGTCCACTGTATCCATGCTTTTTTATGTACAGTATATGAAATATCATCCACACACAAGATCTCATCAAGAACCTTCATGAATGCTATTGCTGTAATAATTCATCAGCTGCTGTCGTATAGGTGAAACCCAGTCTTTCAGACGCTGTCAAATAATATCCGATGTGTTTACCACCTTCAGAATGACCCTTCCTCTATGCGACATATCAATTCTTTCCAGGCCACCCAGTGACAGTCCAAATGGCTTTTCTCCTATCAGGCCTTTACTGCTCAATTCAATTCAAGCCAAGGCTTACAGGATGCAATACTTTTTGTCATCTAAATATAACATGCAACTCTCGCAAGCCAATTTTTTTTATTGTTTGTTTTTTATTCTTCCACTGTGTAATGATTGGACACAAATGGGATAACCATTTATTTGTTAATTCAAAACAATCCACACTGAAAATTAAGCTGAGTGCATAGGTCTTTCTTTCACATATGGGTATGTAAACAAGAGCAATGATATAGTTCAATAATATCAACAAATGAATAGCACCTATATGCTTTCCTATCCCCAAGTTCAAGGACATTGGGGAAAAAACATCGTCCTTCACCAAGATCACATAGCATGTTAATCAACATAAACAATAAAGAGTGAAATCAATGCTTTCATACTTTCTATTCTGTGGTAAATTGTCTACATTATCTGATTTGCCATCCACTGGAGACAAATAGCAGGCCACAGACAAAATCCCGATAACAAATGGGCAGTCAATGCTAATCTGATATTGCATGTGACAGTGACATTTGTTTGGTCCCATGTGCTCCTGATCAGTAAGTGCAGTTTATTATCTGCACTGGGTCAACTTCACCACAGCCCATAGCTTTAATGAGTCAAAAAGTGACCTTGAAACCAGGCTGTGCCTAGTAGGTCACCTGTTATTAGTTTTTTAATATATAATAAATATGGTCACACAATGAACATTAGCTTATATTTAGGTTTGGTTTGATTTGCTCAGGCAGCGTTTGTAGTTTCCCTGTAGTAGTGCTGTACAATGACATTACTGGTCAGTTTCCTTCATATTTATTTGTACTTGGGTTACTAACAACACTACAGACTGCAGATAACAGGTACCTGATTCAGATGTGTGTGTATATATATATATATATATATATATATATATATATATATATATATATATATATATATATATATATATATATATTGCTGTCCAATGAAAAACGTATTTCCATTTTTGTAAATTTTGAGTTTTCTACATCTTTTTAAACACGCCAATGGTCGTTTAAATTGTATAAAAGTTTCATGATGATTGGACCAATAGAAGTGCTCCAAAACAGCTTGGAAAAAATTCTGGTTCCATTGACTTCCATTAAAAGTAAAAAAAAATTAAATTTAGAACTAGAATTAGCCACATGTGTTTGCACAAAGTGGAATTTGACCTCTGCATTTAACCCATCTATGCAGTGAAACACCCACATATACACACTAGAGGGCAGTGAGCACACGTGCCCGGAGCGGTGGGCAGCCCTATCCATGGCGCTCGGGGAGCAGTTGGGGATAGGTGCCTTGCTTAAGCGCACTTCAGTCGTGTGCTGTTGGTCCCGGGTATTAAACCAGCGACCTTCCTGTCACAAGACCGGATCCCTAACCTTCAGGCCAAACAAAACCTAAAGTCAGCAGTAAAGTAGGTTATTGTTCTCTCTTGTAAAGTTGCAATTTTGGAGATTCTTGTTTTTCATTGGACAGCGACGAGATATATATATGTGTATATATATATATATAGCCGGCAAAAGTCTTACATTTCCAATTGACACTGACTTTGACTTGACATTTATTTTCTCATGCGTTACCTTCTTAACTACTGCTTAGAAAATGAATACAAATTAAATTAGATGTTAATGGAAACACCCCGACAAAATAAAATAAAAATAAAATATCATCTTAAAACCCGCATGGTGCCTGCGCCTCAATCACGTCTGAGCTATGTATGAGTTCAGACCTCCTGCCTTTTAAACTTTAATAGGGCTCATTTCTCT
The DNA here is from genome assembly GCA_021613375.1 of Megaleporinus macrocephalus. Classification (NCBI taxonomy): domain Eukaryota; kingdom Metazoa; phylum Chordata; class Actinopteri; order Characiformes; family Anostomidae; genus Megaleporinus; species Megaleporinus macrocephalus. The sequence goes on along the minus strand of CM038725.1, from coordinate 20,986,833 downwards.
AAGCGATAGTGGAAGAGAAGCATTAATGGTTCTGCGGTATTACTATTAGAAACGCTATGTGAAAGAACAAGAGTACAACCACATGGGAGATGGGGAGAAAGAAGTAAAGATGGATTGAGAGGGAAAGATGAATGAAGAGATGAGGAGCGAGCAACGGAGAGAGAAATAAAAAGATGAGGAGGAGACACTGACTTATTGTGCAGACAAAAGCTCCAGTCATGCACCTAATTTAAGGTCCTCTTCTGCACTGTCTAATTAACTATTTACCACGCCATTCATCATCTGCCGTATCCAGGCCTGATCAGCCTTCCTGATGTGCCATGCCCCTTTACACAACCCCTCCGGAGCTTAGAGTGTAGCAAAGAAAGAGTCTAGTGGATTCTTATTTTGCTACACTATTAATGTAATTACATGTTTTATATATAGTAGTTACTATGCATTACATTTACATTTGATTTACATTTGAACATACAATGTCTGTTCATCCAAAATGTCTTGGTATGCTGAAGCATTAAGATTTCCCTTCAGAGTCCTTGGCTTAGCCGCTCGGCCATGGAAAGCCATGTCATAAGCTCCCGGACGCGTTTTTTGTGCTGATGTTAATGCCAGAAGAGGTTTGGAACTTTGCAGTTATTGAGTCAGCAGTTATATATGCACTATGTTCCTCAGCACTAGGTGACCCCAATCTCTAACTTTATATCCGTCCAACCTAAACATTTCCATTTTTCAATGATACTACAGTTGATCGAACAACGTCTAGGAAGGACAAAAAAAAATCTAGACTAGATTTAAATGACTAGTTACTGCTGTGCTGCAAACAATCTATTTACAACCTAGGCAACCAGTTGCCTAAGTTGGAATCATTTCCAAACCATTATCTATTGTTAGAACTTGTATGTAGCTGTTAAAGCCTTCATCAATATTTATTATGAATGGAGTGATGGCATCGATAATGAAACTTGATAAAGGTATTTAATAACCATGATTACCATTAGTTCACAAAATTAGATTATCTGTGGTGGGGGTGTTAGCTTAAACTTTTTCAAAACTCTCTTTTAGGAATTCCTGTCTTTACAATTACCATACGGTCATTTATCTAATCAATCTAGAACCAGTCAGTGTTTCTTGGGAGCAATGTCCTTCAAGCTAGTCACATATTTGGGCTAGATTTCAGCCAATAACTATATGTAGCTGATCGTTCCTGGTGTGCTGCTAATGGAAATAAACAAATTTGTGCAAAGACTGAACTGAGGAACCACACCTGTGCCCTTCTGAATATATTCTTCCAACCAACATATTAATAGCTACTAAAAAGAAGAAACATTCTTGTTACATTCCACTGCATTTATGTACATTTGCATTTATTGTACTATTATATAGTCTTACATGAGTGTGTTCACAGGTAGATACATCTGGTCCTTAAATCTAATTGTCTGAGCTTTGTTCAAAGCCATAGTAAAAACCTATGACCACCTCGTAACAAGTGAACTAAACTGTATTTCAGCTCCACACCATGACAAATCTACTATGTGACTTCAACAGTGCTGCTATATCTGATCCACTCATACCAGCACAACACAAACTAACACACCACCACCACGTCAGTGCCACTGCAGTGCTGAAAATGATCCTCCACCCAAACAATACCTACTCTGTGGTGGTCCAGCTGGCAGCCTTACCATTAAAGAACAAGTTAAAAGGGGGATAACAAAGCAGGCAGAGGAACAGAAGCACAACAGTTTGTAATTGTGGAACTTCAAAGTGCTCCTATTTGTTCTAAACACCAAAATGGACCCATCAGATCCTAAATATTCCACTACAAACGCTGACAGTTCAAAGGAAAGACCAGTGTGTTTGAATATGCTCCAATACAGGAAATATTAGTATAAAATATATGTACAAGAAAAGAATTAAAATCTTGATCAGAATAGCCGACCACTGGGAAAACCCATTAGTAATGGCAGATAAATGCCTATTTGGTGCACTTAAAGCAGATTACTCCAGACAAGATGCTTATCTAGAGCTGCAGCGCAGAGACGCTGTTCATTCTGACGGCAATAATATCAGACGGCGTGCACTATAGACTGAATCTGAACATGGATATGAAAGAATTTGGCATTCTATGAGCAAAATGAGCAAATTCCAGCATCGTCTAATTCACACCTGCAGTAGCAGATGAGACCATCTCCCCAGTGACTCATTCTCTCTCACACACACATATACACGCAGACACACTAAAAATGAGGTTATTATTGACTCGGTGTGAACGTTCTCTCTCTCCCTGACATGCATTCATATTATTCCCATAATTTGAATAGTAAATAACAACGAATGTATTCCTGTCGCCTCCTGCAGCAGCAGCTATCACAGTGACTCACAGTTTTAGTGATAGATCTGTCATCTCAAAGGTAATTGGCATGTATATGTTTGTTATGGTGGATTGGGTGGGCCGGGCTAACAAAGGCTCGTTAGGAGAAAGGGAAAAAGGGAGGATGGGGGGAAATGAAGGCGACATTAAAACCTGGAGTCATTGTTATTTGGCAGTTGGGGCTGACTACATCCTTTTTTATGAAGCTAATCATGTTTGTTGGTGTATTTTTGCTCAAATTTCACTGAAAATAGTAGTGCAATGCATTTTAATACGGCTGCATGGGTGGAAATAATTAGCTTTCAGCTATCAGAATGGATGTTGCATAATTCAGTTGCATTGTTTTAATTGTGAATGCATGGAAACCAAATGATTTCTACATATAAACTCCATGTGTTGTGCTACAGAATCCACTGAACTTAAATCCCAGTGAATTACTGATATGCAGTGTGAGATGGAACCACCATAAAACACAACCAAAGGCTTCAGTTTTAAATTGTATTTGGTTTTAAATTATACAATAACAGTGTTCACTGTTCACTATTAGATATTTAATAAACTTTTAATAAATTTAAAACAGCCAGTAATCAAAAACAAACAAAACAGAAATGCACTGATCTAAGAGTTGTGGAGCAAAGCCAATATCTTATTTGTCTACAATATGGGCTAAATATACCCAGCAGCCAGATTCACAAAAGATTTTTAAGAAATAACTCGCAAAGGTTCTGAGAAGTTTATTGGAATGTTCTTAAATGCAATTCTTAAAAAAACTTTTTTTTTTCTTGCTTAAACATTCTCTTAAGTTTTTCTTGGCTAACGTCATATTTTGCAGTTTACTATATACAGTATAGAAACATTACTTGCAGTGTCTAAATGAGTAATGATGTTTTTTTTTCTTTGCAGCTTATTAGTTAAAATATCTGCTAGATATGTGCTTTACTACATTGTCTTTGAGAAGACCTCCATGATTTAATTTCTCTACAAAACTTGAAGCACCAGCTTCGTTCTATTCTTTAGAAGCTCATGCAAACAGCTTCTAGTATTTTAAGATGAGCTTTGCGTATAAGGCTTTTATACAGAAATCAAACGACCATGGTTCCAGTAACTGAACCTTTTAAAGTTTGATACATTTAGATTATTATCTTCACAAAACTTGTACAGCCTAAGAAAAGTGTGAGGCTATTGTTGGCTTAACAAAACATCTAAGGGCATAATGTTTTTTAAGAATTCCACTTAAGAAAGAATCAGAGAAGTCTTATGAATTTATTTGAACAATAACTATTTTGCAGAAATGTTTTCTCTATATAGAAATAAAAAAAGAGTTTTATTCTCACTTTCGTGAATCTGTGCCCTGATTAGCAGTGTAGATAAATGTAACATTGTTTTCTGTTGCGCTATAAATGCAGTACAACTTAAACATCACACGCATTTTAGAGCCATAGGCCAGCATCACCTAAACATTCTGAGAGTGTAACATCCCTCACTTATTACATACTAAGACTTATTATTCAGAGACTACAAGGACATCATTGCAAACTGTTGGGCTATTCATGGGATATAGAAGTGAGCAATAACACGCTAGTAACAGTTTGGGGTTATTTAAATAATTAAGGGATAATATAGGGAGGTATTAAATTGGAACAGATTGTAAAATAGACAGACTGTTGGTCATCAAACATCGGGTGTGTCTCAAAACCTAGTGAGTGTCTAAGTAGGCTGTCTAGGTAGGCAGCTGTTTAAGTAGCAGTGTTCTGTCTGACATCTCTCCTCATAAAACAGATTACTGAGACCCTCTAGTTAGAGAGAGACTGCGTCATGGCTTGTTTAAGGTATGTAAGTATTGGGACAGCCTACATGTTGGGAGCGCATACTATGACGTAAAATGCTGCCTATGTAGGCAGCTTACTAGGTTTTGAGACACACCCATCAATTAGAATTCTTTAGTCTGTCCAATGCAGATATTGTTCTGTAAAATGGTGATAAATTAAAGATCAAGTCAGAGCAAATGTCCACAGTGTGTTAAATACATGAAGATTCTTGTTGAAAATAAGACTGAAAACCCAACAGTGACTGGAATTAATCCAATCCTGCAGTTGTTGTTGTTATTATTATTATTATTATTATTATTATTATTATTATTATTATTATTATTGACAGAGAAACACGTCTGTAGTCAGTGGGTCAGGTGGATATTATGGGAAGCTCAGACAGATAAAAGAGAGAGAGATTCAGATGGTAAGTGCACTGGCCCGTCGCCAATCAACACTTCCACACACCCTCCAAACACACATCAGCCCAGAGTAGAGAAAACAGCCGCCTCCTACAGGGGGAACCGGAGTCTTCCACCACCTCCCTCTCTGTATCATCCTCTCTCTTTCTCTCTCTCCTTCTCTCGGTCTCTCTCGACCCCCGTCTCTATCATATCTATCTCCTGTTCTCTCTGTCTCGCTTTCTGTCTCACTATCTTTCTATTAGGAGTGCTTACTTGCTCTCTCTCGCTCACTCTCTCTCTCTCTTGACCACTGTCCATTCTTTGGTATTATTCTCTTTTTTTTCTCTCTCTCTCTCTCTCCCACACACTTTCCCTCTTCAGTATCATTCTCTTTCTTCCCACCACTCTGTTTCTACCATCTCTCCCTCTCTTTCTTTCTCTGTCACCGTCTCTCAACCATCACCCCATCGCAGTCCTTTTCTCCTGTTCTCATTCCTACAGTCCTTCTCTCCCGTCTCTCACACGCTCTCACTCTCACTTGCTCTCTTTTTCTTTCACACACACTCTCTCACACTCTCTCACTCTTACTTGCTCTCTCTTTCTCACTTGACCACTATCCTTCCCAGCATCATTTTCTTTTTTCCCACCACTCTGTTTCTACCATCTCTCCCTTTTTTCTTTCTGTCACTCTCTCTCAACCATCACCCCTATTGCTATCATTCTCTCCTGTTCTCACTCTCACAATCTTTCTCTCCCGTCTGTCACCCTCTCTCACTCTCACTTGCTCTCTCTTTCTTTCACACGCACTCTGTCAGTCTCACTTGCTCTCTTTTCCTCTTGACCGCTATCCTTCCCAGCATCATTCTCTTTCTCTCCATTACCCTGTATCTACCATCTCCCTCTCACACACTCGCTCTCTGAACTGCAGTCATTTTCTGTGTCATTCTGTCTCTTTGTCGTTCACTCCTTCTCTCATGACCTGTCTTTCCTTGCATTATTCCATTTCTCCCACCACCCTGTTTCTACCACCTCTCTCTCCACCACTCTCTATCTGTGTCTCTCTCTCTCTTTCTCTCCCTACCACCTTCCTATTTCTCTTCTCCATGGTTATTTACTTTGTCTCTCTCTCTCTCCCTACCACCTTCCTATTTCTCTTCTCCATGGTTTTTTACTCTCTCTCTCTCTCTCTCTCTCTCTCCCAACCACTTTCCTATTTCTCTTCTCCATGGTTTCTACTCTGTCTCTCTCTATATCTCTCTTTCTCTTTCTTTCTTTCTCTCTCTCTTTCTCTTTCTTTCTGATGACCATTTTCTTGTTTCTACTCTCTCTCTCTATCTCTATCTCTCTCTCTCTCTCTCTACCACTTTCCTATTTCTCTTCTCCATGGTTTCTACTCTGTCTCTCTCTATATCTCTCTTTCTCTTTCTTTCTTTCTCTCTCTCTCTTTCTCTTTCTTTCTCTGATGACCATTTTCTTGTTTCTCCTCTCTCTCTCGCTCTCTCTCTCTCCCACTTTCCTATTTCTCTTCTCCATTGTTTCTACTTTGTCTCTCTCTATCTTTCTCTCTCTTTCTTACTCTCTCTCTCTCTCTGATGACCATTTTTCTGTTTCTACTCTCTCTTTCTCTCTCTCTCTTTCTTACTCTCTCTCTTGCTCTCTCTCTCTCTCTCTCTCTCTGATGACCATTTTCCTTGTTCTACTCTCTCTCTCTTTCTTTCTTACTCTCTCTCTCTTTCTTTCTCTCTCTGATGACCATTTTCCTGGTTCTACTCTCTTTCTCTCTCTCTCTCTCTCTCTCTCTCTCTCTCTCTCTCTCTCTCTCCCCCCTTCTCTCTTTCTCACTCTCACTCTCTCTCTCTCTACCACTTTCCTATATCTCTTCTCCATGGTTTCTACTCTGTCTCTCTCTATATCTCTCTTTCTTTCTCTCTCTTTCTCTTTCTTTCTCTGATGACCATTTTCTTGTTTCTCCTCTCTCTCTCGCTCTCTCTCTCTCCCACTTTCCTATTTCTCTTCTCCATTGTTTCTACTTTGTCTCTCTCTATCTTTCTCTCCCTTTCTTACTCTCTCTCTCTCTCTCTGATGACCATTTTTCTGTTTCTACTCTCTCTTTCTCTCTCTCTCTTTCTTACTCTCTCTCTTGCTCTCTCTCTCTCTCTCTCTCTCTCTCTCTCTCTGATGACCATTTTCCTTGTTCTACTCTCTCTCTCTTTCTTACTCTCTCTCTCTTTCTCTCTCTCTCTGATGACCATTTTCCTGGTTCTACTCTCTTTCTCTCTTTCTCTCTCTCTCTCTCTCTCTCTCTCTCTCTCTCTCTCTCTCTCTCTCTCTCTCTCTCGGTGACAGTGGTAGTGTCAGTGTTTTTCCAGTTAAACGAAGTTGAGAGTTGCCCTGAGAAGAGCAGTGGACGTCCCACAGTTTCAAGCAGTCAGGAACGTTTTCCCATCTGCCACTCTTCCCGACATCCACCCTCTCTGTGCATGTTTTACCTGAGAGGCAGGCGCACTGGAGCTGATGGCGCATGTGCAGACCGCACAAATTCATTCAGCACCCTGTGGGGCTTCACACACGCACACACTCATGCTGATCATCTCAAGCTTTCCGAATAATAAGAGCAGGAGTGGCATGTTGGTGTGAAGGGGTGTGCAAAAGGCTGCGTGTAGAAATTCCACAGGTGGGAAAGGAGGGCTGTAATCTTCTCCTCACTGAGAAGACAGGATAGGGCCGGGGCTGCTGGGACCGCTGCTGCAGCTGCTGCTGCATTACACAAGCTTTGGGTGGAGTAGATTTTCTTGATTGAATCTTTTATTGGGCTCGAAGCTGCTTATAAACACGTGGATGCTGGTATATTCCGATTGCAGAGCTGAGCAAGAAATATGGCACAGGACTGCTGCAGTCTAGACATTATCTTAATAATGTTGCCTGGACAAATACTGGAGAGGCTACCCCCAACCCCCCACCCCCACCTCTTTATGAATTCTCTTCTAAAGCTTTTAACAAGCTCCAAGCAGAAAAGAGAGAAATCAGTGAATTCTGATTGCAGAGCTGAGTCTAAAACATGCAGCAGCAACACTGCAGTCCAGGTTAACATATACTGATACTGATAGCTATGCACTTGAAAACACTGTAGCAGTGCCTTCTATTATCTTTTCCCCCCATTTTTCTTCATTTAATAAGCATTTCAGAAGCAAGTAAACACAAATAAACCTATTATTATTCTTAAGAGTAACGTGTTTATGTAATTCTGAGAAAAGGTGCCAACACTCCTCTAACGGTATATCTCATCTCTGAAGCAGGACTGAGGAGGACTTCTCATGTTGTGTTGTATAAGACGCAGAAGATGAGATGCTGCTGCTTTGTGCGGTGCTGAGCCAACTCTTTTATTATGTGGTGAAATGGAAAGAATGACCCACAGTTCTTGGACGACGCTTCACTAGAATAAGAGACGAGAATGGACGGGGTGCCAAGTTTCACGTCTCACTCCGACTGCAGGAACTTAATGGTACAGAAACGCGTGTCCACCCACCTGGACTAGTTTTTAAGCCTGTGTGACCCCCTGCTGTTCAGCCAAACTGTTTCAGAAAGAGTGAAAGATAAATAAATTCCTTTTTACTCTCTTGTAGTGACCAACTATCTTATCCTGCACGGTCTGTGACTGAAGGATGTTCAGCGATAGGATTGGTCACCACCACCAGTCTTCCCACTCATTGCTCCTCTAGACCTCCATCTGTTCCCCCTGAGCCTCAGCCTGGCCGTGGTCACACATCCGTTCATGACCTCACAGTCCATTACGGGGTGCAAAGAGGAGGTGAGTTTTTTTTTTTTGTTGTTTTTTTTTTATTTATTTTATTTTCTAATGAACATGAACCACCAGACCAAAAGGAGATCAGCACGTCTGCTACCGCTGTGCTGAGCCCCAGCAGAAGGTGCTATTTTATTTATTTATTTACCCCACCTGAGGGGTACCAAGCCACAAAGCGCTGAGTCTGAACACCCTGAACAAGAAGAAGACCGTGCCAGAGCAGGTGAGGGGTGGAACACTGAACCCAGCAAAGCTCAGAACGAAGGAGCGACCAAAGCACAAACGGCTGCAAGCTTTTACTCCTTAATCCATACTGCTTAGCTCTGACATGACCGCTCATAGAGGGGCTAAAATCAACCAAGCCCACCGATGAAAGTCAGTCAGTCAATCAGTGGATAATTCATTCAACCCACCAATCAATCAGCCAATCAATCCATCAGTCAACCAAACAACCAGTCATGCTGAACCTTCTGATGTGGTGAAAATGGGAAATAAAAAGATTTTTCTTACTCACCCTCCACAATAAAAGTCTTCATGGTTTATTAATAAATCCCTTTAAACGAGTAAAATCCCCGCTATAACCCTCCTTCGGCGCGTGCAGGCGGCAGATCTCTTGCTCGGTCCTCGTGGCGTTGAATTAATAATTGGAAAAAGCGAACCAAAAGAAAATCCAGGGCGCGATTAAGCGCGCGCCATCCCGTCCGTCCCGTCCCAGCTTCACGCCGTGCAGGCGCGGGACGGAGAAGAGCGGCGCGTCCCGTAAAGCTCCAGTCTAACACTCATTTGTACGCACCATCCACAACCGGCAGAGAAGGGGAGAGATAGAGGGGGTGAAAAGAAGGAGAGAAGCGCTGGAGTCCAATGGGGTGATGAGCGCGAGGCGCTGGGGAGGAGAAACGCACGCGGCGCGAGACGGATGAATAAAAGAAGGAATCCAAAGAGAGTGAGAGAGAGAGAGAAAGATCCGGCAGCAGTACTTCCAGAAGCACGAGCGATGATCTGGAGAGAGAGAGAGCGCGCGCAAGAGAGAGAGAACGGAGAGGGGCGAGAGAGAGAGAGAGAGAGAGAGGGACGGGTAAAGAGGGCGAGAGAGAGAGAGTTAAAGAGACAGATGGAGAAAGTGATGAAAGATGAAAAGATGGATAAAGAGAGAGGGATGGTGATGAATGCTACGATAAAGGTTTTATTGATGAACGTGTTATGGCTGTTGGATATGAGATCTTACGCGCGTGCATACATGCACATAATTACACTACAAACTCTGGCTTGAATGATATTAAACTCGCGAGGCTCCGCGCACGAGCGCGCCGTCTGTGTTTTCAACAATGTTGTTGCGAGAATTCTTTTCTATTATTTTTATTTTTATTAATGATTATTAGTGGAGTTTGAGTGGCGTCGCGTGCAGAGAGTCGGGGAGGCTGCGTAAACACCAGCTCGTTGTTTTTCGAGTTTTCCGGTCCACCTTAAGTAGCGCAGCTGCATTGCATTTAAGGTGGAAGTGAAAATTCGAGGAAGAAGTCAGCTTCGTTAGTCTCGTTAATATGAAATGATATGAAAACTTAGAGCAGGTGAGGATGAAATGCATTAGCATGGAAATTGCAGCGGGGGGGAAATGGGAAAATTGAAAGTGGAAGTGATTCTTGAGCACAATACGCCCCCCAGCGACTGCAGAGACCGAGAGAGAGAGAGAAAGAGAGAGAGAGAAAGAGAGAGAGAGGGGAGAGAGAGAGAGAGAGAGAGAGAGAGAGAGAGAGAGAGAGAGAGAGAATGAGCCCAATTCAATTATTCACGATAAAAGACACTGATACTGAAATGTTCGCGACACTGATAAGGAGATGATTAAGCCCTCAGAGCACAAATTAAAGTCGACACCAGATTGATAATAGTGATACTACATCAAGTATTTAGATGTATTTATTTATTTATTTCATCATTTTTTGTTTGTTTGTTTACTTGTGATTGCACATTACAAAGCCAACAGTATATATATATTACATTTTTTTTTCTACCGGAGTTGTCCGCTAAGGTGTTCTAGAGTTTTGAAGATAGCAACACTGTTCCAACTCCAGAATGTTCAGTGTGATAGGGAAAGGGTCTGCTGCTTTTTCACTCCATAGTAACAAATGAGGTGCAAACATGTGTGCAACTTCTATTAAGTCCATTAATAAGACCTTATTAACCAATTTAGGATAACATATAGCCACCAGCAGCACCAACCTATCAATACACCTAGCAACACCTTTGAAAACAGCCAGAATACCCTACCATAGCAAACATTTAGCAATACTTCACCACCAATCTGTGACACCACCTGGGATATCTTAGCAACCACCTAGCAACCGCCTGTGATACCAAAGCAAAGCCATAGCAACATCATAGCAACTTGCCCTGTTGAGATAATAACACTGTTAAATTGACTGATTGGGAATGGTGTACTGCTATACAGTTTTTTGATCAAACAAATTGTACATATCATTTGTTAGATAAGAGTGTTTTGTACCGTACCATCATCACTAAATTAGGGGTTTTATTAGGAATGAATGAGGTGCAAAAGTTGTGTGCCCAGCTTTTATCACCATGATAGACGTCCATTAGTAACAAGTTGGACCTTAGTCAGTATCCCCCAGCCAACATGTCTATATGGGCCCAACATGGGTTAAAGATGGGCATTTTCCCTTTAGACAACCCAGTTGGGGCCTACAAATAATTGTTTCATATCATAGTGGTATATGGCTGTGTATGGTTGACAATGAAATGCAATAACAAAACCTTTAAACATGCACTATTAGAGGACACGAGAAAAACATCATTAACTTTCAGTGAAAGTCATTATGGGGCCCACAAACTGACCCAACTGGGACTGTAGCCCAACTGGGGCCCAATGTTATGTGTCACCAATCAGAAAGCCCCTTACAAGCCCCGGTAAAAGCCTTATGGCACCCACATGGACAGGTTGGCTAGGTCAGTAACCAAACGTTTTTGGACCTTAGTAATAATATTAAGAAACGGCACAGTACAGCTCAGAGACGATCATCATTCCAGGCCCCAAGGACTTTTCTGCTTGATCCCTACCACTCGATTTCTTAGGAATTAATAGCAAAACTCAACAGACTGTCTAATTTATCTAATTTGTCTAATTAAACTAATTTAATTCTGGTAGATTCAGCTCATGTGAACCAGGCAGTAAAATCTTTTAACAGTAAAAGGTCAGATGCTAAAAATAAGTCTAGGATGCTGGACTAATTGTGCCGTCATGACTCCTCCAAAGCACTATTAGCATCCATGTTGCTGACAACTTCAGCTATAATAGGTACTGCACTATTTAGTGTACATGCTATCCCAACTCCAAGCTGATCATTTCAGGTTGTTTTGTTTCTTTCCTTTAAAAATGGCAAAACTCCATTTTAATTGGTGAGAAACCTGTTATTTGAAGGAATATCAAGCCTGACACAAACAACTGTGTATTGTTGACAGTAAAATGCTGCTGTCAGAACAGAACTTCGATCTCCAAAAAATACCTTAACAGTACATGGAAAATGTCCCTAACTTTTAATGGAAGTGAATGGAGACGTTATTTTATTTCCAAGTAATTTTGGACTGTTTCTGTCTGTTCCTCGTGACCTTTTTATTGTAACTGGCCTTTTAAAAATTGTTTCAAAAAATGAAAGCTCACAAAACAAAAAATACAAAGCAATGGCAGCAACGAAAAACATAAATAATGAATTTATATTTGTGCTCATAAATTAATCCCATCAAGTTTAGTCTTTGACTCACGTCACAATCTTCGAATATGGAAGACCTAAAACACTGAATTAGGGGGGATATATTAGCAGCAATAGATTGGTGTATACAAAACTATGTTTCTGTTTACCCAGTTACCCATAACTACAAATCTTTTTTAGAATAAGCCATTCATATTTACATAGGAATGGGTTGTCTTCCAATGGAGGCTTCCATGTAGAGCTGCAGTGTTTCTACAGTTGTCCAGAACTAGTCAGCTTCTTATTCATCAGCTTCTTGTTTGATGTTTCCTGTTCCACCTTAAAAGGTGCAGAAGTTATGATTATAAAGTTGTGCGGTGCCAGAATGTATTTTAAGATGGAATTTAAGATAGAGTGTGAAAATCTGAATGGAAAGCTAACTTTTTGAAAAATACTACAGCATTAAACTAATAATTAGGATGTTATGATCACCTAAATCAGGCAAAAAATTTAAATTAAAAGTGTAATAAAATGAAACACTAAATTACTTTGTTTAACTCATGATACGCAAATGCTTGGTTGGATAACACCAATGCTGTCATTGGCATTTTGTGTTGTGAAAAGTTTGAAAATCTAATTTTTGCTACTAGGAGGTTAGTACTTATTGTTTAGTAGTAGAAAAAACAAGGGAGGCTGAAGCATTATCATCAAACAAGTGAAAATATGTGGAAGCTAAACAAAGTATAGACAAGTAATGGCATAAAACCTGATGTCCATCATAGATATTGGGAATGAAGTTTGGGGGGATGGCTTCATTTGGTTTCAACCACTCCACTAAAAGGTATACACTGCTTCTTTAGGGTTACAGTAAAAGGCCATATGCTTATGACTCATGGATATGGTACTGATTATGCTTTTAAGGTTCTTTACCAGTGTTACTGTCCATGGTGCTGAAGGCTAAACTCAGCATCCGGTCTGATATATGGCCACAACTATCATAATAGGTTCCATATCTTCTAATAATATCTGTTCCAGGTGCTAAATGCTGACTCCCCGACAGAATCCAACTCCCCTTCACACTTTGAGCGCCCCTTATGGACAGCTGTACACATGCATTTGTTAATAAGCTAAGGACACAGAAGCCGATTCCCCTTCATATTGTCATGCATCATTCAGGCATATGAGCGCAAAGGATTACACTTGTAATATTGGTTATTTACACAATTCTGTACCTTCTGCTCACTTTATAAAACGTGTACATGAATGGTGCGAATTTAATTTATAACAATGGTGTAAAAGTGAAATACTCTGCAACTGAATGCTGCTTTAAAGTTGAATTCCACTGTTTAATTCTAAATTGTAGGTTCACTTGTCGTATTGGATACTAATTAAATGGTTATAATTTGTCTAGTAGACATTGCAACCCCTGATTCCCATCACCACCTCTGAGAAGGAAAGGCTGTTGACATATTAGTGATATTTAATTTTTTTTTTTTTTTTCAGTGGAACTATCCTTTGCAGTTGAGCACTTCCAACTTCAACCACTCCACTAAATAGTATACACTGCTTCTTTAGGGGTTACGGTAAAAGGCCATACGCTTATGAGCCATGGAGGTGGTACTGATTATGCTTTTAAGATTTTTTCCCAGAGTTACTGTCCTTGGTGCCAGGCCAGACTCTGGTCTGATATATAGTCAAAACTATCATAATTTCAATAGATTCTTTGAAGAACCACTTAAAAAACACAGGTTTACACAAATGCTTTATTTTAGAAAACCTCTTAACATTTGCATTTGCATCCACTGAAAGGTTCGCTCTAAGAACCCCTTCTAGCACCTTTATTTTTAGACGTGTAGGTGTCTGCATGTAAGTGTTCATCTGTGAGTAGTTTTGTACAGCAGTACTAAAATCATATGTCTTCAAGTCTGCAAAATAACTGAAATCCATTTGAAATCCACTTCAGATCGTTTAAAGGCATCGCAGTTCTTCTGTGCTATTGGAACCCAGCCAAATACAAACCAGAGCTTGAATCCATAATGCTTCAGACAGTCAAGGTTTTTTCATATATCAGTCTGTCTTTGGCCTTAAGAGGACAGCGTGTTCCAACCGTCTCCTTCAGTGTTTTACAGAACTTTAACTTTGACACTTTGTTACTCCCAAGTCCATTATTGTAGCTTTAATCATAAGTCAAATATGCAGCCTCAGTGAGTCATAAACCATGACTCAGTTAAAGCCATTACATAATAAGTTGATAAACACTACAGAACATGAAATTGTTGAAAGCTCAACCGTTTAAAAGCTTTAAAACTTTAATGTGCTTTGTTCTATTGTATATCGGGTAAGCTTTTAAGTCGTTTTCCAGGCTGTGATTGGAAGTACAATGGTTGTTTTGGTTTTCGTGGAAGTGAGGGGCCGGTTTGGGCTACGCTTTTCAATACCGCCATTAGTTCTGAGAACCTTTTGTAGAAGCACCAAAGTGTTTCCCGTAAACCTCTACTTTATGTTTACCGATGACTATTGACAATAAGATTCATTATTGCATAATATTGCATCACACTGTTGAGAAACCATCATAAATAAGCTTATTCATACAACTGAAATGTTACTGCAATGAATGGCCACAATTAGAAAATCACATACCAAAACCGTGGAATTATGTTTCGATCGTTCCCATCTTTGGGAAATCTGCCCTTTTACATATTGACCAACATAAATGGTTCAAAATTGCTTAGAATAAAACTTCTTCAGCATACATACACCAGAGTTAAGGCAACAATGTACAACAAATTAACCTTAAATAAAAGCATTGAGATGATAATATGAGGGAAATGGTGTCTCAGTCATTTCCAGTCCAGGTTCAGTTTGTCTGCTGTAGGGTTAATGTTGTAGAAGGCAAGAGACCTCTCGCTAGAACTGGATAATGCTTTATAATGCACACCAGTTTTAGCTAGCTATAGAAAAGAGGTTAGCTCGGTATTCCCAGCATGGACATCATGGCAGAGGCTGCAAAGAGACAGAAGATGAAGTTGCATTGTGTTATCATTTCTGTCTTACAGAGTTTTGTATTTTTTCCAGATTCCAAAAGTCGTTTAACCTCTATTCCATTTCAACCCACAGCAAAAAGTTTGGTCAGCCTTTGCCAGCCTCATGCCAAAAAAAACCTTGAAAGTTTGGTAGCCTCCTGTAATAGGTTCCATATCTTCTGATAATATCTTTTCCAGGTGCTGTGCTAAATGCTGACTCCCCGGCAGAATCCAACTCCCCTTCACACATGCATTTGTTAATAAGCTAAGGGCACAGAAGCCGATTCCCCTTCATATTGTCATGCGTCATGGGGCCTATGGGCGCAAAGGATTACACTTGTAGTATTGGTTAATTACACAATAACCAAATAGGATTCTGTACCTTCTGCTCACTTTATAAAACATGTGTACATAAGGGGTGCGATTTATATTTATAGCAGTGGTGTAAAAGTGAAATACTCTACAACTGTAGGGGTACCAATTCTCACAGAATGCTGCTTCAAAGTTGAATTCCACTGTTCAATTCCAAATTGTAGGTTCACTTGATATATTAAATAGTAATTAAATGACTAATTTGTGCAGTAGACATTGACATTGCTAGACATGCAGTAGACATTGCTACCCTTGGTTCCCATCACCACCTCTGTGAAGGAAAGACTTTGTTGACATATCAACAATATTTACTTTTCTTTTTTTTCCAAAAAGTGGAACTATCCCTAACAGCTGAGCACCACTCCCTTCCTCTTCTTTTTTATTCCAGAGATAAAAAAATGAAGTTTTGTTATGATGGTGACAGTGAGAGCTGTATGGATGAATGAATTTAGAAAATGGCTCAAAGGATGCCCCACATCATTCAGTTTCAGCCTTTCCTAATATATTTTTTTCAATGGCTTTTGAGAAGAACAAGGGAATCAGCGAGCTTAACTCTTCCCAGCTTAATTCCTTCCCAGGTGAATTACATGTCCAGCTTATGAAACTCCTCTTGCTCCTTCCCAGCCCAGAGAGAGAGAGATGAGAACCTAGAAACTAGCCTCTATTTAATTGGTATAATGAAATGAAGCAAGCTGGTGAATTTCAAAGCTGCTTGCTCTCGCTAAAAAAATCCTTTAATGGTGAAGCCACAGGGATCAACAGTGGTATGTCAAAGCTGTCATTTTACCCTGATGTGAGAGCGGCTCTGTGATTTAGTTTTAGGGGAGTAACCTTTTTTTCCCTAACTTCTTTAAAACAAAAGAATCTGATGCGGTAGGTAAATGTTATTAAAACTTCAAAACAATCCATTCATTTCACAATCTATACAGTCCTCTTGTGGAAACCAAGCTGCTAAACTAGCCTGTTTAGAATTCATGATCTTTGTGCTGTTACAAAAACATGTGTACACATATTTGCCTACTTTGCCTACAGCCCTTTGATAAGGCAGCCAATCAGAACGGAGCTCATTTATATATTGCATATTGCGAAAGTCCAAGGCCCCAAAGCACATTATTTATATCCATTTATCTTAACGGTGAGTGCACTGGTGCCTATATATACACCATATTGCATTAGAATAAATGCAAATGAACATAAATGCATTCCTTTCATGCAGGGAAGTAAATGAAATGCAGGAATTTATTGTTTTCATAAAATGGTTGGTATATATAAAATCTTAATTTGCCAGCTTCCTCTTTCACACCTCCAGCCATCATACCAATGTGTCAAATTCCATCACCAGCACACTTGACTGTGTTTTAATGAAGTACTGATTGGCAAATCCAGGTTTTTAATAACAACTAAAAGTGGAGATGTATTAACATCACATCCAAACAAAAATATTTGAAGGCTTTCATTGTGATGAGGAAAAGATGTAGGCTATATTATTATTATTAGGTTTAGCTAGACTAGCTATTGTTAACACCCACTGTGGCAATTTGTGGATACCTTTGACATAGACTATAGGTTTCGTTAGATATTAGCCCCTTTCTATGCTGTCTAGCTTACACAAAGATAGCCATCCTTATCAAGCTCTCTTCAAATCTTTGTCAGCTTTTGTCTGACCGACAAGCCCGACAACCAGAGCACAAAGATGTGGACAAGAAACAAGAAACACTATGTAAAAGCCATAGCCGACATCAAGGGTATCCACAAAGGGCCAGTTTGGCTTTTGTCAGTGAGGTTAGCTAGCTAACATCAGAGCCCATTGGTACCAAAGTCCTTGTTGAAGAAAACAGCAAAGAACTGGTCTATGCTTGTTTGGTGCTGGTCAGGTGCTGGTCACTTCTCAATGGACAGGCTGGTTGACCAGCATACCAGCATTAAAACATAACATATGCTAATTTTGATGGTAATTAGCTTATCAGCTTCCATTGCTCAGTGGGAAGCTTTGCTTTTCTTTATTTATTTGAGTATTGTAACTTACACTATTAAGTAGTATGTTGTACTCACATTTGTTCAAACATCAAGGAACATAGCAGCATGTTGAACTGGACGTCTTAACAAGTGGATTGGATCAAATTTAGACCCATTTTAACCCTCAGTGGTGGATCACTAACAAAGGCCGTGATCATGAAACAGTTGAGAGATTCCGTAACTCAAGTTGTTTGATTATGGGATCTGAACGAACAATTGGACCCAGAAATGGCCAGTATTTCATGCATAGTGTAGGACTTGTGGATATGACTGAACAATGACGTTGGCATACATATAGTGCTTATTGCTTATTGTATTCATATTTTTTTTTTCATTTATTTTAATGCTAGTGTTTTTCTAATCAAATAAACTCGTACTGAACAGATAAACAGCTTTTAAATATATCTTTCTCAGGTGTCTAAACATATTGCAATGCAAGCCACAACAGCTTGTTTTAAGAGCTGTTGGGGTACATGTAGAATATGGGCCCTTTAAGCTCCATTCAGAAAGTTTTGAGGTGTTGCGAAGAACTATGCAGAGATTTTAGGGTTGCGGCACTTGAGGGAGCCTCACCCCTGAGCTTTTAGTGCCTGACTAAAAGAACAGTCATAAACACCGGCTGTAGCTATTGCTACAGCTTTAATGAGACAGAACTCCACTGGGGACACAATGATAAAGTGGGTGTGTAATGTGCCGCCCTGGTGGTTCGTTTGAGGCTGTGCTATTTGTTCGTCGTTTTAGCGCGGAGGGTGACATCCAAGACAAATGTCACGTATTGAAAGTCTTTTCTTCCTCTGAGAATAAAATCTTTTAGACTTACATGTCCGTATCTGACATGAGCCTCTAAGAGTTGTGTAAGCAGGCGCCTTTGAAAAAGAACATTCAGTTTCTTCATCAAAGCACCATTTACCTTTTAAGGTTGAAGTAAAAAAGAGACTATTTCTGGCATTTAAGCTCATCTTCACATATAAAGTACTGCTCAGATATACAGAGTTGCCAGTTTATGAGACAGGGTAGATTAGAGTTGGTTGGCACTTGGTTGCTATATATCCAGTAGGATAACCTAACTACTGAATGCTGAACATATTAGTTAATAAACTCTTTCGATGTCAGAGTATATGTCTCTGAATTAGTGCATCAGAACCATCGGCACCAGAAAACTGGAATTGTGTCCATCAGTCCAGTACCAAGGGTTGTAGTTTTTTTTGATACTTGGCTAAGATTGGTAGCAACTGAACTTAAATATGCAATTTATTTATTTTTTATCTAAATTGTCCATAAGGCTGTTATTAAATAAGACGTTCTGATGTTATGTCAAAGACTATACAGAGAGTCTATATTGGGACAGCAGATATATATGTAAAGTCTATGTACAAAAGTATTGGGACCCACTTTGTAATCATTGAATTCAGGTATTTCATTCAGTCCCATGGCCACAGGTTCAGATTCCAAGTCTTAACAAACATTTGTTAATCCACGAACCACAGCAACTCAGCCACAAAGTAGCAGACCACGAACGTTACAGAGCAGACACATAGTGCGTAAAGGTCACCAACACTCTGCTGACTCACTAAGTGCAGAGTTCCAAACTGATATTAAAATCAACACAAATATGGTGCACCAGGAATGATGGAGTGTTGTAAGGTGCCACCACTGGACTCTGGATCAGAGGAAACATGTTCTGCGGAGGCACAAATCAGACTTCTTCATTTGGCAGACTGATGAGGTTTGGTAAATGCCAGGAGAATGTTACCTGCCTGACTGCATTGTGCTGACTGTATACTTTGGTGGAGGAGGGATAATGAACGATATCGGGTTGTTTTTCAAGGGTTGGCCTGGAACCCTTAGTTCTTAGTAAGATATCAAGACATTTTGGGCAATTGTATCCTTCCAACTTTGTGGAAACAATTTGGGGAAGGATCTGTCCTGTTCCAGCATGACTATGTCCTAGTTCACAGAGCTCTGTTCATAAAGACTGTTTGGGTGAAAGAACTTGACTGGCCTTTGCAGAGCTTTGACCTCAAGAGTCAATAGTGATTCACTGGCTTTGGGTCTGCTCTTAGTTCAACATAAAAACTGTGAATGAGAAAGCAGCACAGCTCTCACTGCATATTATAATTTCTTGACAATCATGTTGAATGTCCTGCTCCCGGGTAGGTAATTTAAGGAAAGGTAGCCAAAGAAGAGTGCTGTTTTTCCACAACTAGAGATGCTCTTGGAGAGTAAAGTGATGAGGTCTGATGCTGAACTTAAAATGTTTCTTCTGTACTGGTTAGGAGTGAAGAAGGAGGAGGAGGGGCTCTGCATGTCCTTGCCTCTTATGGTAGAGGTGGATATATGCTGATGAGATATTACCCCCTATTTGTTTTGTATATGAATTTGATGGTCTTCATTTTTCCAGATTGGACATCTTAATGAGAGACATACGGCTGGTATCTTATATCTTTTGGAGCAGCTTGCTGGATGTGCATGGTATCCAAGCGTTACAGAGTGTTCTGCTACGGAATATGACGTGTGTAACATGGAAGCTGCTGCTTCTGATTTAGTTTCTGTAAGCTTGAAGAACAGGTTGTCTCTAGACTTCACCTCTCCTTTTTAGATGTCACTTGAAGGATCAAGGGTTTCTCCCAGATATGTTGGATGCAGCTCCATGCTGTTCAATCTTTAGTCTTTGGCAACATTTGCCTTGTGATGAAGGAGCACTTTAGATACTGTCTTTATTGGACTTGGTGTTAGACATCAGCTGTTACATTAATGACTCAGTCTTGAAAGTGAGCATGACTCAGGTCTTCAGTATGCATCAACTCAAATGAGTCAAAGCCTGGTGCTTGGGCTGTCAGGCTAATGTCATCAGCATAAACAAAAATATGCTGGGTAAGTCATTTATATAGAGGTTGAAAAAGATGGGGGAATCATTCATTAAGGGAGCCCATTAGTCTCTTTTCTCTGTCCAAGATGAACTCTGACCCTGTGGTTGGTGAGCAGTGTCTGGTATTGCCAAGTTGATGTGCTGTCACTGCTATATATATATATATATATATATATATATATATATATATATATATATATATATATATATATATATATATATATATATATATATACATTTACCCTGTGTGAAAGTTTTATGGTAAATGGACCAATGAAAATGCTTCAAAATAACTTGGAAAAAATTCTAATGAAGTTGTTATTTTAGAGATACTTTTTTTTCTTTGGACAGCAACAACATACATATTTTTGTGTGTAGATAATGTAAATACTTTTTTTAAAACAGAGTATATTGTGTTGTATCAGTCATTCATTCATTTCATATACAACAAATAAGACATCGTTAGACATAAAATGTCCAAACATACAATTACAATTAAAATACGTATACAATTAATGGTGGCTATTATTGTGGTCCCAAGTGGAAAACAAGAAATAGAACCATTTGTCTGTGGGTTCTTGCTTGTGTCAGTGCTTGGAAAATGCCTTAAATGTTACAAATGAGGTTTTTAACACTTATTTACTACTGGGATCATTTGCAGACTTATGCCGTAAGTTATTCATATTTCTTTGCCTTTCTGCTTAATTGTCATCACATTCATCATTGTTGGGGTATTTTGCTAAAATATGTATAGAGGCTTTCGCTTTTAATAGGCAATAAAACTAAATCGCTACATAGACGTGCGTCAGAAAACACATGACGTTACTACTTGTTTTAATGTTGACACGTAATGCATTAGCTCCTGCTTTATTACTGTAGCTCTGAGTGGAGGTGTAATTTGTTGGTCCTTCGCACTTCCTCACCATCCTTTTCCTCCTGTATCCAGGGGTAGCTCTCTCCAGCCTGGTGTACAGTGCGCTGCCACTTTTCCATTAGTTCTGGGATCAGATATACTTTTGTCTATGTTGTGATGCTGTAGCCATTAAAAGCCAGTGGCAGTTCATTTTCCACAGAGACCCAAAAAGACAATTTCCATGATGGAGCTGTTTTCAGTCTCTGTCCAAAACTCGTTAACTCATTGGAATAAAGACAATACAGGCTTGTTCACATTAACTCGTAATTACACATCTGTCTCTCTCTCTCTCTCTCTCTCTCTCTCTCTCTCTCTCTCTCTCTCTCTCTCTCTCTCTCTGTCTCTCTCTCTCGTTATTTCTCATGCTGTTTCTCTTTGTCTTGCTTCTATTTGCTTATTTGTTCTTTCTTTCCTTTTTTCTTTTTTTTTTCTTTCTTTCTTTCTTTTTATATTCAGTCATTATATTCACTGACTCATTCTCTCTCTCTTTTCTTCTTGATGTCACTCTGTCTTGTTTTTATTAGTATTTATTTGCCCAATCGCTCTTCCTTTTCTTTACTTCTTCACTCATTGTCTACCACTTGCTCACTCGTCTCTCTTTCTTTTGCACTTTTTCATCCTTTCTTTCTTTCTTTCTTTTTTCTTTTATACTTTCTTTCTATCTACCTTTTTTACTTTTCATTTCTGCAATTCTTAATGTAATGTCTCCTTTTCTCTTTCACACTTATTGTCACTCCTTCATGTCTCTTTCTTCCTTGTCTTTCTCTTGTTCCTTTTCTGAGCATGTCTTTATTCGATCTTTTTTCCAAATTTTGTTTTACTCCTTTTCTTTCTTTTCCTCTCAAATTGTATCACTCATTCTGTCTCTCTCTCTTTCTCTATGTCTTACTTTTTCTGTGCATATTTTCTTTCAATTCACTGTCTTTTGTACTGTCACCTGTTGTCTTTTATTCTCTTTTGCTTTATTTTTTGCTGTCCATCTTTCTCTCTCTTACTTTCATTCTCTTGCTCTCTCGCACTTTCTCTTGCTGTTTGTTGCTTTTCTTTCTTTTTTCATCTCTCTCTCTCTTTCTCTCTCGCCCCTTCTCTCTCTCTCTCTCTCGTTTCCATTAGCCTGTTTAATTAGAATCTTATACATGACATTATGAATTAACCTGCCTCAAAGAAAAATGAGCAGGCTTTGTCCAGTGTGTGTTTCAAAAGCAGCACTAAAAGCACACTCAGGCTCTGCATTGCTTAGAAACACCATCTTACTAACATTTCCATATTAAACATGGAGAGAATGATTGTGGTTTTGTTTTTTTGCTTTCCTCTCGCATGAAGAAATTGTCTTTTTGGAGCTAGCAGCCTCTTTTTAGGCATCTAATGATGTGTAATTGGGGAAGGGATTCATATGCGGGAGTACTTTCATATGAGAGGGGTAAACTAGCTGTTCTTGCAGAGTCTGCAATCAACAGCTTTTGTAGCATAATCCTCTTGACTGTCGAGTGTTGCTGTTGCTGTCTCACTTTGCTTTGTATTGCAGCTCTTAAGTGTTGATATTAGAGAGCCTGTCCAAGCACTGAGGATGCTTATCACAAGCCCGCTTCTTCCTTTTTCTGTACACGGTGAGGTTAGGACAATGGACCATATGGCCAGAGCTGTTTCCGTTCTCTTCTCTTAAGTACCTACTTTGATGGTATGAGGTTTGAACTTTCTCATGTCAGAAATGAAAAATGATGCTACAGTAACCCAAGAATCATTGTGAGTTTTGAATCTTGCTGTTTGTACTTATTAATGCACCTACTTGAAAATCTAGCATGAATAAACTCTATATTGCCAACATCCAAATAATCCAAATCTTTGAATTCAGGTATTCCAATCATTTCCAAGGCCACATGTGTATAAAACCAAGCACCTAGGCCTGCAGACTGTTAGTACAAATCTTACTGAGAGAATGGGTTACTCTCAGGAGCTCAGTGAATTCCAGTGTGGTCCCACGATAGGATGCCACCCAGTCCAGTTATGAAATTTCCTCGCTACTAAATATTCCACAGTCAACTGTCAGTGGTGCTATAACAAAGTAGATGTGATTGGAAACGACAGCAATTCAGCCCCAAAATGACAGAGCAGGGTCAGCAGATGCTGAGGCACATGTCGCTACAATCACTACAGACCTCCAAACTTATGGTCTTCAGATCAGCTAAGAACAGGGTATAGAGGCTGAGTATCCAAGCCTTTCCAAGCTTTATATCAACAAACGCAATACAAAGTGTCGGATGCCGTGGTGTAAAGCCCGAGCCACTGGACTCTAGAGCAGTGGAGACATGTGGAATGATGAATCATGCTCCTCTGTCTGGCAATCCGATGGACGAGTTTGGGTTTGACGGTTTTTACAGTGTAGTCCATTCCGATTGATCAAAGGTGATGCCAGAAGGTACGCTAACCTGGTAGCTAGCATTAGCATGTGAGGTTAGGGTGGAGAAAACCCAAAGAGTTGAGCTGAGTTGAGCTGCTACTGTGGAGAAGCAGCTGCTGTTGAAGAGCATGACCAGTTTTTAAAATATAAAAATAAATAAAATATAAAAAATACAAACTTTACTCTAAAACAACTTCACTCTCTCTTCCTGTCCTCTCTTGCTGTCTGCCTCTTTCCTGCTTTTCCTTTTTCTTCCTTTCTCTAATTATGTATCACTTTCTCATTGTCACTTTGTTCCTCTCTCTCTTTTCTCTTGCTGTCTTGTCATTCTATCTTGCTTTCTTTATTTTTTACTCATTATTTATCACTTTTTTTTATTCTTTCCTTCACCATTTATTTTTTTTATTTTACAATTCTTTATTTAAACATCATAAAACCTGCAGGTTTTTAAAATATATGAATAAAATAAAAATGTAAAATATAAACCTCACAAGCAGATCTATTTACTTTCTTTTTCACTATTCTGAAAGCAAAACTGAAACTGAAGTAACTCCGCTTACTATGTCCCTGGAAGTGTTCTTGCTGTTTTCTGATGTTTGGTGCTTTACGTCACCGTCATCTGAACTGAGAGGAGCAATCTTTGAACTAACTACGGTGGGAGTAAACTTAAAATCATATTTCTAACCAAAGAATGGACCCCTGTGAAAGAACGTCTTCAACCAAAGATTAAGGCAAGTCAAGACCCCACATTTTTCATTGTGACTCATAGTGAAAATATAGACATTTGAATTGTTCTGTTTCTTTTATTAATAGACAGGAAATCCTGCCCTACAACTCATAATAATAACTACGGCAAGGCTAAGTCAGTACTTACGTCACAGGTTTTTGTCGGGATGAGGATAGAGTGAGGACACAGTTCCCAAGTGTCGGTGTGACGTTCCTTTATTTCCATAAGCGCTCTTACCCCCTTCTCTCTCTCTCTCCAGATTATTAGAATTTCTAATATTCCCTTCACAGCAGATTAAGACGATTAGTCCACGTATCAGAATGGAATTAGTTCATTTGGAAACCTTCTTCCTTCGCCGTTAATCTCTGCCAGCACTTTGCAAATCGCTTGAACTTTCCCAAGGTACTGCCGCGTGCCTCCTTCTCCGTGGCAGCTCGGCTCAAACTGCAATTCTTTTTTTTTCTTTTTTTTTCTTGTCAGCTATAACTTTCTCCACTCTGAAAAAGATTGTATTTGGGGCAGCTGGGAAATTATAGCCCTGTGAATGGGAGACTATCAGGGAACATCCAAATTATGGGTATTACAAGCCATCTGGAGATATCTGAGAGCACACTAACAAACAGGGTGCACAAAAGCAAACAAACGTTCAGTGCCAGCATTGGAAACACTTATGCACGATAGAGAATTGACTTTAATTTAAAGATGGATGTTTTTAGAAAAACAAATAAATACATACGTGTAAAAACTAAAATAAAGGCATAGGACAGAAGGCATACCAAAGAAATGTTATTTAACCAGAAAAAGAAGATGTCAAACACATCAAGGAAGGCTGTAATCGTACAGCATACAGCTAACTTAAGTAACAATTTTGAGAACATTCACCGTGCATGGTGGAAACCGTGAGCGCAGATGGGATTACTGGGAGAAAAGGGGAAATGTTAGATCGAGTGCCAATTCCTTGTGCCAATCATATATGGCTGTTCACAATGTTCTCAGAAACCTATATCTCTGTCTCAAATGTTATACTTCTCTGCACTGCATCATTGCACAACGTCGATTTGCACTGGCGAATGGATCGTTCTCGGCAGTGCAGTGATGTGGTGGTGAGTAGTGGAGTTTTTAAACACTGCGTCCAGTGTTGGTGACAGTACCTCACCCTTGGCAGCACATGTTATGTTGATCGTCCTCTACTCTATCAGCGGTCCCAGGACTCTGGCCACTGGATCATTGTAGACGGTGACGCTGAGGCATTTAAAAACTCCAACAGAAATGCTGCATCTGATCCACTTGTACCAGTACAATAGAGCTCCTATATGGTAAGTGGATCTTATAAAATGAACAATGATTGCGAATACAAGATTTTGACCTTTAATTAATCCTGAAATTCTGCAATCTGATGGACCAATAATTGGCATTAAGAGTAAATCCAATGAATATCGATTGAAGGTGAGAGAGAGATTTGGGGAAAACCAAGCATAACATTTAAACCCAGACTGATATTTTGAAAAAAACAAAAAACAAAAAACTGAACCCTACATGAGGAAGGGAGAATTTATAGTTGTATCATCAAAACTTACATCAGACAAACAGTAACTTTTAGCTTTTTCTGTCCTTCCTTCCACTGTGAGAAAATGACTCAACACTGGATGTGCAGCGGTCAGAAAGTTAACATCAAGAAAAGAAAATAGACCAAAAAGTAGAAAACTAGCAAATCAAACAAAAGAACTACAGCTGTTCAATACTGGCTAGCCAAAGGTCCAGACACAACATCCCTGAGTGTGTTTGGAATTACTTAGGTTGTGAGAAGCCAAAGACGTGGAATTAACATGGACGGAAGTGATGTGTCCCCACCAATATCAAGCGATTATTGAAATCATGTTCTGTACTGGAGTCCTGCCTATCAGTAACACATATGGACAGTGTGATTGGCTGTGCCCTTCCCTGCTGTCACGTGACACTCTGTAGCTACGTTTGGTTGTTAGCAGAGCCAAAACTGACTCACTGTGCAAGACTCAGGTGCAACGTGGGTGACACATGGGTGTGAAAAGCGAGTGAGGATGGCAGCAAAAAAGCTGTTTTTCAAAGAAACGTGTAAGTCACTTTTCTCACTAATGAAATGAGTCCATCATAATAACGTTAATGACAGTGCTGGTGCTCAGCATACAGCAGACTAACATCATCTGTAGCTGTGAATAACAAGCCGTGTTCCTACTTTTACTAATGCTAATGTATAAGAGATGTTGAGACATTAGGACATTAAGAAAGATTGGATTGCTTTCTGGGATTGTTACTTTGGTTTGTGGACGACAGCACCAGGTTATGCCGTGCTCCATGTATTTACCTTGATGTATGAGACCTGTTTCACGTTTGTCCTCAGGACCTGTTTTTGTTAGCTGGGCTTTCATTGACACATTGAGAGAGATTGTTGTTCTGTGATTGTTACTTTGTTGGTTGTGTGGAGATTGTGCAGCTCCATGTACTTTTATTAGTGCTGATGTATGAGACCTGTTTCATTTGCACTGAAGTCTAAACTCCTTCTTTGTCAGTCATTAGTTTAACATAATTTTAACATTATATTATTTGTTAATTAAATTATGAATTGGTATTCTGAACAGGTGAAAAACACATAGAATAGAACATGTAGTATGTCAGTTCTTTATCATGGAGCAAAGATAAAACAACAACAAAAAAATGACATTGCAGAGGGTCAATTCATAGGTCTCTACCAATGTCAAGAGCAAGTCTACGCCCTTGTGCAAAGCAGAAAACAAAGTTAAAAAAAATCTGCAATCTGATGGACCAACAAATGGCATTAAGAGTAAGTATCGGTTTAAGTTTGAGACAAATTTGGGGGAAACCAAGCATAAAATTTGAACCCAAACTCTAAGTCTAAGACTCATCTTTAGAGTTGAAAAATGGCTACATTATTTGGTTATTGCAGCTTCTGTACTTATAGTCAATATGTTTAGGTTTTTTTTCTGTAGTTGCCAATTTGGACTGGAAATGAATGACTACATGAAAGAGAAGTCTCGACATTTCGTCCAATAAAATGCTACTGCAATGTCTCTAAAGTAAAGTATCATTATTTTCTAGAATGTGAAGACCAAATGGCAAAGGCGAAAGCATGTCGCTGCTGTTAGAACACAAGCTTGTATCTCATTTTGAGCCACTAATTTAGTCCAATTCAAAATTGAAAAACCTAAACAGGGATATAAGGCTTTGTTCCAGCAGCAGCATTGTTCTTTTTTGGTATAGTCATGCAAGGTGTAGCTGCAATGGTCACAAGATCAAAGGTGTGACAATAGCAAATCACCCTCCTATGAGTTACAGCCTGTATATTAAGTGAATAAGTGTCATGAAGCCACGTGAAGCCTACAGGAAATATCACGCTGCTTCATTGGGAGCCTATTTGTGGAGCAGTGTTCTGTTTCAGCCCTCATTCTGACAGATCTCAGGCGTGTAGTAGTGTAATCAGTAGTGCAATAGTTGCATAACTCATTTCATTTCCGTGATGCTCTTTCTCTCTCTCTCTCTCTTTCTCTCTCTCTCTCTCTCTCTCTCTCTCTCTCTTTCCCTCTATTGCTCCACACAATCTAAAGCCTCTTAATGTTTAAGACAAATTATATATGACTGCATATTTGGAGGTCATAAGCTGCTCTGGGTCTCTGCCAGCGCCTTGTAGGACATGCCGGCGTTATATTTATGCGTAACCATATCCGAAACGTCTTACCATCCAAATGCATCTCTGGTCTTAAAAATCAGCTGAGGATAATTGCGTGCCAGAGAGGGGAAGGGTTTGGCGAGGCTTAAGAATTTTATGATTGCATCTAAGAAAAGCATCCCCCAGAAATAAAGAACTTCCTGCTGTTTTATTTACATGAAACTGCTGTAATCTGGGCTGATCCTCTGACAGCGAACGGGCGCAAATGTATGAGAATATATGTCAAACATTGATCATTGTGTGATAAATCTGGAGATTGGAGATGAAAGCTTATGTAATAATATGTTCTTTATTTATTAGTTGCTGTTCAAGACCTTAAATATGTACACATAGTATAAATTATGTAAATTATGTTAGACATGTGTCTGTGATTCTTATAGAACCTTAAAATAACTGTGTATCAGAAATGCACTTATTTAAAGAAGATTTACATTCAAAAGAATAGCAATCCAGATTAGGTCTGGGCTCTATAGAAGATTTTCAATATAGACAGTGCAATTTAATCCTAGGCCTAATCTGTGCCTGGAAAACCTGACTTAAATCACATTACATCGTATTACGTATTATTGGCATGGGTGCCAAGCTCTTCTTAGACTGTAGTGTTTGAGCGGCACACTTAAATCGAAATGATTAAAACAAATCCAACACCAGTTAATTTGTTTATGTTTAAATGTACATTTGATTAGTAAGTTAAGACTAAAGTTACAATGCTGCTATCTGTTGCTCTGTTTGTTTATTGCAAAGAATATCTGTTTCAGAATATATTGCAGTCCATAAATGAATATATGAAGTTTGTAAACTTTGGTCCAACACTGCATCAACACAATAATCAGTATCAATTTAACACTGGCCAGAAAAACAGAATATCAGACAAAAATCTATATAATTTGAGACCCATAATCAGAAACCATTAGCCTAAACTATCATGTAAATGCTTAACAAAACTTCTGTACAAAGTTTAATTTTAATTTGAGTTTTAAACTTTAAATAGTGCCAACCAATCAGAAATGCTGATCAGTGTTAAATCGCAGGACATTGAGTTTAGTACTGTGGACTTATTTTGGATATTAATGAGGCTGAGTTTATGTTTTGCTTGCAGGGCAGTGTGTTTTGTTCTGTGGGACTATTTTGGAGATTAACAAGGCTGAGTTTAGGTCTGGCAAACTGAACAGTTGGTTTGTACTGTGGAATTATTTGGGGGATATAATGAGGCTGAATTTAGGTTTGGCTAGCAGAACAGTTGGTTTAGTACTTTAGGATTATTTTGAAGATTAACAAGGCTGAGTTTAGGTTTGGCTAGCAGAACAGTTGGTTTAATGCTGATTTTTTCTTAGCAGAAAAGTAGATTTTTTTAATGGTTGAAGAGGTAGCCTGTAGGGCTTGTTTGGTTGACAACTGGTTTAGAACTACCGGATTCTTTTGTGAATAAATGAGGGCATGTTTGTTTATGGGGAGCTTTTCCTGGATACAACACAAATTACTGCTAAACCAACATACTACGATGAATCGGCAAACTAACTGGCTCAGTCAGACCACAGGCTTTTGAACAACGTTAGTTGGAACTACCTTAGTTTGAAGTATATTAGTTTGACCTCTGCATGGAAATTTGTAGTGAATAAACTGCCACAGTTTCTATAAACAATAGCCTGATTGTGCAGATAATGTAGAACTTACTGTTTTATGAACAAGCATGAAAGTTAAATTTAATTAAACCTGTTTTAAATAACATTATGGAAACTATGTGTGCCATTCTAGCCTACAGAGTTGACTCTTGGCTTTATGCGCTTAATTTCTATAATTTCTATAATTTCTATATTTCTATAATTTATAATTGTATTAAAATGAAAGATTTTACATCCAGAATAGCAACTTAATTGCAACTTGTAGCTCAGTGTGTTAGGGACTGTTTAAAAAACTGACCTTTAGCTTTACAAATTTTGGACACCTACTCACAATACTCGTAACATAACATACATCTGTTAATGCTTTTATAAGAGAAATATATTGTATTTGTGATGTCTGCCAAGTAAGGGGTTATTGTAAAAGCCCGTTTTTGTGGATCATTTCAATGCAGCAATCACAAGTTTAAAAAAAAAGAGATTTATTGGCACTCAAATACCTGAACCAAACAAACAAAACAAAAACCAAAAAAACATTTGCCTTACCCCAATAATAATACCTGCATCAGATGGCCATTAGTGAAGTAGCCCCAGCACATAAACAAACTGAAGATATATGGCAACAAAAATAACCGAAACAAACACCATATAAGCCTAATGTCTAACGGAGCACATTTATAACAGTGCAAAAAAAAGAAAACAGTAGTCACGGACAGGCTTTCATGCTCTGCCTTAACCTGGCTCAGCCCTTTCTTGTCCTGGGCAGACCTCCCTGTGGCTCCAGAGCTGTACACACTGACTGCAAATTAGAGGAAACACAGAACAAAAGCACTATCTGGTCAACAGCACGTAGGCCAGGCAATACTACTAACGCAGTGGTCTTCGTTTCCCCTACCTTAGAAGCCACTAGAGTGCTCGGATAGTAGGGTACCCAAAATCCACCCACAACAAACAAATACTCTCAATTTGCCTGGAAACAAGTGAGCCTTCCAGAGCCTGGGTGGAAGCAATCTTAGCTAACCCTGCCCTCAGCAGCCATTGCCCCCGTTCTTCAGCATCTCCCTGACTGCTCCATCTGCGTTGCTGCTCTTGGTATTTACCGCTTGTCATTTACTGCTCTAAATCTGCTGCTCGTCTCTTCCCTTGACATGCTTATTGGCATTGCACTACTTTCATGGTGTCACACATTCTCACAGCACTGACTACTATATTTGATGATTTAACACTGCCTAATATTATTTTGGATGCATTATGGCTGTAGCAACTATCTTTAGCTTTCAAATAAGCCGTAACTGAGATTGGAGCCAGTCAGCTGTGTAATTAAGGGCTATTTTCCCCCAAATGATTCAAATAAAATTACCTTTAATAAAAAAAAGCTACTTGGGTTTTGTTAGCTTTGTATTATTTGTGTGTATGTTTTGATGTTTCACTGCTGGCTGAGGAGTTTGCCATTGGATTCACTGAGATAACAGCCGAGAGCTTTTCCACCCACGGCTCAGGGGCTTCATTGACTGGTGACACTGTATTGTAGCTACGGTGCAGCCTGGACTGGCTGCTTCACTGACAGTGTATTACGGCTACCCGGCTGCCTAGACCGGACGCCTCTTCACTGCTATATCAAGGCTACATTGCTACCTTGGCTGGCTGCTAGGATGATGCGACACTGCAGCTGTGTGGCTGCCTAGACCAGTGTGTGACTGCATGCATGAGCAGTGCTATGCCAAAGCCGTGAGGCCTTTCTGGGTCAGCTGCTTAAACGAGGCTACGCTGCAGCAACGTGACTGACTGACCCGGCCACCTGGGTGACGTTGCACTGCAGTTATGAGCTTCCCTGGACTGGTGGTGTTCAGTTGCATGAAAACGCTACCTCTTTACTTTGAGGCTTACTATGCCAGCTACCTGTCTGGCACACCATGAGATCTTCTCCCGCAGCTATGGACTCTTTCCAGACTAGTTATGTGTTGTGTGTAATTCAAATTATTGTGGAATATTTATTTTGTTACTTTCACCAAACATCAGACTATTTTTATGAGCCTGAGAGAAGTGTTTATGAGCCTGAGAAAGAAGCTATATAAATAAAAGTGATGATGATGATGATGGTATAATAAACGCAACACACATGCACACAGAACAGCCTATTATAATAACAATACCTTCTGACTAAAACCAGGAAATTCGATCACATCAGTCCAGTTTTATCAGCGCTACACTGGCTTCCTGTTAAATTCCGTATCGACTATAAAATTCTATTACTGACGTATAAAACCCTGCACGGTCTCGCACCGGAGTACCTGCAAGATCTTATTTCCTATTATGAACCGCCACGTTCACTCAGATCACAGGATGCTCATTTTCTAATAGTTCCTAAAATTCAGAAGACTACAATGGGAGGAAGAGCTTTTTCCTACAAAGCCCCAAAATTGTGGAATAATCTCCCAGTTAATGTTCGGGACTCTGACACAGTCTTAATATTTAAGTCTAGACTGAAAACATACTTGTTTAGTGTAGCTTTTGGTAATTAATCTTCTCTTTTAGATAAAGGCAGGAGATCTGGGGGTTCTTGGACACAGAGGTTTATGGTAAACTGAGATGTTGGTGCTGTTGTTCCACCACTTCACGTGATCACACAGGTTTGTTGATGGTGTTACCTTCTGGTTCTCTCCTTTTAGTTTAGGCTGTTATAGTTAGATCTGCCGGAGTCGCCAGCCACACTCTAAAATTCTGAATGTTCATATTCTTTACAGTCATACTCCTGAGCCCAACTAACTCTCTCTCTTTACTGAGGAAATGACTGTTCTCCCGTCTGTTGAACGCTGTTGAAGGACTGATCATCGGGCCATCACCCCACCATCACCAGCCAGCTCACCTGTCCATTACTACTACACCCTCAGTTACATCACTGTGCCATCCAGATGCACCAGCACTGAGACTGTTTCAGCTCACGCCCACTTAACATAAAGACTCAGTCATAGACTGCCTCAGCCAGAGACTGCCTCAGTCATACACTGCCTCTATCTGTGCAGCTTCTAAAGCTTTGCTATCCAGATTTCAAACAGAGGCTCCTTTCTTTGGTATTTAGTTCAAACTGTAAATACTGTTTGACCAGAGGAGGATGGGTCTCCCCTTGTGAGTCTGGTTCCTCCCAAGGTTTCTTCCTCCAGTTGAGGGAGTTTTTCCTTGCCACTGTTGCCTCTGGCTTGCTCACTGGGGGATATATGTTATAACTGTTTTCAAAACTCTGTAAAGCTGCTTTGAGACAACATTGTTGTAAAAAGCGCTATATAAATAAAATTGACTTGACTTGACTATGACAATCCATAGAGCAAGATCTTGAGCAGACACAGTGTGTTTGCATTAGATTCAAGCTTCTGCAATCATCTTTAGGAACTAACATAAAAATAAGTTGATGACTGCAGCCTCTGAGGCATCGTTTAAACTATTTAGCTTTCAAATGCTGGTGGTGAATGACTTTAAACCAATGTTCTGGGTCTCTAATGTTTGTCTAACGCCAGTTTCTCCAACAGAACGTACTGTTAGTGAAGACATGTTGGGGCTTTAAACAGCAATAGTGATCTTTTTTTGGTCTTGGGGTCTTCCTACAGCTGTGTAGCGTAATTAATTATTATGCCACTGTTGAAAACCATCACTCCTTGAGCCTCCACCATTTTGCATGCACGTGTGTCAAGCATGTATATTGATGCTTCAGATTGGGGTGGCAATTTGGTTGAAACAGGACTGAGATTAGATTACTTTTGGCATTAGGTAAAACCACAGAAGGATGGACAAAGATGAGGCAGATAATTTTATAGCCTGTGTTGCAGTCTTTCAGAAGTAACATTGGCACAGGGCTGTCTCCAGAACTGGACAGGCAATTTGGGTGTAGTATCGATAGGTCCAGAGAGTGTGGAGTGAGGTTTGGGGGACGGGGCATTAGACCGACAGACAGGGTGGAGGTTAAACGTTGCAATTAAATACTAGTTTATCGAACCATAGCCAAATACAGCACTCTTTGAAACATGCAGCCTCTGCTCACAACAGCAGCAAACTATACAGCCAATGTTAGAAATACCCAATATTCATCATTTTAACCGCCAATCATGCTGATAGGTCTAACTCACCATCAAGCTGGAGATGGCGAGTGGCAGAGCTGAATGACCTCAGGACCTTGTCCTTCAATCCAGTTATACGGTTTCATATAAGGTCTCTCTCAAACGCAAGCTGCATGAGCTGGGCCTGGTGCACACGGTGCTCTGTAGGTCTGTGGTCTGTAATAACATTCTTTAAGATGAAAAATGAATCCTCACACATGCCAAGAGGAAGCTGAAGATTTACAGAACTGCAAAAAAACTGCTTGGTGCTTTTGTTTGGTGCAATATAAACTCTGTACTGAAAATCGAGCCTTGCATTTTCCCAGTGTTAGATCACAGTGTACATAAGCAATTTTATATATATATATATATATATATATATATATATATATAATGAACACTCCTCAGACTTATATGCATGTATGTTTTAAATTATCTAAAAAATGTTTATTATTCATGTACATTTTTGGTGTATGTGTAGGGGGGAGGTGGTGACCTACATAAGGGGCACTGCCCCTCCTTTAGCCATGGTAAAAGCCAGTCCCAGATTTACTAATATCTGGTCTCTTGCTTAGTAGCGGTCTTTTTTGTTTTCCTTGCTTCC
This sequence comes from Megaleporinus macrocephalus, assembly GCA_021613375.1. Taxonomy (NCBI): domain Eukaryota; kingdom Metazoa; phylum Chordata; class Actinopteri; order Characiformes; family Anostomidae; genus Megaleporinus; species Megaleporinus macrocephalus. The sequence goes on along the minus strand of CM038725.1, from coordinate 20,952,400 downwards.
TTCAATGATGTTTTCTTCAGTTTCAACATCAGCCTCAGCCCTGATGTTCGAGGTAGCTTGATATACCAAGCCACCTTTTTTCCGTAGTTGGCTGAAGACCAATACCAATAATGTCCTCTGCTTCGAAGTTACATACAGTTATGTTATGGGCCTGGAGTGGCAATGACAGAGACGTCTTTCTTCCCAGTATAAGTCAATAAACCATCATCATTATTTTGTAGCTCTTATTTTAATGCACAGTCATTACAGAACATTGCTCCTGTTTAGGGATAATTGGAAGTTTAGTTCTAACAGAAATATGGGAATATTTTAGAGATGAATCAAATCAGAATCAGAATCTGACTTTATTGGCCAAGTATGCTCACACATACAAGGAATTTGTTTTTGGTTACAGTAGCTCACAGTGCACGATAACTGACATTACAGAAGTAACAAACACACCCAACCCACACACACACACACACACACACACACACACACACACACACACACAGTGACATACACGCACAGACACACCTGTAAACATAACATGTGCAGAGTTGTATATTTAGAGTAAAGTGCTGAGTGCAGCAGTAAGAACAGTGCAGACTGAATTAAATAGATATAATCATGAAGAACAGAAGTGTCACTGGTTGAGATGGTGGTACAGAGTGTTCTGAGACTCTATCAGATAAATAAAAGTGCAGTACATAGAAAGAGTGAGAGAACATCTGGATATGGATGTATGTCTGTAGTAGACTGTACAGAGAAAGAAGAGTGAGAGAACATCTGGATATGGATGTATGTATGTAGTAGACTGTACAGAGAAAGAAGAGTGAGAGAACATCTGGATATGGATGCATGTAAGTAGTAGACTGTATCCAGAATGTAGGGTTGTAACCTTCAGGTGTTCATGAGTGTGATGGCGTGTGGGAAGCAGCTTCTCTGAAGTCTGAAGGTCTTGATTCTCAACTGGCTGAAACGGCGACCTGAGGGAAGATACCGGAACAGATGATGTCCAGGGTGTGAAGGATCACGGACGATGTTCTCTGCCCGCTTCCTGGTTCTGGCCGTGTGCAGGTTCGGTAGGGAGGGAAACTTCGTTTTTAGGTCTGCTTAGCAGGACAGAGATCAGGCTACAGACGAAGACTGGGGTGAATTCTGTAGTAAGAATTTCTAACTGTTTTGCGTCAAGCTGTTTGCTGTGATGTCTATGGTTAGGAGAACATTCCACCCTTGATGTTCAGCTGTTGGTAAAGTTAGGAATCCTTGCCGTCCAGTACAATAGAACTTTATTGTGTACAGTGCAGCAGACGGCAGGACAGACCCTGTGGACGATAGACTCCTTAAAGTGTCCATTAAGACGCCTCCATTTCTCTCTAAGCAGGCAGTGAGTGATGTTTAGAGGGAACGTGTGACAGCGGTGCCCTTCATTTTGGCCACCGCCATAAATTTCAGTCTCAGCCCAGTGCAGCAACACTGAACAACATGGCAGATTGAGAAATGCTGCTTGTCAGTGTTCACTCAGGGGGGTCAGAGAAAAGACCACGTTAAGAAGTCCATACTGTCAAAGAGTTTAGTGCGCACACTGCATGTTCTTGGATTCTCTAATTCTTGGAAATTAGCCATATTTAAAGTGATGCACTTGTAAAAAAAATAAAAATAAAAAGGCTGACAGCAAAGCGGTCAACAAAGTTCAAATGAACAGTTATTTGCATTCTTTTATAAATTGGAAAAATATGTGAAAAAGAGAAAGCAGTTGCTAGCAAGATAATTAATACAACATTTTCCAAAAATTTTGGGATGGGGACACTTTAAGATTACATACTAACAGGGGTGGTCTTTGCATAAGGCAAAAGTAGGCATCCGCCTGCAACCCCACTGTCTAACGGGCCCAGTGGAAATACAAACTATGTTAATACTATGCATGTTGATGTTCAATCATTTATAATGAACAACTGTATAGATTCTTAAAATAGCTTTTTATAAAATATACTTTTTTATAAAAGCTGTTATTTTCAGTAATTTCAGTGTAGTGCCATCCCCTAGTCATAATAATAATAGACCATTCCATGTTGTTATGTTATGACACTACATTTGTATGAAAAACGCACTAATGATCTATATGCTGAGGTTCATTTACATGTAATTTTCTCTGTGTTTAAAGTAAAAATCCAATAAAAGTGCAGCCAAAAAACACAATAACAACAGCTAGTGAGAGCTTAAACATATTAGAGTCAAGTGGGAAACAAACCACAGACTTAGGAGAGCAGCTCAGACTTCAGTAACATTTTAAAAGAGTTTTTTTAAAGAGTTTATTGCTACATTGTTACATTGATCAGCTTGGATTTAACCTGTATCTGCTAAGACTATTTCTCTAGTGAGTGGAGTATCATTAGCCATCAGTGACACAAAACAAACATTTGTTGTCCATCATTAACATCACATCAGCCCTCATTGTGTTCTGTGTCTCACAGCTGGTGTAGACAGCTTCACTGGTGATAATGTGAGCGTGTCACAGTTTGTCATACATTCATAAAGTTAACCTTTTCACAGAATGTTTTTTTAAAAAAAGGAGTGCTGCACAGTTCCAGCACACAGTACAGAGAGCTCTGGTTACATACTACAAAAAAGTGAACCTCTTAAGTTACTTTTGTATTGTATTGGAATTTTATTATGTATTACTTCCTGGTACATTAAAGAAAAAGCAATACTAATTTCTTTGCTTCTGTGTCTTACAAACAGTTATTTAGTTTAAGAACCCTTCATAAATCTGAAATCATTTTTAGGACCTTTCCCCAAAACAAACTTTTACACAGTTAAATGCATATTTATGTGTTTTTAACAATCTTCAGACAAAACATGGTACAGCTTCCGTAATTAAATAAATGTTTTACCTAAAATGACCAAAAATGTATATATATATGTATATAACACATTTCTGAGGTTTTCACATAAGATTGCTACTGTTGGGTTGAGAGTGATGCGCATGTAGCATTGGTTGTGTCATGTAGCAGGCCATGATTCTGCTGTGAGAAGTCCTGTTTTATTAAAACATCAGCAGAAAAACACATCCATATTTATTGCATTTATTGTTCTTGTGCAAAACTAAAATTCAGGACACAAAAGGGAAAACTGTTCTCATTTGATATACTTGCGATAATATTTTTTGACCTGTGAGTGCGCACTAACAATCAGCAGAGGGCTAGGCACGCACCCCCACAAGAGATAGCAGCTTATGGTATGTATAGCAAATGAAAATGCTCGTATTGAGATCTGCCAGATGGTATTATGACAGTTTCCACAGCGCAATAAAGATGAAACTGAAAAGAAAATCAGCAGCCCTGTAAAGTCTAATATGGTGGTGATGGATTCCTGGTTTATTTGCGAAAGAAACTGGCAAACAGATAAGAATCGACTTGGGACAGTTCAAGTCAATTCGTATTCGTGCAGCAGAAGTGAACTTCATATCGTGGGAGTCGATGGCTGTTATACATTGGCACTTACAGTGTGAGCTCCGCTGAGTTGGTGTGGATTCCTCACCGGCGCTCTCTGTCAGACTCCTTCCATGTTTAATTGCCTGGAGAGGGAAGCCTGGTGGACGTTGGAGAGGCCAAGATGCGCGTAGTCCTCCAAAGGTCAGCCTGCACCCAACACGCTCATAAGGAGAGTCCAATTAAGAGGAGCCCAGTGGATCCACATTATTTATTTAGCGAGGAGGAGGAGGAGAGGGAAGAAGATCAATGGAGTGCTGGAACTTAATCACCGCTCTCTCGACAGGCCGCTTTTACTGGGGCGTAATCCCTCTCCACTCACTATAGGGGTTTAGACACCATTAAATGCCACCACCAGTATGACTGTAAGCAGCGCGCAATAATTAGAGCGCCTTTGTAGTACGAGCCTGAAAAGCATAATACATACTCTAATAAACAAATACAGCACCTGTTACTAGAAATCTCCCACATCTTCCTGTCATTACATAATAGAAAACAATGTAAAGGGAGCTGATATGATTCTCCCTGTGTTTGCAAACAGTAATGCAGGTAAAATTATGGCAAAGCCATAAATACAAAGAACTCGATGAGCATCAAGCATGCATTAGCCTTAACAGTAATAGCACTTTGGTATTAAAGACTGAGGGCCATTACTTTTCATGACCTTCAAATTTGAATGCTTTACTGTTATGCAGGTAATGTAGGTTATAATCTTCCAGCTGCATTTAAATAGACAATTTAGCCAACATGAAAAATTTAAGCACCCATACATCCACTGTAAATAAGCCTAGCTGTATCCTCTAGTGTTGCGCTAATGGTCTGTAGAGTGAAATCTTCTGGGAAGACCCATTTCCGGTGATGTAGCTTGGAGTTGGGTGAACTGTTCCAGGGTTTATTTTGTGATGGGACTGTTTTGAGGTCTATAGCTGGTGAAACAGAAGGCGAGCGTCATTACCGTGGAGATCATTATGGCTTTACAGTGGACAGAATGGATTACTTGAGCTCCTCAGATAGCAAGTTAAGGTAAGCGATCTACATATACTACCTGAGTCTCTGGATGAATAGAGAAAACATTCATGTTTTGTCCATTATGTGCTGAATAAAGATAAAAATAAAATTTAATTTTTTGATATGCCAGAGACACAACTTTCAACTTTCTCCAAATGTGCCGTGGTTTAAAGTAGGGCTTGCACAGAACAATCTAATAGTTAACTAGTTGGCTTTACTGCACAGCAAAAGTCATGGATCATGTTTTTATGACACTAACAACATGAACGCCTCAATAAAGCCAACAGCTGAGGAGCCTGGCTAAGTCAAGGTCTATATCTGAAGGCTAGCAATGCGTTCCAGGCTTCGTTGCAATGGGCTCTACTGACCTGTGGAGTTACATCATTTAAACATCTCTCTCTTGATCTACAAAGATCAGACATTGAATGTAATGATAATTAGTTTACTGAGGACTACAATAAAAGGTCAGGTGTTGTTGGAGTGACAGCGAGCCTATTGCTATGCCGGTAGTGTTTGCTTTCTTCACAGAAAAATAGTGTGAAATTAGTGGAAAATGTCAATGTGTAGAGTCTCTGACTTCTTCAACATCTTTAGTGTGAGCCAGGCATTAGTTCTCAATTTAGATGTTATGCTTACAACTTTTTCCGTACACACTGACAAGTTCAGTTCAGGTAAGCTCTCATTGGTTAAGCCTCTCTTAGGCAAGATGTGTGCCTTTTACACCAGAGAATTGGCATAGACCCCGCCCTGCAGGACACTGAGTTGTAAATATTGGACATGTTTAATATTTACGATTCACAATCATGGTAACCCTGGTTCTACTGGGAGCAGATCGGAGGAGTAAAGGTTGGATTATTGATTGCATACAACAGAGGACAATCTGGTAGGAACATCACTTAAGATCAACCTGATATTAGGAGACCTTTTGTGATTGTTAGAAGGAACAAATTGGCCTGATTGTCCTGTAGTGTGGGCCCAGCATTCAGATACAAATTTGCGAATGTGTCTCAGGATCCCTGAAGGCTAGCAATGCAATCCAGGGAAATAGTGGAGCATGTCACGCTCTGCTATCCTGTGGAGTTTGGCTTTGTCACAGATTTTTAATCACTTGTTGCAAAGCATGCCGTCACGGCTCCCTCTGGCTCTGTAGTTTTGAAGGCGCAGAACCCTGATCTCCTCATAGACTCCAATTCCGGGAACGTCTTGGGAGTTCACACTCTCCACCATCATCCAATACAGCAACTCTGAACATTAAAACGCTTACGTCTCAATCGCACCACAACTGTCTGACTTTCAATGCAATAATAGAGCAGTGAAAGAGATTTAACCAGAAGCATTGAGCAAAGTAGGAGCTCAAAATCATGTTTATGGGGAAACGTTGGCTGGAAACTAGGGGTTCATGTGTTATTTGTCACATTATGCAGCATTCTGTAGCACAGCATTATATCCCTCAGCCCCATCAGTTTTTATATTGTTTTCATGTTTTCATTTATCAATGTCCTCTTACTACAGTATCCAGTGCAACCATTGTGAATCCCAGTGGTGTCAGCCAATCCTGCCTACTAGCCTAGCCCCTGATCTATAGGCTAATAATACAGGCTTGTCTCTTTATCAAAGACACAATTCATTTGAAGGCCTACAGAGTGCATGTTGAAATGTAGGAAATATGATGAAGTGGAAGCTATAGGCAGGGCAAGTGTCTCGGACAACTGGGTGGAACACTGTATATCACATCTTGTGTGCATTTAGGCCTGCTCTGCTCAGTATTCAGTCTCTGAATACTGATACTCAGTTTGCAGGGCCAAATGTAAACAGGGTCTTGGTATCATGTAAGTTTCAAGGAACTAAATTTCAATGAGAGTTTTATTGCATAGTTGTTTACCGCTAAGGTACACCAGCAGGGAGGGGCTCATAGACCCCTTTCAGTGTAAGACATATCATGGAACTGGCCTTTAACTCAATTACTCAAGTTTAGAAGTCTATGGGTCTGTCTCAAAACCTAGTGGGTGTCTAAGTAGGTACTGTCTATGTAGCAGCGTTCTGTCTGACATTCTCTCCTGCGTCACGGCCATACAGACCATCTCAACATCTTCAACACCGTTTTGTACCGGATGCTGCTGACACCATCCTGTTACTGGATTAGGTTTTGGTTAAGGTTAGGTGCAGGATTAGTTTTTGTGCTAAGATAATGGTTCAGATAAGGATTAGGGTTTGGCCTGAGTTTAAAATTAGGGTAAGGACTACAGCCAGGAGAGATATATGATTAGGTTTTGTGTTAAGGTTAGGGTTAGGATCAGAATTAGGTCCAGGTTGTGGGTTAGGATTAGGTTTGGGTCAGGGTTAATGTTAGGGCTAGGATTACAGCCAGGGCTTAGGGTTAGGTTTAGGTTTGGGGTCAAGGTTAGGGTTAGACCCAGAGTTAAGGTTAGATTTTGGGTAAGGTGGGGTTTTGTTTAATAAAAGTAACATACTAAAACTAAGTCATGTAATATAATAACAATACATCTACGTAATGCAAGTAATGTATCAACAGTGTATCTTCAAGATTTGCTTCAATGTATTACGGTGCTTTACTACTGCTACTTCACTAATGTGTCAATAAACTGAAGTTTATTAATTATCTACAAAAAAAAAACACTCAAAATGCAAAGTTACCATGTTCACCACTGTGTTCTGCTTTTCCTCTGTAAGAGGTTAGGAACTGAGGAGAAGTGAAATGTTTCCCCATTCTTATTTGATTGATTCTAGCTGCTCAATAGTCTCCATTCATTTCATAATGTGCCAAATGTTTTCAATGAGTGACCAGTCTGGACTACAGGGAGGCCAGTTTAGCGCTCAGCCTCTTTTATTGTGGAGCCATGCTGTTGTAGCACAAGCAGGATGTGATAAAAATACACAAATTTCAACGTGTTGCACTCAACCTGTATACATTGTTATACACAGTGTGAATGGTGCCTTCACAGATGTACAAATCATTTATGTCCTGTGCACTAATGCAACCCATATCATCTCCTTTAGAACTGTACATGGATAACAAGTCAGACAGTCGCTCTTCTCTTTAGTCTGGAGAAAACAGCATCCATGATTTCCACAATGATTTTTGGATCACCTTAGTCTGTCTTTAATAAGCTTAGACCCAGAGAAGGCGGCGGCATATCTGAATCTGTATAAATGAGGTTTCTTCTTTGCATGGTAGTTTTAACTTGCATTTTTGGTGCAGCAACAAGCTGTGTTCACAGAAGATGGTTTTAGGAAGAGTTCCTGACTCAATGCATTTCCACTATAGAATCATGGTCACCAAAGTCCCAGAGTTCACAGCCAGCCAAAATTGGTTTTGATCATTGTGTCTTAACTACAGAATTTTCTCCAGACTCTTTGAATTCTTTTCATAATATTAGATACCCTAAAATGATCCAATCCACAAGTTATTTGCTATTTATTGTTGAGAAAACTATGCAGTTTTTAGTCAATTCCATCATTATTTCTGAAATACTGGGGTGCTCACTGTATATGCAATCATGACCTGTTACCAATTAACCTAAATAGTTGTGAGATGTTTCATCAGTTGCTTGGAAACGTTGCACAACTTTACTTTATGCCCATTTTGTTGCCCCATGCTTGTTTGAAAGGTATTGGTGGCATCACATTCAAAATGGGCATATGTTTTGGGTTTTTTTTTTTGTTTATATTCATATTATTTTTATTTTAACATAAGGTTTAAATTATTTGCACATCACTGCATTACATTTTTATTTACATTTTGCACACTGTCCCAAAATTTTTGAAACATATCATCACTGTCCAGAGAATATTTCTATTGGTCCAACCATTTTTATTGGTCAGTTCATACAAAGTGATGGCAGCGAAGTCCCCACAGACAAGGTCCAACCATTATTGTTTTATCATTGAACGAAGATGTCTTTGAAATTCAGCCAGCCTGGTGAAGCAAAAACATAACACCTCTTTATTCAGTTATATTTTACAGAATGGCTCATGTAATGTTGTCTATTATCATGTCCTAATTGCTGTTATAATCGTGAATAATATGATTTGCTTATCTAACACTGCTTTGAGTGAAGAACTTTGATTGTTCTAAAGAACAAAATTTTCTTTTGGCATGGTTCAAAAAACAATTATCTGCTTGTTGAAGATTTAATCACAAAGTTCATTATAAGTTTGCTAATTGACCAACTATCCTGTTGGTATTTAGCACTCGTAGGGTACCAAATGTCCCCAGGTTAGTGGGAAATATGGACATTTTAATGCTATGTTAACATTTGGCTGCTTTTAAAGAGGTTAAAATGCTTTATTAAAAAATAAGGTAGCAATAGTGGCCAATGCTGATGTTTTGGTTGCTGAGGTTAAGGTTACGGTTGGATTACGTGAAACACACAGTTACACTCACAGAGAAATACATGGAAAAGCCCAAAAAGTTAGGAAAACAAGGTGGATTGGGTTTGTGTTTATTAGTGAATGGTAGGAGATAGCCCTCGCCATCTGGGTGAAAGCGTGGGGTATTACAGTATTATATCCTGATTTGATCTCGTCTAGGTATCACCCATGCCTGGCTGTCTTTAGGCGGCCTCAGTCAACAGATTGTAATTCAGATTAAAAGCCATGATCGCATTTGCAGCCTCGTATTTCAAACTGTGCCATTCGTGCTGTGGCCAGTGATTAGTGACCAGATATTGGATGGAGCTTAATAAGGCATTCCGTGTCACTAGCCTGGAGGATATTACTGGCACGTTACGGTCGACCACATGTTCTACGTATTGATGGCTGGTCAAAAGGTCGCTCAAAGTGTATTGACCTTGTCATGTACATAAAGCCAAGCTTGTTTTTTGTAAGAGCTTTGAGGGATTCTGAATTGTCGTAATTGGTTCTCGCCATGGTGAAATGAGCACTAATACATTCCATGAGCCTCGCTGTCACTTTCAGTTAAAAGGCTTTAAAACAATGTCCGCAGCCCAATTCTGAGGCGCAGTGTGTGGGTGTGCTCTCCATGCTATTCGCCTGGTATAGGCTTGCACACGGACCCACAGAAGATAGATAGATGTTTCCCCCAGATACAGCAGAATAATCTCATGGTTTAGGCACTCAAAAGGCCCTTGGGCCATTACACGGTCATGAGACTGTGTGCATTTTTAATGATCACCATCCATCACATTAAGACGGCTCTGGATAAGTAGTAGGAGAAAATATTTCTAGGAACTGACCTTAAAAGATCCTAATGTACTGGTGTTCTATGACTGGGCTAATTTAGATGAAGAGACGCATGTGGCATTGCCCACTGAGCTCAAAATAGCGTCTGATAAGCAGATAAGAGTGACCTTCAACTGTCAGATTTTTCATTTCGCATGGTGCCCATTTGAATCTAGTTTTCGTCTACTGCTTCTACCCATAATGCTCTGTTCGTCACATTGCCGCCAATGATAGTGTGGGCTTGAGGTACCATCAGAAAATGCAGTCAAAAAGTTTTTGATGAAAGTACACACATATGGAGTCAATATTTTGAAAAAAAATGCTGCTGTACTTTAGAAACTTCTTCCAAACTTCTAGATAATATTTCACAATATACAGTACATGTTGTTTTTAAACTGTGTGGTACACACTGGGAAACTGTACAAAATACATCCTGGAGAAAGAAAATCATCAGTACATACTGGTTTATATGTGCAGTACATACTAAAATATAGTGCAAACACATATACATATATATAATGTATTAATAAAGGGTATTTTTTAAGCAAATGTAGAATATGCTGTAGAAATAATAGTGTGGTGTATTTTTTTAAATGTTTCAACTTTAGTGCATATATAATATATAATCATAACTTCCATTGATGGTAACTTCCATTGATGGTAACTTCCAGAATGGTTGTTGGAAAAGCATTTGTTCTTAGTCATCATTTTTAATATAATGTAAAGAAAAGCTGGTATTTATCAATTATTCCAAAAATGTCAAAGATGGATGCATTTGTCTTGACAGCAGCTATATGCTAGTTATGAAGTATATAATATGCTAGTACACAGAATAATAGACTCCTATATTAAACTCCTATACAACTATAATTACATCAATAACAACAAAAAGGAAACACCACAGGGTGCTTTGGGTAAAGTGACTAATATTTAAGATTATTTTAGATTATTGACATTTGACTGCTAAACAATACATTTATTACATGTATAATATACTGTATATCTTTTAATGTTGGAGGATAAACTGCTACATTACGAGGTTTATTTGGTGGCACATTCTGTTTATATTTGGACATTTCAGCATAAGGGCTTAAATTGTAAGAATTTTTTTTTGCAAAAATGCTTTTGAATTTAATTTGAAAATAAAACTTTCTGTCTCACATTAAATAAAGTTTTACGTTACAAAGCATTTATAACTATTTTAATCATTTTTATTTAAATATTCTTTACTTTAATTATAATGTATTGATAGTTGATAGTATGCATTTTAATCATTTTATAATTATGCACAGGTCTGTTTAATTTATATAAAACATTATAATATATAGCGACACAACAGTGTTACACCATATTTATAAGGCATTGTAAATAATTACTTATAGTTTATTATTGCAGCTTTAACAGTTATGCACAGAAAGCACTGTTACCAGGTTACAAAAAGTTACAAATGTCCCATAAGTGTTATTATTGTTAAACAGCATCCAGGAGTAACAACAGCTCAGCCATGGCTTGATAGACCACACAATCTTGGGACTGCTGAGTGCTAAAGTGGGGACTGTGTTAAAACGCCTGTCCTTTGACACATTATTTGCTACAAAGTTCCAAACTGCCTTTGAAAATAACATCAGCTTAAAAACGAGGAGGTCTGTGAAATGAGTTACTGTGACCAAGTGGTTGGATACAAGCCTAAAATCACAACGCAGGTGTCGGCCAAAGTGGTTTAAAGCACTGAACTAATCTGGGTTTGCCAGATACCATTAGAAAGCTACCTTTAAGAATGCATGGTGCCAAGAGTAAAGTTTGGTAGAGGAAGGATGATGGTCTAGGGCTGTTTCTCAGAGATTCGCCCCCTTAGATTATAAAAAAACATCAATGCCTGACCTCACAAATGTTCTTTTGGTGGAATAGAAATCCTCCCCTGAAGAGCGAAGGCTGTTGTAGCTGCCTGTGGTCCAGTAAGCTTATATAAGTATGATGATCTGGTGTCCACATACCTTTGGCCATACTTTTGGCGTACAAGGTTTGCACGTCTGCAGCCGTATATATCTTCTTAATAGAAGTCACTCTAATAAAGCACAGCTATGCTTAAGTTGATTTGTAAACATTTAATTTTAAACTCAAGTAGAAATACAAAGAAGAAATTTATTCTATTTTTACCAGTACTGTTCATATTTACTTAAGGAAATGTAAACATGTTTATTTATAAACATGAGGGTTTGAGGGCAACAGCATATTCTATAACTGACTTATAATTTCTGCTCGAATAAGTGAAGTATCTTCATTGTTCTTCATAATTGGAGCACATTGTTTGTTTCATTAGGATTGGACCAGTACAAAGCTGCAAAATTGCTTTGAATAAAACATCTTTACATAAACTTACTCTGGTGGGGTGCAGGAGTAACGTACACCCCATAAAGAAAAACAAAAGCCTGATGAACACAGTCCAACGTCACTTTTAAACCTCATTCTTCACGTTTAATTCTCTTTCTTTTAAATATTTGTATATTTCTTATTTCTTTTAACTGATTTATGTTAATGCTTTGTTTCTTATTTCTTTATATCTGTAATGCACTGTGTATGAAAGGTGCTATACAAATAAACTTGCCTTTCCTTGCCATTAAAGTTTTTATCCTTTCCTCTGAACCATAGAGGAGATATTTGTTTTTCTTTGGGCAGAAACGATACGGAATGAGGCCTCAGCCTAGTAGTTAAATGATTTAGAAATGATGCCTCGTAACAGATCTGCCATTCAGTGTGTATATATGTGATGTGCTATCCCTGTGCAGGTAGACTAATTTGTTAAGCAATAAAATGGAAATTTGGTTCAGTAATCAATTGGAAAAATGGACTGCACCACACAAGTGAGTTCAGCTCGTTTCTTATGAATGCTTAAGTAGTGTGAGATGGTGTCCTGTTCTAGTAAAGACATGCTGATATTCCTCATTATAATCCAGAGTAAACATATTCCAGCTGTCGCATAATGCAGTAAGAGAAACCGCACAACCATTTGCATCCCACATATCCTTCTGGGAGCAGCCCACTGCTTTGTACACCACAGTGGTTCTCCATGGAAATATCATACAATACAGACAGATCATATCTTTTTTTTTCAGCACATTATTAACATTCTAAACCCGGGTGTTCATGTAATAATAGAGGAAATAACAGGCAGATAAACTGAGCGACAGAGCCAGGAGAGAAACGTGTGACAGAGATCGATTTGATTGCTTAGAATTCCTGCATGATGTTAAAGCCCCTTAGAAACCGCTAGGCATGTGCTTCTATCTCAATGCAAGGGGAACAGTCAGAGCAGACTGGAGGCAACAGGCTTGTCCTGAGTAACGAGAGTGTGTTCAGAAAGTAATAATGCACTCACCAAGCGTTGTCATGAACATGTTCTTGCCTGGTGGATAAAACCTGATTCCCATCTGTCCTTTACCCTCAACAAACGTTTCCGTTGTGATTACATCTCACCATATAAGCCTTTTACTGACACTGAAGACGCCATTTTGGTTTGCTTCCAGATGGACATGAATATGATTTGGTGGCAGAAGGTAGAAATTAAATGATTATTATGATTATTATTGATGTCACGATTAGCCAGATGTTGATCAACCTGTAAACATTCTGTGATTATCGATATGCATGCACTTTAGCACGTTTACATATTTTAGACGCCTTTATCCTGATTCACTTACAGAAGATGCAGACAGTGAACAGAAGTTGATACGGTAAGAAAATATGGTGGCATGTGTGTTTATATTTAAATTAATAACTCCCTGTGCTCATATAGTATGTGATTAGTGACCTATTCTTAAGATTTCCAAATAACTCAAGTGCTAATCATGTGACCGTGTTCTACTCTTTATGGTAGTTGTAGTCTATTAGGTAGTTCCAACACTACAGAATAAATTCAGATATTTGTAATTAGACAGTTTGAGGTAGACAATATGCCCAAAAATGATTTTACTGTGTTTGGATGTTATTGTTACTGTATTATTTCTAACCAAATAACACAAATGAATATATACAAATAAATGTTTACCTTTACTTTATCTAGCTTCCTGTTCAAAACATGTGACCGAATGTATCTCCATTTTTGTGAATTGTCATTTTGCTACATTATTTGAACACGACAGCCGCTGTTTTGTGATATTTGGACCAATAGAAATGCTCCAAAACAGCTTGGAAAACAATTCTCCATTGACTTACATTGAAAGTAAAGACAGCTTTTGTCCTCTCCTGTAAAGTTGCCATTTGGTTGTTTTTCGATATAGTATATACAACCGTATATACAAAACCCTTTTATTTCACTGACCAGAAGATTGAAATGACTAAAAACTAATTACAAACAAAGATCAATGATGTATCTTCAAAACAGTAACTTTACAGGAGAAGCTGAAAACTTTCTTTACTCTTAGAGTAAGCAAATGTGAAAAGGTGTTTATATTAAGTGAGCTTGTATTGGTCCAATCTTTATAACATACAGAGGATACACGTAAAGTCACAGGTTATAAAGGGCAGCTGTTGTGTTTGTATGATTATAGGAAAAATAAAATAGTCAAAAATGGAGATTCAGGTTTTCCTTTGGACAGCGACAGTATTGGACAATACAGAAGGAAAGAATTTTTTGAGGGTGTTTTCATGCCAAAGTTTTTTTTCTGCACTCAGGACAGCTTGCTCTGTAAATTTGGTTCCTTTGGCCAAGTGTAGTAGCTGTTTTTGAGAATCAGTCGGTGGGCTGGGGTTTGCTTCCAGCAAAATCTGGTGCAGTTCGCCGCGTGTGTGGAAGCTTTCCACTCCTGGCAGCGCATGTGAGGTTGCATGATTTCTTCATTGTTTTGTGTGTGTACCAAGGGCATCGTGATATGCATCGTCTCGTGCTGGCCAGCATGGCTAAAATCCTTCTTGCACCTCCTTGTTTGCAGGTGCTCCTGTAAGGTGAAATGCCATGTATCCAAAAAAGTGCTGTTCTTTGCTGCTTGAGTAAATAAATAATAATAAAAACAATTAAATGCAACAAACAGAGGAAGCAAGTGCGTTATGCAAACCTGCATGCAGAAAAGTGAGGTGTGGAATTGATCCACAGTTCAGATGAAATGTGTGTGTCTGAAAGCATACCAATTATAATCAGCCCCTCCCCCACACAAGCCCAAAATCTTTGAGGAAGATTTGAGTATGTGTGGACTCCAGCATTCGGCATAAGGCTCATGTTGCTTATAGTAGCTAGCTAGTGCTGGAGGACACACTAAAGAAATGAACTTTGCAATAGGAGGTCTGGTTTAATACACTAGCTTTAGATGTATGATGCTTAGCCTTCGATAGACCGTCAATTTGCTCTTAACATTGATGGGGGCCGATGTATCCGACTTTACAGGAGAGACCAAAAACATACCTTAATTTCAATGGAAGTCAGTGGAACCAGAATATTTTCCAAGCTTTTTTGGAGCATTCCTATTGGTCCGTTCATCATGAAATTTCACACAATGTTAACGCCCTTTGGCATGTTCAAATGATGTAAAAAACTTAAAATCAACAAAACGGATACATGTTTTTCATTGGACAGTGCCAATATGCTATTCTACGAGCTTTTAAACTATTCTGAATAACAATTCATAATTTAATTCATGAATTATATAACAAATTAACTGACAGTTGGCAGTTTGTTGTGCAGTTAATTTCCAAACCATGTTATTCACAGCTACAGACGATGTTGTCTGCTGTATGCTGTGCGCCAATGCCTAGCATCGTTATAATGATGGATACGTTTCTCTGAAAAATAGCTCTTTATGTTCACCTTTTTCTTGTTTGCTGCCATCTTCACATTTAAGACCCATGTGTCTCCCACATAGCACCTGAGTCTTGCACAGTGAGTCTCACATGACTGAAATGTAGCCACAGAGTCTCACGTGACAGAAGGGAAAGGCACAGCCAATCACACTGGCTGTATGTGTTATGTGGAGGTAGGACTCCAGTAGAGAACGTGATTTAACCCTTTCTGCACCTCTAGGTTAATGAGACGTTGACAGATCAGGGTTTTTTTTTTGAGGAGATCAAATTATTGGTGAAGACAATTCAACAATCACTGGATATTGGTGGGGACACGTCACTTCCGTCCATGTTAATTCTATGTCCTTGGACAGTGTAATTTGTTTGTCTTCAAAAACGTTTTAAACAAAAAACAGCACGGAGCGGTAGTTTCTCGTTTTCCGACATGTGGAGTCTAAAGCACTTTCACAAGCCCACACATTTATTCACACAGCATTTTCAAATGATAGTAAATGTATTCAATCACATGTATAACTGATAATGTCTTGCCCACCAAATGCGATTTCTCAAATGTCGAAAATGTAACATTATTTTATTCATGCTCTGTTTGATATCTGTGAACATTGCTGTTTCACAGACGCTCTTAGCATCTTCAAACCAGCTCAAATGGGGTTCAGACTGAATTACAGATGTCTGAGCTCTATCTGAAAGCTAACATAAAGTTCCAACTCCTGAACAAGGTGGTGAAATATCACAGGAGAGTAACCCACCCAGCGTCATTCATTTCCACCCATTTGTTTGTTTGTTCTGGTCGTGGCTCGATAAGGCTCAGTACCCGCAGCTGCATTCTTCTTTTATTCTTTATTTTTGGTTTTCTTGGATTCAATCTGAGATACGGTTGCCATTTCACTCATAGGTGGTTCAGTCTTGGAACCTTTCCTTATATTTTATACACAACTAATCATTAGTCATTAGTCATGTTAAAAATAACGTGGCTACATTTCTAAATTGTTGCCTTTTTTGAGATCTAGGTTTACATTTACATTTACGGCATTTAGCAGACGTTCTTATCCAGAGCGACTTTCATACGGGCTATGTGTTTAGTCATAGCATGTATCTAGTACAAACAGGTTTTAGTCCAACTACTGACTCAAACACTGCCATAAACAAGTCCAGTGCTGATAGCTAGAAGGAAAACAACAAAATATAAGATAAAACACAGTGCAATACCTAGCAAGACAGGAATACCTACAGAGAAGAGGATAAATACAAGACTACATACAGTATAAGCGCAATACTGAGCCAGTGTTCCTAGGAGATCAAGTGCAATTATGGTTTATACCAATAGTTCAGTTGATAAGTGCTTATAAGTGTTCAGGAGGCAGGGTTTGTGGCACAGACACCATCCTCATGCCACATACTGCTGTCTCTCACGACTGTCAGGCTCCGCCTCCCTGCCACCACTCATGGTGGTCATTGGTGCCAAGGGTACTGGTGTCTGGCACAATGATGCACACTAGTTTTGAAATATAGAGGGGGAAAATATACATAATACAAAGTAAATCGAGGGAAAATATAAGTACATAGTGGAAGAGGTAGATAAATAGATGAACAACTTAATATAATGATAATGGGAATTAGGGATGGTAGTGTCCCCATGATGCTCCTAAAGCACAGAAAATAGTATTTACAGTTCAGCAGCTAACCCAATAATTAATCTCAAGTTCGTCAAGTAGAAGTAAAACCAATCTGAGTGAATCGGGTTGCAATTTTGATTCAGGCAGTGCACTCCATTTATGCAGTATCAGTCAATATCTGAACTGGACTCTGCTAAATGCCCTTATCTCTACTTGCACTGATAGGCGTCAGTGGCACTGCTGTACTCTAGCTGTTAAGCACACCTGGTTCATTTTAAATGCTCATGTAAAGATTAGGAGACAGATTTAAAAAATGAAGGGTATAAGAGACTCATGCTAGGTAATGTCTGAATATTGAGTGTAAATCTTGCACACAGATGCACCTAGTATACATTCCAAATCAACATCTGTGAATGCACCCTTGGTTTTGAGGTTACGAAGGTTTGGAGTTTGGGAGGCTTTGTGGTTTTGGACAAGGTTCTTGGGAACAAAGTTCTGTATTCGCTGTAGAGACCAGGCAGTTTTCCTTTAGAGAGCCCTTGAAGAAAGTCTGGATCGGACTGAATACTGAATACTAATAACAGACTGAAGTTTTGTTTTTTAGGGGGGAGGGGGGTGGGTGAGGGTGTATTTTCAGAGCGCAGTGGAAATCGTCTTTGCTGAAAGTAGCCACTGAAGAATATGAAGCGGTCAGTCCTCACACTCAGGCGAGTTATCAAAGCAAATAAGGTAATTCCATGGCCAGCTATGGACATTTGGCCTTCCGAGGGTTTCATACATATAATCACAGCATCACCATGCAGGATAAAAGGTCTAGAGACGTTATTATGGCTCTGACAAGAAATACAAAATACAGACCGATGGGGGGAAAAACTCCCACGCTGTTTCATACAAAGGACAAGATGGGCAATAAAACATTTTCGGTGACAGATGCTTGGAAGTGTAAAGTCTCAGAGGGGCTATTTCAGATTGCCCGGAGGACAGAGAAGAGGATAACAACTCAATCTAAGGCACTGTGTATGTCTGTGTCAGCACACAGTATCTGTGTGTTTGTTTGTTTTTTGTGTATATATATATATATATATATATATATACTATATATATATATATATATATATATATATATATATATATATATACTATATATAGTCGTTGTCTCTGATTTACATCAACAAGGTGACCAGTGAGTTGATACATTGTTTAAAAACTGCTGTGTCTGATCCACTCGCACCATTGCAACACACACTACCACCACCATACTTCGCTACATTCTCATATATGAGAAGATTTATTCCAAGACACATTACAGGTCAGTTTTATAAATTGTTATGTATTAATACAGAAATGAAAATAGAAATACCCATATATGGTATATAGTATTTTGTAAAGATGAGGAACATATGCGATATATGGCCACATGTCCCACAAGGTCTAAAAACAAACGTCTCTGTGTTTCTTAGGTGTTTCTTGTATGAAGCGAAGCCTTGCGCGTGACCCCTAAGGCAGGTCCATAGATTTGAAGCATGAGCTCGGCCCTTTGATGGTGAGGAGCAGGATCGACCGTGGGCAAGAGGAGACCGGTCAATACACCCAGACCCAATTAAGCCGAGCGTTGAGCGCAGTCAATGGTGTAAATGCAAGCGCCTTTCCAATGTCATTTGATATAGTTAACCTAACATGCATGTGAGGCAGTCCACACACGTCTGTGCCACCTGAAGCACTACTAGGGGGGATGCTGGAGGGCTGGAGAACAGTCCAGCAGTGGGGGATCAGGAAAATGTCTGTGTATAAATATATTAATCCTCTTTGGTCTCCAATAAAGTCCTGTACACCTCAGAGCGCTCTTCTTACATTTTATTTCATTATTTCTCATCCGTTGCTCACTGAAACAAGTAACGAGGTAGGAGTTCAGGAGTAGATTTATAGGTTTACTTGTATAATAAAATCTTGTGTACTTTTGTTTCAAATGTTCTGTTCATTTTAATTTGTCATTTCTTGAAATCAAAACAAATGAGGGAATGTCATATCACTTAAATCAGCTAATACAGAATGCAACACTAAATATGTAATAACATATGTATCACTATTGTAATAGTCATGTAATAGCATGTCTCAATCAATTTTTTGTGTATTTTTGTTAGGTTCTCTAATGTAAGTAATAGTACACAGTGTGTATTGATCTGTGGTTAATATCATTGGTTTTATTTAATGTTGTTTTTTCTATAGTTCTCCAAAAACCCAACTTTACAGGTGAGAACAAAAATCTTCTTTATCTTCAATGTAAATAATGTGAAGACTTTTAAATTAAAGCAATTTTGGAGCAATTCTAATGTTCCAGTTATCATAAAATGTCAATACAATGTGAAAACAGCTGGTATGTTCAGACAGTGAAGGAAAGTAAAAAATGTAAAAAGAAGTTGTACATGTGAGTTATTGTAGCCTCATTCTAACCTACCATTCCATTATTGTTTGGAGAGGAACTATAACTATAACTTTGTAGGTTGTTGATTTATCCACTGAACACTCTCCAGACAGTAGTCTGCTGAAGGTGTCCTCCAGGGATAACATTACTAATTAAACTGGTACTGAAAACATCAGCGCTGTGTTTTTCTTGTAAATGATATTTCAGATATTTTGTATTTTGCAGATGAAATAAATTACAATGGCAGTAGTAGGAAATAGAGCCATCGATGGAACTTAAAAGTTGTATTTGAACATGAGGGCTACAGTCACATGTTCAGTCAGTGGACCTTTGGAAAGTTTGATAAAAGCCAAACTAGGAAAATACATGTAATGTGCTACAGAATAGAAAACAGTGTTTATATTTGTATGGCTAAATAAGCTTGGTACATGGAACTGATACTAAAAATTACAAAATCCAAAAGTGTTATGTAACAGTTTTGATTCATATATATTTAAACCTGTAAAATTACATATACTAACCCATGTTCTAGTGTCCCAGGTATTGTGAAGGACAAAACAATGATTATGGAACAGCAGCGATGAAAATGGCAGTCTATAGCAGAAACCTTCCTGGCTGTGAAGGAGATGTTGGAACTGAACAGTCAGTGGGCATGATTGATGTTCACCTTGTAGCAAGGCAGTAACTGGCTTCCTATTCGCCAGCTTCTTAATTAAATATTCCATTCCACCTTAAATGCTATAGCTTGTACTGGCACCAAAATATAACTGTGGCACCATTTAAGGTAGAACAGAAAATCTGCAGCTTCCAAATTCTTAAAAAGATCCTGTGCAACTTTAATTCAAAGTTGTTGGTTTGCTCTGTGCATTTCACTTTGAATAGCTTCTGAAATAGCTTCTTGAACAATATCAGGATGTCCTCACTTTGTGTTTGACACTAACATATTTATTATGCAAGGAAAAGAATTGTGGAGTCAACATTACTATGTGTCATGGACAAACATGCCTCTGCCAGTTCCCTCAAACCACTGGGTTCAGTTTATTACTCTGCACTGAGGTTCATTACTGGAGACCCTTATAACACTCATCACTGCAGACTGTTTGGAAAAGTTGGTTGGCCCTCACTAGCAGCCCCATGGGAAACACACTGGTTTATTTTTATCTATATAACAGTCTTCGGTCATATGCCAGCATATATTACCTCAATGATGTCTATAAATAATGGTAACTATCAGACTCGCTCTAGTGACTGGATCACTTGTCAGGTACCGAGAGTTTTCAACCGAACTGGGAAAATCTGCTTTTAGTTACAGTGCACCAGTGAGCTGGAATCACTACAGGAAACACTACAGCTCGGCTCGCTGGAGTCACTCAATCAGTTTAAACATTTAATGACACATTTAATCTCTAATCGCCTTCACTGTAACCACTCTACCTGATTTTACCTGATGCTGAGTGAATTTATCACGTATTTGTGCAGGCAGACCATCTTATAATTTATAGTAACAACTTTAATTTACTTTGTACTGACGCTGAGATTGAAAGCAAGTAGTTAGTAGAAGTAACATTAACTACTAGCTAGTAAATAGTGTGAGGAATAGTGAGATTATTTACATATTCATTTTGTTTTCCTGCTTGTGTCTATTTTGATATGTTACTTCCGTGTTATCATCAGTGTCTCACTGTAAACCAACAAATCAGAGCAGACAGTATTTATATATTCAACAAAAAAGGTAGAACAGCCATTTTCATTTTGACCAGTCACACATGTTCTGTATAGATACCAGAGAAAAATTCAAATGCTAAATCATTGCATTAAATGCCACTTTTATTAGAGTTGAAAATGTCAGTGCATTTACTATTTTATTACATTGCTGCTTAATTAATAAATAATATTAAACTATATATTATTAAATACTTGATAATAATGAAATAACACAACTGCAATAATAACATGATGTGGAAAAAATACTAGGTAAATACTGGTATTTTACCAAAACCCAAATACCAAAACACAACTGGCATAACTTTAGACTTCTAAAGGTTAATAGCGAAAACAACAGTCAGCACAGGTGGTGAATGAGCACAGTAAGAGATTGTGTCTGCACCATAGACATAGAAAAGTCTTGTTCTTATTTATTCCTGGGAGAGGTACCTCTTTTCACAGCAATTAAATCTCTTTCTCTCTTTCTCTCTCTCTCTCTCTCTCTCTCTCTCTCTCTCTCTCTCTCTCTCTGTATCTCTCTCTCTGTGTCTGTAAAGCGTTGTTCTCTATGCCAGGAACTATTTGCAAGGTGTGGAGAAGAAGAGAAGGGTTTTTTCGCATGCTCTTCTTTCTCCCTCTCTCTGGCATTCTCATCTCTCTCCTCTCTCTCTCTCCCTCTCTCTCTCTCCCTCTCGCTCTCTTTCTCTCACTCTCCAGTGTCTCATTTGTCTGTATCGCTCGTCTCTACTTACCTTGAACAAGGAAAAGGTCACTTCGCCGCTCGGAGCTGGATGCGAGTTCCACTGGCAGGGAAATTAATGGATCGGGCCTACAATTGCAGCCTCTCCTCTCCGGCGTAATATTTTTGGTTTACTTAAAGGACACGTTTATGGAAGGAATATAAATATATGCAGCTGACAGGCGCTTAGTCTGATGTATTTGGATATCCGGCCTTTGTTTTGGGTCCCTGTCCCAGGGAGGTGTGGGACAGAGGCGATAGATGGAGTGTTATGGCTGTAGCTTGCTGGCTGATGTAGAGCAGGACTTGGAGCTGACTGATCTGTTCTCTTCCAGAGGCTTTGGGAGAAGTGACAGCCAGGATCTGCTCACTCAGGCTGTTTCTTTCCTGACTTGTAACTACCTTTATCCCTACATACCTCTTCAGGCATTCTCTCTCAAATGGAAACTGCGGTTAGGCTCCGTAAACTATTTTAGTAGGTGCACGGAGAGCCGCAGCTCTTTTTCTTCAACAGCAAACTTCTTACCTGCAGTCCACCAACAAATGAATGAAGCTACATAGCTTAACATAAAGTTTGTATATGAATGCATCTTATCTCCTTGTTGTGAAGTCAGCACTCAAACTGATGTTTAAAGAAGCAAAGGCTTGAAGCTAAATATAGTGTTAGCAACGTGCTGTTTGTGCAAGGGTTCTAACATGCTTGACAGTAGGTTAATATCTTTAAAACATATTCAATTACTCTCTCAGTAGATCTACACTCTAAAACAAACTCTTTTCTGTTTTTGTTATTACGGCTCTGATTATAAAGTGTTTACACGTGACACATATGCCAGATGTTGTTCTGTTCACAAGACCCTGAGCTACTCAGATATGCCGTTACGAATCTTCGTGAATTTGGCACATTGTTAGCAGGTTTGGAGCTGGATTACTGGCTGAGGCTTCGTCACTGCTGAATGAAATTATGCTGGTTAGTAAGAATAGACTCTGCTGAGAGTTTTGATTGTGAATTGTGTTGCTATTTTCAACACTACCATCAGGATTTTGGGTGTTTCTTTGACGAGATTACTCACGGACATAAAGTTACAGCTCACTGTAGGTAGCTAGCTAGTGAGGGCTGGGTCTGCTGAGTATTCAGATATGTGCATCAAGTCTGTAGCTTAAATAATTCTGAACAAGAACATGCGCAAGGCTGACCTGCCTCTCTGGAGGAAAATAACAGCAAAAAATAAAAGTTTTACTTTTTCTGTTGTGGCTGCATAAATATGAGTAACCCATAACTGCCACATTAGAGCACATCAGATCTCTCTATATCATCTTTTATGACCCAGAGCCATAAAAAAGGGGCACAGAGTAAAACCCTATGCTACCTGTCATTTGACACTGTAGCATCCAAACTTTTTTACTGTTAGTGTGTGGGCTCCAGGTGAGTCTTATAGTTGTGGATTAATGACAAATGTTCTGACCAATGGAAACCCCTGTGTACAGATATGTTTTTGAACAAAGTACAGTTGGTGATGTACATTATATTAGGCCGTCACATAAACCATCTTAGCTATTCCTGTCGAGCTGAGCAGTCGATAGAGGATGGCGGACACACTCGCAAGCTTTTGAATAAACAATATATTTAATGAACAAACAAAAGGGCAGGTACAGGAACTGAGCTGACCATAACACCACCATAACCATACATACAATGACCGACGAAGACAGGCTGAACACACAGGGTATATATAAAAAAAGGAATGAGGTGCAGGTGACAAGACTGACGACGAAATGACAAACAGGTAAGACAGGCGGGGCTAGGACTGAGCAGAGAACAAGGGGAGCACATGACCAAACAGAACCACATGGAAAAGACATAAACACAAGCATGTGGACTTGACAGGACATAGACAGACAGACAAGGACAGGCAGGGAGTGACAATTCAGCTATACAGGTCATATCTATTGAGACTGTCACCACGAATGTGTTAACTTGCACTTAAGAGTCTGCATTTTAAAATAAACCATTAGTCTTTAAACTTAAAATAAAAATTTTTTGGTCAATTAAATGGCCATATGTTATACCCTTCAGACACATGATGGTGGGTGACCTTTAAAAAGAGGGTGGGTTGGGGGGGAAAGGGGTGTTTTACTCTTTATTTTTATTTAGAGCAACAGCTCCTCATTATGGCTGTGCATGTGTCTTGTTCTAGATTTGGGAAGGCTAGAAGACAGCAACTGGGAAAAATCAGCAAAAATCATATCACAAGGAATCAACTGGGAGTAGTTATAGCAACCATGTTGCTGGAACCATAGTGGCGAGTATCACTGTTTGTTACATAATAGTACTGTGGCTAGGTTGTCAAATGATGTGTCAGGGTCGTGTATCAGAGTAACAAAATACATCAAGAGCTGGTTGAGCCAACAATTTCAAGTTTAATGACAATCAGGTTACTATCACATTTAGTTACGATGACATTTAATCTCTTACAGTGAGCGCTGAATATGTATTCTTCCATCTTCTATGCGCGACATATTATCGACTTTCTCCAGCCGAGTATAGAAGCAGCAAGTGAGTTGTTTTGCTCTCTTTGCTTTGAAGGAAGGCTGCTCGAGCTCTCTGAATGACACGCCGCTATATGTTTTGAACAGCAGCAAAAGAAAATCACTATCATTACCGAACATATAGATTCCCGACCCACAGGCCAGTGCAGTTCTTCAGATGTCTACTGGGTCAGTGAAGCCTGATGCCACACGCTTGGATTTGAACGGAGAGAGAAAAGAACAGTTTCCCACACCAGATTAAGCCTAAATCTAAAATAAAAGCAATTTACAACCTTTGGCACCGTGGTCCAAGATTAGGCCTGAACCATGTCTAGGAAATAAAATGCAATTTGTGCCTATCATTGAGGTCACTCAATTTTGTCTCTGTGCGTTATTTTCTCCAGTATCCTTGATTGTATATATTTATTTAGATCAAAAAGTGTATTTACAAACGTAAACTGGATTGTGTTGGATAGTAAATGCTATTTTCATCTTTATTTATAAAATGGTTGGCCATGCGATGGACTACCGAACAGTCCATGGTGTGCCCCACCTTCGCCAGATGACACTGGGATTGGCTTCAGCCAACCCCGTGACCACGACTAGCTGTATAAAGCGATATTTATATATAAAGGATATTAATAAAATGTATAAGATGTATATAAGACAGCTCTGCCTCACCATTAGTGTTTCCTCCTGTGTGTAGTGTTGTACACCTCCTTTTCCAGGTGGTCACTATTTTTCTCATTGGTGTTTGTACCTTTCATGTTTCAGATGGCCTTTTACTATATGTTTTGTTTGCAATTATTGTTTTTTTTAGTTTAAACTCAATGCAGGGCGGAAATGAGTGCATTAATAAACTAATATTTTTAATATCTCCTTTTTTAGTGTGAATAAGTTGTGAATATGTTCTGACTTTTATAGATATGGATGCTTTTGCTATAGATTGCTGTTAGGTAACATATATGAATTCTACATCATTTTTAAAACACAACCAAGAAAAGCACTTCCAAGATTATCATCATTTTTAGCTTGCTTTGGTGAATACTCACATAAAATTCTAGCTTCATTGTAGCACAGGACACAGGGGAGGCCATGATTTGGCTTTGGGAAGGTTTTCTTTTATTGATGTCAACATAAAGGCAAGTACAAACACACACATTTGTGGGGAAGGTTATCACTAACCACAGGCTTTACCCCCTACCCTAACCCACATCCTCTGACACAGAATAACACATTAAACATATGCACATACTACCACTTTTAACTAACAGACAAAAACATTTCAACAACTTTCCTGGAGGGTACATGCCGCCCATGATCCTCCTGGTGTGACCTTAGCATGGTCATGCCTCAAAAGCTTCTAAAGGCCAGCACCAGGCAGTTGCGCATGGCTACACTGAACCCCCCCCCTTTAAATGTCGATCGTCCCCAGTGACCCACCAGCTCAAGCTCAAGTCCCTGGGCGTGCACATAGTCCTGATCAGCACAAACACAGCAGCGGTGAAGAGTATGGCCCTGGGCATGGACACTGAGATGTGACTGCCCACTGTCCATGCCCGGGGCCATATCCTCACCACCACGACCACAGAGCTCCACTCGGCTGCACTCCACCTTCTCCGTCGCCCAATGCATCATCAGTGCTGCCATAAATGTTGCTCCCCTTTCCCCTAACCTGAGCTGGACAGTGGTCACCTTCAAACCATTTTATGCACCCGTCTCAGTGCATGCAAGCACAACTGATTGCAGTACAGTTATCAGTAAGCCTGTGATGACGTATACCACTATATATACTAAATATGATTTGCTAATTTTGAGTTATGTTCATTAGACACAGTAGCTCTACGTGTGTTATGGCATAAGGTGGATATCGTTGCTGTCCAATGAAAAACAAGTTTCTCCAAAACTGACTTTACAGGAGAGACCAAAAACTGTCTTTACTTTCTATGCAAGTCAATGGAACCAGAACCAGAAGTGATTTTGAAGCATTTCTATTGGATCTTTCATCATAAAATCTTCATGCAATGTAAACGGTAGCTGCTGGATTCAAATAATGTTGAAAAATAAAAACCAATAAAAAAATGGACCATATAAGCAACCATATATGAGGACTTCAAGTACTTAGGGTCGACTGTCCAGGAAAATCAGTAATGTGGTAAGGAGGTTAAGAAGAGAGTCTAGGCAGGATGGAGTGCATGGAGAAAAGATTTAGAAGTGATTTGTGACAAAAGGGTGGCAGCAAAGGTCAAAGGAAAAGTTTACAAGACAGTGGTGAGACCTGCTATGTTGTATGGTTTGTATGGTGGATAAGGTTAGGAATAAGACCATCAGAGGTACAGCACAGGTTAAACAACTAGGGGATAAAGTTAGAGAGGCCAGACTGAGATGGTCTGGACTTGTCCAGAGGAGGGACAATGGGAGAATGGGAGAATGTTGGGAGAAGGATGTTAGAAATGCAGCTACCAGGAAAAAGACAAAGAGGAAGACCAAGGACAGAGTGAGATGGAGGAGGATGACTCGCTGTGGCAACCACTGAAAAGGGAAAAGCCAAAAGCAGAAGAAGAAGCAACCATATATGAATGTTGTTTAACTCCAAATAAGTGATAAGTTCATGATAAGTTCATCATAAGGTAGGAGCTAGATTCAAGAGAGAGAGATTCAAGAGATTCAGTAGTTTTGTTGTCATATGTACAGGAGAACAGACCGTTACACTGTACAATGAAATTCTTACTTTGCTGCTCCTCCATTCACCAATAGATAAAGATAACAAATAAAAGAAATAATAAAAAATATATACAAAATATACAAAGTATAACAATATAAGGTGAAGTAGATAAAAGTATTTTATAGTTAAAGAATAAAAAATAATAGGTATATTATATTATAATAATAGCTAATAGGTATAGTCTTATAAACTCACAATACATTCAAAATTCTCCATTGTTGCTGCTTTATGTGTGGACTGTATGGACTGGGTAATGCCCTGTACATAATAAAGTTTACACACTGCTTCGAAATCTTGTTTTAAAATTGGTGTCAGCTCATACATGGAGAAACTCCTTGGCTACTACCTCACCTCGTGTGAAAAGATGAGCCACCTTTTCATTAGAAGCCGTCTAGACAGAGCGTCTAGATAGTCAACCCTTGAAAGAAACACATCTGTCAGACCTGTGAGCATCACAAAGTGCCGGGTCAAAGTTGCCACGTAAGAATAAATCCAGCTCTCGCAACGATATTCAGCGCTCTCCCTACAGAGCACTTCTGCTTCGATTCAGACACAAATTTCTAAGCGCTCGTCTCATGCTAGCTGCTGATTCATTACCATCTGCTAAGCACGGCCTTGACTATCCAGTTGTTACATTAGAACCCTGCAGTCTCCTCAACTGGCTCAATAAATCAACCAGACCTCCTCTGTGGCTTCTGAAGCATTTATAATTTGTCCTTTGCCGTGGGTGAGAGACATGGCCAGGTACACTCAGCCACAGGCAGAGCCATGTCACACTGTCCCTGCTATTACATTGAGGACAAAGAAACCATGTAGCAATTATGCATAAAGCTGGTTATAGGTTTCATTTTGTGATTGAAGGTGAACCATCGCAGTCTGCAGGCATGCAGGGAAGAGAATAGAGAAGCACAACCTGATATATTTTGGTTTTGCTATCTGATTTTTCTAACATTTGAGCAAAATTTATATTTTCTTCCAACACGAGCAACTGATGCATCTCTGCTGTCAATGAAAATGTAAATTGAGTTTTAAGCGTCTTTTTTTTTATGAACACTCCAGAAAAAAGTAGTTTAAATGCAAATGCAAGTCACTGAGCAGCTGCTCTAATATTTTTTTATGTTTAAAATTAAATAAAAGGAAATAAAAACTGCAATTAAATAGTTTATGAACAGTCAAAAATCTTTTTTTTTTCTTTTTTTAAAAATGCAAACAAGCTGTGCTGCTAAAAACTGTCAGGCTTGTGTACTAATACTCAGAATTGCATTTTTCTTACTAATATATTTACTAAAATCTTTAAAACACTTCTAATATGACAATAGAAGTCCTATAGTAACTCAATCCCATAGCTAGTTAAAATTAGCATTATAGTATCAGTGGTACTCAAATACTGGAAAGAATAGGCAAGACTTATGAAGTGTCTGAACAACATTCTGTAATGACATATTGTTGCTATTAAAAGAAAACCTGGTATCTTAATTTTTCAATGTTTTTATTTTTTTAATTTTTTACATAATATAAAAAGACCTGTCACCCTTTACATTGTGTGAAATATCATGATTAATAGAGGAGAAAAAATGGTCCAAAATAACATGCAAAGTCTGATAACATTGACTTACATTAAAAGTAAAGTACAATTTTATGCCTTTATCATTTTATCATTTTGAAGACATAATATATATGTGTATATAATATATATTATATCTAGCTTTAGACAGCTAGTCTAACATCAGGCAGCTAACTAACTTTGCCAAAAGTTAAAGAAAGTCAGCATTTAACATTTAGATGATGGAAAACTAACAAGAAATCAGTTTGCACTGAAGATGATGGTCTTTTGCTGAATTAAAAATGCACTCAGCATTTACTTTCACAGTACTGACTTAAACACAGTGCATTACTTATTAAATTACAGAAATTAAAAAATGATTTTACACAAAAGCTTTATCACAAGCTTATAGCTTTTGTGTTGGTTACGGTTTAATTAAATCAATCAAACCAAGAAACCATGAGGAACTTTTATTGAGTACCAAAAGTTGTTGTTCAGAAGGTGGTAAATGCAACAAATGAACCAAAAAACACCAGTGAAATAACTTATGAACCTTCATTCATTTTCATAACAATTTCATAACAAAAGAATAATTTCCAGCATAATCTTGTGATGTTCTATACAGAGCTTTTATATATGTAATATTGTGTAAACTAGCACAGTGTGGGCTCACCTCAATCTTACCCACTGTGCTCTTCACTTCTATGGCAGGGGTGCCCAAACTTTTTTCAATGGGGGCCAGATTGGACAATATCAAAAGACAGCAAGTAAATAATCTACTATGGAAAAAAAATAAAAAAAATCTCTGATGGTGAGTTTCCCTGGAGTGACACTGACGTGGTAATGGTGCGTTAGTGTGTGTTGTGCTGGTGTGAGTGGATCAGAACAGCAGTGCTGCTGCTGGAGTGTTTAAACACTTCAGAGTCACTGCTTAGCGATTAGCATAGTCACCTCATAACTCGCTCTGGTCAGGTTCTCCTGTGCCCCGCGTGCCCTGAATAGCAGTTGCTGCTGTGAGACCACGTTTCTCTGCCCTCTTGTGCCCCGAGTATTTATTATAATGTCCAGGCTTTGTTTAATAATGTCTCTATATTTTTAACTCCTTCATTACCACAATAGTCTCTTGGTATAAGTCTCTCTACGAAAAAATATCCTGACATCCATCTCTCTTGAAATGTGCTATACATGTATGTACTGCTGCAACTGTCAGGTGAAAGAAAAATATTGTTGCTGTCCAATGAAAAACAAACCAATGAAAAGTATCTCCAAATTAGCAACTTTACAGGAGAGGCCAAAAACAGTCATTACTTTCAATGTAAGTCAATGGAACCAGATTCCTTTACCAAGTGATTTTAGAGCATTTCTTTTAGTCTATTTATCATGGAAATTGTACACAATGTCAAAGGCACCTGTCGTGTTGCAATGATTTTGAAAAATGAAAATCAACCAAAATTGACATGCATGTTTTCATTGGACAGCGACGATATGCAACGTACCGGCAGGCCACTAATAATGTATTCTTAGAAGTGAGGCTGTGGGCCAATAAAAATTTGCCTGTGGGCCAGACTTTGGACACCCCTGTTCTATGGCATTGCACCGAAGAACAGCTTTGGCTCCAAGTGAACCTTTGGAAACAGCAATAAATGGCACCAGTTGCAAAATATGTTTTAACTGAATATTAATTGTTTCTCACATCAAAACAGAACAAAGTTGAAAGTGATACTAATACTGACCTCTCATTTCAGTTTCAGAGGCAAAGTCGGTCCACTGCCATACTGTAACCACTCTTACCCAGATACTGATTCATGTGGACATCTGAATTTTTTTGCTAATGGACCGCAGTGCAATAACCACTCATGTGTAATTCGATGGATGGACTGTTGAGTGAAGTGCTTTCGGTTTGCCATTTTCCACCTGAGTGTGTGTGTTACCCAAATTCACCGTGCTGCAGACGTCATTGCAGAAGAAAGTTAAACATGCAGTGGTCGTTCATTCCTAGTGTTATATTAGAGTTTATTGAAAATGTGTCAGCACTGGCTTTAAGATTCTCTGCTGTCCTGCTTAAAGATGTTCATTTTTATTCTGTCTCGAGTGGCATCAAGCAAACTACAATAGTGTCAGGGCAGTTTATGAGCATGTGGAAGCCCTAAGCTACCGCCCACCCATCTCTATCAAGTTGTTTCATATGCAAGAATAGAAAACAATAACTAATTAATTTTGAAAAACGTAAGAACATTTCTCAGTATTCCTTTTCTTTGACAAATTACACGAGAAACTGTCCTTGCCGAGGGTTTTAGTAATTAGTTGAGGATCCGAACTCTGTATAATAAAACTGTACGAGTGACGGAGTTTCCCCAGGCCATCACTACACTCACCAGAATGCTGTTGTAACTAAAAACTAAGAGAATGGATGATTCAGAGAACTGATGGTCTCTAAACCATAGTAGTAAACAGAAAGGGGTCATTTCTCTTCAAAAAATATAAAATAAATAATTATAGAGGCTCATGCATGATGCTATGCAGGTCTTCCATTTTTCTGGGTACTATAAAAATAATAAACAAGTCTAAAAGTAAAAGCACACTGTTTTCCTAACTTTAAATTTGGCCTCCCTAAACCAAAATTTCCACTAATGTTTTAGTAGTGATATGATTGTGTTGGCAGTGAGAAACTGATTTTTCAATCATTTATCTTAATAAAATAAAATAAAATGTATTCTGTCAGATCAAAAAGCACCAGAGCTGAAGTGTGAGTGGGTGGGGCTAAAATACTACTTAAATTACAACATTTTTTTTCTAATATACCAACAAATGTCCTTTCCGTGATATCCTCATTGACAAAACAAGTTTCATGCAGCGATCAACAGGCCTCAAGTTCATTGACATTCTTGGGCTTACGTGCTGCAATTGCCTTCTTTAAGTTGGCCGATTGCAATTGCCACTCCAGAATATTTCAGCCCTTCTTCTGCAGCCAAGCCATGGTAGAATCAGATGTATGCTTGGGATTGTTGTCCTGTTGGAAGATCCAATGTCTCCCAGGCTTCAGCTTTATCACTGACTGCATGACATTTCCACCCAAGATCTCCTGGTAGTTAACTAAATTCACTGCACCTTTCCCATGATGGAGATTCCCTGTACCTGAAGCAGCAAAACCCAGAGCCCCAAAGCATTACTGACCCACCGCTATGCTTCACAGTAGGCAAGGTGTTCTTTTCTGTATAGCCATATCATTGAGCCATAGGCCCAAAGAGTTCCAATTTTGACCTGTTGCTCCAGAGAACTGTATCTCAAAACCTTTGTGGTTTGTCCACATGTTTTTGGCATACAGGAGTTGACTTTGGAATCAGCAGGGGGGCATGCGCCTGGGAGTTCTGGCCTGGAGGCCTTCATCTTGCAGTGTATGCCTTATTGTCTGGGCCGAAAACCGAGCACCTCCCTCTGACAAGTTCTGTCAAAGTTCCTCAGCTGTCAGTCTGGGATTTTTCTCCACCGTTCGTTTCAGGTACTGGACAGGAGTCGTCAACAGCATCCTCTTTATGCCACGCCCAGTTAGTGTTTCCACTGTGTGTTTAGCTGAAAACTTGGGACAAAATTATGCTTCTAATTGTGCAAAATTATGCTTCTAATTGTGTCTCTTGAAATGTTTAATGTATTTGCTATAATTTTATATCCACATCCTTGCTTATGAAGAGATTAACAGAAAAAGAAAAGCTCCTATCTTGACTTCTTGGGCCATTCTCTGGACTTCACCATGTATTTTACCTTCACCAGGTATTTTTAAAGCCTGATTGAAAATGTCTGAATGAAACCTCTGTTCTTGAGGGTGGTAATCCTTAAGGGGTTGAATCATTTTGTCAATGAGAAAATCACAAAAAGGATATTTGTTTTTATATTAGAAAAAATATTGTTGTAATCTAAGTTGCATATGTCTATTATACTAGTCCTTATTTGATCTGATTTTGAACAACATAAAAAATAAATGTCAAACTTACTAAAAAATTTAAACACAACTGTAAATATGGATAGTTGGTCCTCATGACATCACATACATTACAGGCTTCTGTATATAGACTGTATAGAGTGAGCAGTAAATGGTACATTTTGAAACATGACAATGTTTACATGTTTACATATTACTATAAACTCTTACATACTGTAGTTAATCTATTTCTCTGCATACTTCCCTTTTCTGAAATGATCAGGACTCCCACAGGGCCACCACAGAGCAGGTAACATTTGGGTGATGGCTCATTCTCAGCACTGTAGTGGCACTACTTTTGTGGTGGGGTGTTAGTGTGTGTTGTGCTGGTATGAGTGGATCAGACACAGCAGTGCTGCTGAAGTTTTTAAACACCTTAGTGTTTGGACTGAGAATAGCCCACCAACCAAAACTATCCAGTCAACAGTGTCCTGTGGGTAGCGTACAGTGACCACTGATGAAAGACTAGTGGATGACCAACATAAAACTGTGCAGCAACAAATGAGCTTCTGTCAGATGAGCTATAGGACTACAAACTGGACCTTCAAAGAAGTTGTGTATAAGAATTGTTTTATGAGAAATACATACCTGTTTTGAATATTAAAAAGTGGACAGATTCATGTTTACCATCATCCACTCTAGCAGCAGTATTTAAGTATTCGGGAACCGAGAAGATGATAGCTGTAGGTTTGAAAGTGTAGCTTTTCATTCTTGCTTGAGGATTCTTTAACTACAGAGCCATGCTGTAATAATACATGCAGAATATGGTTTGGCATTGACGTCCATAACGTCATTAATGCTGGCTGTTAAACTGTGTGCTGATAACAAACTCGATGGTCTCTTTCCTCTGCGTCAAGGAGTTTCTAAAAGAATTTCAGTTTTTGATTTGTCAGACCACAGTACACTTTTCCATTTCACCTCAGTCCATCTTAAATATGTTCAGAGAAGAAGAACCAGTTGTTTCTGATTTCTTCTTTGCATGGTAGAGTTTTAACTTGCTTCTGTGGATGCAGTGACAAACTGTGTTTACAGACTGTGGTTTTGGGAAGTGCTCCTGAGCCCATGCAGTCATTTCCACTACAGAATTGGGTCTTTTTGTAGTGCAGTGCTGCCTGACAGCTCCAAGATCACTGCCATCCAGTATTGGTTTTCAGCTTTGTCCCTTACCTACAGAGATTATTTGGATTCTCTTCTAGTAAGCTCTATGATATCATGTGGTGTAGATGATAAAATCCCCAACTTCTTCACTATTTTACATTGAGAAGCATTATTCATGTTGGCCTGCATGGTCTCTTGTAGAGTTGTGTTCTACCAGTTTTACTTCTGAAAGCCTCTCTCAGATGCTCTTTCATACACAATCATATTCCTGAGCTAACTGAATTAGCTGTGAGATGTTCTACCATATTTTTGGGGGGACAACATTCTTAAGCACCGTTATTTGTCTTTTGTTGACCCTGTTCCAATTTTTCATAACAAAAGAATCATTTCCAGCATAATCTTGTGATGTTCTATACAGACCATATGTATATGTAATATTGTGTAAACCCACTATGCTCTCCACTTCCTGCCCTCCATCTTCAACAGAATCACATGACTGCAAAGTGTCTATTGAAAGGTTCTTTAGCAAACAAAATGTGGTTCTTCTATGGCATTGCACCAAAGAACAGCTTTGGCTCCAAGTGAACCCTTAAAAAGAGCAATAAATGGCACCAGTAGCAGAATATAAAATTCTAACGGAATATTAATTGTTTATCATATACAAAACTGAACAAAGTTGAAAGTGCACTAAATTACAGAATAGAATTACATTAAGGTACTGTTACAACTTACTGTAAATGCTATAATAACTATGATACTGATATAAAATACCCATTCATGTTGGCCTGCACAGTCTCTTGTAGAGTTGTGATCCAGCAGCTTAACTTCTGAAAGCCTCTCTCAGATACTCTTTCATACACAATAATGTTACTGAGCTGCTGCCACTGAACCTAATTAGCTGTGAGATGTTCTATCATATTTTGGGGGTCACAACATTCTTAAGCACAGTGTGTTGTCTTTTGTTGACCCTGTTTTTTGAAGCATGTTACTGGCATCAAATTCAAAATGGCTTTATAATAATAATAATAATAATAATAATAATAATAATAATAATAATAATAATAATAATAATAATAATAATAAATGTTGTTTTTATACTAATTTGAAATAGATATAAGGCTATAACTTTGTGGAAATGGGGTTGTGAAACGATTTGAAAATGCTGTTTTTCAAACATTTATCACCAATTAACCAATAAAAATGACCCAAAAATCCCTTTCATTTTAATTTGCTTTAAAAAAATATGAAGGGTTTTTTTCTTCTCCTGTAAACTTGGCATTTTGGAGACGCAAGGTTTGTTCTAAAAATGAAGTATTATAAAACAAACATTCTTTACTTATATGTTTTGTTAATTTGGGATCATTTCTATTAAACACAAAATCAAAAAGTAAATAAAATTATCAAATCTCTTTTTTCATGACAGCTAAAATATTAAAAGAACATTTATGTGTCTAAATATTTATATTTATAATCTTTCGATGCATTTAGGCCACTTGGTATTAAGTACCACTCCAGCGTCTCCGCAGCACTGTTTAAGAAAATCATCCTAGCAACTGGATGGCCGGAGAGTGTGTTGCAGATAATTTGCTTAATCTAAAGTCAATTGCCTCCCTGACCTCCTGCATGTTCCCCCACTGGAGCTGTGAGCATGTTGAAACCTGTTGTTGTTCTGCAGAGCTCTGGCTTTGCTGCATGTCGTCCTGTCCTGGTCGTCGGGTTGAATCAATACTAATGTGACTAGTGACGCGCCTCGTGGTGCTATTGATTCCAGTCACGGAGAAGTGAAAAACAAAAACACACGCCCAGCCTGCTTTCGCACCGCGCTCCCTGTGTGGGTGACACCGCACACCTTCGCACCACAGCTAGATGCAACAAATAGATTTTACAGGTGCTCTGATAACAAAGTAGCAAAAGCAAACTGCTTCTCCAGCTTGATGTTTGTCTGACAGTCTGACAGTCAGTATTCAGTGCAAAGTGCTGAATTCAATTTCATTCAAATTCACTTTATATTGGCGCCCACTGAAGGACACTGTAGGGTTTCTAATGGTAGTCACTTCTAAATAACCTTCTTCTTTTTTTTTCTTTTTTTTTTACTGCTAATTATTAATCTGTATAGCTCCACCTTGTGTGTGGTTTTAATTATTTCCCAAATAGTCTTACAAAACACTTAAAATCATTTTTATTTATTTAATAGAAGGTCTAGTGTTGGATCCCCAACTTAAAGTGTATAGTTTTTTAAAGAATGACGTTAGAACCTCCAGGTCATGTAAAGGTCCTATAGCATAATTACCACATAATTTAAATTAGGAACCCTTTTGGAGTCTCCAATCTTAATCTAAGTGTGAAGTCGCTATAAAGAGCTATAGAACTAAAGAGCAACAGCTTTTTTTTTTTATCATTTTTCAGTTGGTAAAATACACTATTTTTGGGTAACAGTATTTTCTTCTTCCTAATCACTCTTCCTAATCAGTTTATGAGCTATTGATCCTGATCGGGAATGGTGGGCTTTTTAATAACTTTTAGATTGGACAGTCATTTTTGTAAGATCATTGTTAATGCAGAAGTTTATGGTTGCAGATGTTTGTACACCCAGCTTATGTTGTAATGTTCATTAACAACAGCCTATTAAACATGTGGTGTATATTTAGCAACTACCTAGCACAATAGCAACCACTTGGGATATCTTAGCTACATAGATAATATAATAACAGCTTAGCTTAGACATGTATTATTTATGTCCAAGTCCCCCAAATGATTTAATAAATGTATGATGTATATAACATTATTTAACAATACCTGTTTAAGTTCACCCATATAAAATTATGCATTTTTAAAGTTTGTTTTAAAGTTCCCATTTAGTAATTTTTGCCTAGAAAGGTTTAAAATGGTGGTGCAACTGTTCAACAATGTTTGTTGGTTAGGTAAATATAATAAGGCAACAGAACTCATCAGGCAGTGCAAAATAAGACAAAGACATGCTTTTACAAAAGAGGGTATTGCATTATAAAGAAGACCCCAAGTGACCCTCATGGTGCAACGGCAAAGTCAATAACCCTTTCACAAATTTGGGAAAATAAATGTGATTGTTTAGCTCTGTTTACCATTTGTCATGTCAGTTGGTAAAACCTCAGCAAAATCCTAAATATCTGTAATTATAAAAAATTATATTTTTTTATAATGTATATTTTTTATGATGCATATATATTTAGTTTTTCCTCCTCATACACTGAACGTGATATTGATAGTGCTGTATGTAGCACTTTTGATTTTCCAAAGTATGAACTAGTGTTATTTTCCAGTGTAGGGAACATAGATAAAGGATACATATTTAATTACATTTTAAATAATTTTTTCTGTTCAACATGCCTGTACTGTTTTCTCAGTCCAGCTTCCTTGTGTGTATTAAGGTCTCTTCATTGTGACTTGATGATGTTGAGTAGAAAATGGCGGTGTGCTCTTTGGTGAGACATTCATTCTCTCACTTTTTCTCATAATATAATTCAGTTTAAAAGAGAGGGGCCACGCTGAATCGATGGAGGGTCAGTCAATGATGGATGAGACTGCATTTAACTAATTTCACCTCAAGACAGATTACTCTGCTGCGTGCCCCTAAAACAGGAGTGGTCAGGTACGCCGGCCATTCCTGTCTCTGTGTCTGCACTCCAAATGCAGTCCTTCACTTGCTCCGTCATTCATCTCTATTGCAGTGGCGTTTTTTCAGTCTTCCTTCTGTGGACGAGGATGAAGGCTTATAAAGTTCCAATGCATAATAATTTCTACTCCTTTGGTCCTGTTCTGGTCAGCATGCTTCACAAATGGGGTTTTCTACTTGTGTCAGTACTCCAGCAGTAGCCTGACATCCACTGAAACATTATTTCAATGGTTGTCAGGTTATTATACACTGAATGCAACAACAAGAAACAACATAATGTGAAATATTTCAAAGCCAGTGCCTGGTTAAGTGGTTCTTGGGTGCAAAACCCAAAAACTATTTTTTGCTTAAAAAATTGAGCTCAGTGTGCAAGACACGTTCAAACAGATTTACTGACGTCCAAATAGAATGCATAAAAAAAAAAAATTAAAAAAAAAGGGATGATAGACACTGAGGTACTTGCCCAAGCAGGCCTGCTCAGCATCAGCACATGCGTCTAATCCAGCAGGTTCACTATCACTGCTGTCTTCCAGCTGTTCTAAGAAGTTCTGCTCTAGGATTCTGGGGCACTGACCCTCCAATTTTAATTTTAGGAGGCCAGAGACCCCACCCTGTAGTTAGTGCCTTAGGGCATCGAGCTGTGTGAGGCCAAAATGACCACTGTACACAGCAGTGTGAAGAAGGCATGCCAGGAAAGCACAAGTAAATTATCTTCCATATGAAGTACCTCACATCGCTGATCCCCACTACTCAGCCATCTATGCACTCACAGATAGAGCCAGTCCCCTTTAACCTATGGACAGCTAGAGTGGGCTTCGTTGAAATTGAGGGATGGCCAATTCTGTGTCCTGTAATAGTGTTCTCTATAGTGCTGTATATGTTGTTTTCTATAGTGTAGGGAATAGTAATTAGGGAACAGTTCCTCTTCCCTATGATAGTGTCAGTTCTCCTGATTTTTAACATTGGTAATAGTGATTTGGGGACTTTCTCTGTTTCTTATAATAGTGTTTATATAGTGCTCCAATGTAGAGAGAGTGCATTATGTATGGTGCTGTATGCAACACTTTTGATTTTTCAAAGTATGGACTAGTGTTTAGGCTTATAAAGGTTAAGGAATCGTTCCTGTTGGTTCTTTAAAGTATGGAACACTGTAAGGTACAAATTGTGTCCCTTATTGTAGGGTTTATATAGTGTTCCAGAGTGGGGGATAGGAATACGGGAAACACTCCAGTTCTCCATAATAGTGCTCTGTATCATGCTCTTGATTCTTGTAAAGTATTGTATAGTGCTAGGGATAATTTTATTTCTTTATAAAGGGAATATTTAGGCTTTGTGTAGAGCTCCAAGGTGGAGAATAGTGATTAAGGGATAAATTGATCTGTCCAGTAGTGCTCTATAGAGTGCTCTTGATTTTTAAATTTACAGAATAGTTTACAGAATATTGATTTTGTTCGCTATGATAGTGTATATAGGGCTGCTGTGTAGGATATAGAAAATAGGAGATCATTTTTGTTTTTTACAAAAGTACCTGTGTAGCACTATTGATTTTCCAAAGTATAAAATAGTGTTTGAGGCATTTTCTTTCTCCTATAATAGTGCTAATGTAGATAATAATAGTGATTATAAAAGTGTGTACTAACTAAAGAACAGTGACCGAAGACAATATCTGTTCTGAGAAATAGTGATCTATACAGATGTTTCAATTAGTAGTAAATAGTGTTTATTTTAGTGCTTTATAATTATAGTGCGCTATGATTTTCTGTGGTAGCGAATAGTGTTTGGAACCTCTTCTAGTCATATTTTGTGGCATTCCTAATAGTGTTAAATATTATTTAATTTTATTTGATTTTGCTAATTTTCATAACTTCTACTGAATCTTTTTTTGTTCCAGTGCATTTGTATTAATCCTCTTTGCATTTTGTATGTCTCACTTGGTATGTCTATTTGTCATGGTATGTCCCTTTTTCATGTAACAACCCTAATCTTATCTAGCAATGTAGGGCTATCTCGTATACATCCTGAGTCCTAGATGAGGAAATTCCTGGGTGGGAAATTCCTTTTATTTTATTTTATCGCCCATCAAGTAGAGGGTTTCTGGGTCATTTAGTCTAAGGGACAACAATAAGGTGTGGTTTACT
This sequence comes from Megaleporinus macrocephalus, assembly GCA_021613375.1. Classification (NCBI taxonomy): domain Eukaryota; kingdom Metazoa; phylum Chordata; class Actinopteri; order Characiformes; family Anostomidae; genus Megaleporinus; species Megaleporinus macrocephalus. Next base: position 20,912,788 of record CM038725.1, on the reverse strand, counting down.
TGGTTAACTACTTAAATTCATAGTTTTTGTAAAATTAGACTGATTTGGAAGAAAGAACAACAAATTTGCCAGCAGAAATGAACATAGTCTACTTAATTAGTATGGAATATTGTTAGAGACCATTTCTATAATAGTGTTTATATAGTGATCCAAACTCAGGAATAGTGACCAGTAGACCATTTCTGTTCTCTATAATAGTGTTTATATAGTGCTTCAAAGACAGGAATAGTGACCAGTAGACCAGTTCTGTTCTCTATAATAGTGTTTATATAGTGCTTCAAAGTCAGGAATAGTGACCAGTAGACCATTTCTGTTCTCTATAATAGTGTCAAAGTCAAAGTCAGGAGTAGTGACCAGTAGACCATTTCTGTTCTCTATAATAGTGTTTATATAGTGCTTCAAAGTCAGGAATAGTGACCAGCAGACCATTTCTGTTCTCTATAATAGTGTTTATATAGTGCTTCAAAGTCAGGAATAGTGACCAGTAGACCATTTCTGTTCTCTATAATAGTGTTTATATAGTGCTTCAAAGTCAGGAATATGACCAGTAGACCATTTCTGTTCTCTATAATAGTGTTTATGTAGTGCTTCAAAGTCAGGCATAGTGACCAGTAGACCATTTCTGTTCTCTATAATAGTGTTTATATAGTGCTTCAAAGTCAGGAATAGTGACCAGTAGACCATTTCTGTTCTCTATAATAGTGTTTATATAGTGCTTCAAAGTCAGGAATATGACCAGTAGACCATTTCTGTTCTCTATAATAGTGTTTATGTAGTGCTTCAAAGTCAGGCATAGTGACCAGTAGACCATTTCTGTTCTCTATAATAGTGTTTATATAGTGCTTCAAAGTCAGGAATAGTGACCAGTAGACCATTTCTGTTCTCTATAATAGTGTTTATATAGTGCTTCAAAGTCAGGAATAGTGACCAGTAGACCATTTCTGTTCTCCATAATAGTGCTTATATAGTGCTCCAAAGTCAGGCATAGTGACCAGTAGACCATTTCTGTGCTCTATTATAGTGCTGTATAGTGATCCTAATTTTCCATGGAGTAGAGATTAGGGGCATTTCTGTTCCCAGTAATATTGTGTTCCCTATAATGTTCGATATAGTGCTCCTCTTTGTCCAGTGCAGGGAATAGTGATTGGTGGACCATTTCAAATACAGCATATGTATCAATGTGCTTAGAGCAACCACACTCACGACTTTCTAACCAATGAAACGGAAATTTACACACGTGTCTTCAAATGAGCACATATGACCTCATTTTGTTAGCATTTGAGTATTGATCTGTGTTCAGCAGAGTGAGGGATGGGGGGAATGGGACAGAGAGAAAGAGAGAGCGAGAGAGAGGCTGCTGAAAGGGAGTAGGTCAAACCAACATGTCCAACTTTGCAGGGCTGACGCTCAGATGAACTCATTAGAAGTTAATTAATCACACCCATCGATCCATTGTCACTTTCCTCTGTGCGTGGCTGGGAGAGAGAGGGCTCAAATTCTGCACAAATGGCTCTCTGTGGCAACCGTCCCGTCTCTCCGCTGAACAGAGGACCTGCCGTGGCGCCATACGTGCTCACTCAACCACGCACACATGAGATGTGTGGGTCGTACCACACAAGTTGGCATAAAATGTTCATTTCAGGAAATACACTAAACTATCCTATTAGACCTGCAATCTGCCTGCACGGAAGATGTAATCTTTGCAGATGGTCAACATGTTCCGCTGTAGAAAAGATTGCTGGTAGAATCTGAATGAAAGGTCATGATGGACTTTGAAGTTTCTCTTTTTTCAAGACTAAGCGCAGGGTCACTGACAAAGACGAATGCATTTCAAATTATTTGCTGAACAATGGGTCACTGGCAGGCCCATCTGGGCTTGTTTATTAAAAAATGTAGCATCAAAAGTACACAAATACTCACCATTTTCCCTTTTGAGTGCTGCGCTTACTTCAGCTCCTGCTTTACAAAACCCTGTTTTGTGATTTTACAGCTGCAATAAGTAAGACTCCTGTATCTGGTTTGTATCCTGATGAAATTTTAACCTTATGCATTAACACCTGGTGGTCAAGTGCATCTCCAGATTGAAATTTGATAGCTGTATGGGATGGAATATGCAAATCTGCTTGTTATAAGGCAAACAATTATCAATTGTTTACCAATTGCCTCGATCATCTTCAGTTTGTTTTACACACTAGTGTCTGTCTGGTGTCTGTTTTAACCAGTCCCCAAACCATGTGCATCTTCCATGACAATATTCCTCACAGATCACATGCCCATTGATGTTCTGCATATGGAGGGGTTTCAATTGTACAGGGAGGAGTTTCAAATGTACTTTTAGTCCAACTACCTGCACATGTATTTGACTAACAAATGTAAAAGCATGATACTAAAATTGTATTGGAAAACAATTCAGATCCCACCTGATTAGTATCTGGTTTAAATGTGTCTTGGTTGCATTTTTTTTATGTGGCCAGGCTTTATCCAGATATAATTTATCCAGATGATAATCAAGACACATAAAGTGAGCAGGTGTAAACATACGTTCATAGCTATTATACACTGGAGCGTTTAAAAAAATCTCAACTTTTTTTTAATGGAGGTACGCTGGATCAACACTCTGGCACTCCGATCCTCAGCATGTCAAAGTGCACCACACTGTATTTGGCCATTATTACTTTCAATCATATGGCGACCATAGAAATCAACTGTAGAGCACATGTGGCTTAAAATGCATACAAGGCAGCCAGTACCTCAGGTAAACAGCTTGTTACCTCAGCTTACATTACTAGTTTTATCTTTAAGCAAGGAAACAGCTGGCTGTGAAGACGTAGTAAACCGAGGCCAAATATGTTGAGTGATGTTGGGCACTTTGTTTCATTCAGTTTATAGGAGTAGAGAGTAAAAATAACTTGCACCTGGTGTTTATTGGTTCTCTATACCAACTCTCTGTGCTATATGATAGTATGTTGCACCTTGTTCAATAACATGTCGAGAGGCTCTTAGTCTACAGACATTTGTGGCTCCAGAATTATTTCCATGGTTCTGGAACACAGTTGCCAGTTAATATATTAGATTCCATTTTTACAACATACACACAAAGCTTACTTAATTAGAAAGGCTTAGTTGCACTTTGCTGGTGTATAGTACCATGTGTCGATGTACAGTTAATTATCACAATTATTATAGTTAGTCAGGTTTTAGCCAAGACTATTCTCTGAAATATTTTGGTGAACAGTTGATAAAGTACATGGTGAATGTGTTCTTTATGGTTATTTATAGAACATTAGTTTAAAAGGGTCAAATTGTAATGAGTCTTTGGCCAGGTGTTGCCCCACTCAGAGGCACGAAGGGGGCGGGAAAGGCATTGCTCAAGCTCCACATCCTGACAACAGCTATAAGAGACAGCAAAAGGAAGCCATCAGCCACAAGAAACAGTAAGAGGATACTGACAGCCACAGGAGATGGCAGGAGAGCCGTAAAGTGGGGTTAGGATGGTGTCTTTACCACAAACCCCGCCTCCTCAGCTGTGCAGGAAGGGAAGAGAGAGGGAGAGAGAATATGCACCAGTTTGACTGACCCATGTGTTTGCACACAGAGGAATTTGACCTCCGCATTGATCCTACCCATGCAGTGAAACACCCAAATACACACACTAGTGAACAGGCACACCAGGGAGCCCTGAGCACACTTGCCCAGAGAGCTGGGCAGCCCTATCCACAGCACCCAGAGAGAAGTTAAGGGCCTTGCTCAAGAGCACCTCAGTCATGTGCTCTGGGTTCAGGGGGATTGAACAGATCGAACCTCCGTGATGCCTAGAAGGCAGACGAGCAGCAGCATCAGAGAACTGATGAGGTAAAAGCTTGTATATAAACAGGACTAAAGACGTATGAAAAGAAAAAACTAAAATGCCATCACCCCTGTCTCGTGTCCTTTCTCCAAAGCTGTCAAAAGTATTCACATTCATTACTCAAGTAGAAGTATAGATACTATGGTGAAACAATACTTCTGTACAAGTTGAAGTATCAACTCAAGCTTTTTACTCAAGTAAAGAAGTACTGCTTTTAAAACTACTTAAAGTATAAAAGTAAAAGTAATGTAAGGGAAAAAATGCCAAAATCTTAGGCCACACCACAGGGGTCTACAGTGTACTAGCCCACCTCCCCAAAAAAAATAATTCTTCTAAAAGCCATAATGACTATAATGTTATATTAAAATGTTAATGTTGAAAAATTTGGGATGCGCTAGGCTTCCTGTTTCAGCCACATATACGGCCATTGAACATGAATGTATTTCAGTATAATGTCAATATATTAAAGAAGCATATCTGTGTACTACTGAACATTAACATGTGTTTCATGGAGCGGAAGATATGATGACTAGTTGTCTGTAAGTATTGTAATGGTGCAAAAAGTCAAACTTCAAAGACGTTATCAATAATCTTTACTGGAATGTAAACGTACATTAATTAAAACAAGCTGAAATGCAATAGTAACAAGGCTATTAACAAAGCTATTTTTATTATGTAAGGAGTAGAAATTACAGATAATGGAGTGTAAATGTAAGGAGTAGAAAGTACTGATAATGGAGTGTAAATGTAAGGAGTAGAAAGTACTGATAATGGAGTTTAAATGTAAGGAGTAGAAATTACAGATAATGGAGTGTAAATGTAAGGAGTAGAAAGTACTGATAATGGAGTGTAAATGTAAGGAGTAGAAAGTACTGATAATGGAGTGTAAATGTAAGGAGTAGAAAGTACAGATAATGGAGTGTAAATGTAAGGAGTAGAAAGTACAGATAATGGACTGTAAATGTAAGGAGTAGAAAGTACTGATAATGGAGTGTAAATGTAAGGAGTAGAAAGTACAGATAATGGAGTGTAAATGTAAGGAGTAGAAAGGACAGATAATGGAGTGTAAATGTAAGGAGTAGAAAGTACAGATAATGGAGCGTAAATGTAAGGAGTAGAAAGTACAGATAATGAAGTGTAAATGTAAGGAGTAGAAAGTACAGATAATGGAGTGTAAATGTAAGGAGTAGAAAGTACAGATAATGGAGTGTAAATGTAAGGAGTAGAAAGTACTGATAATGGAGTGTAAATGTAAGGAGTAGAAGTAAAAAGCCAGCTGAAAGATAATTACTCCATTATTTATATTTATAAGTATAAATAACCAACATTTCTACTTAAGTAAGGTCACAAAGTATTTGTACTTCATTACTTGACACCTCTGCCTTTGTCCTCCTGGCGCTGGACGTGCCAGAGGTAGAGTACCAAAATTGTCTGCTATTGTTATGACATCAAGACAAATGCATTGACTACTAAAGAACCATTGAAGAACCATTTAGAGTTAGGAGTTTAACCTAAAGAACTTTGCAGATAAAGAACTTTGCAGACTTTAAAGAAGTTTGCAATTTAAGTTTGTATATATAAAGATCTCAGCTTTGGACACTGAGATCTTTATATATACATATTCACTTTTTATGTCAGAAGTTTTACACAATTCCGTTTTGTGAATGGCTGTGTGGAGACAGAGACAGCCAGTGCTATTTAATACCCAGAAAGAGGAACTTTATGCATTGCTTTCCTGAAAATACTGGTGCTTTTTTGGTATAAATGCCTAAATGCGAGCTCTGAACGGCACCCTGGTCTGAGCCGAGCAGAGTCTTTGGTCAGGATGATGAAGGCGTTTAATATCACAAATGCGCAGGAGCGCTGTGAGCTCTGAAATATGTTAGTCTCCTGCTTGAAGCAGACACCAAGGATCCTCCGTGCTATTCCATCACCTAGCCAATCCCACCACCTGCTCAGTATCCTCACAAAAGTACAGATTATGGTCCACAGTTCAAATTTATAGGACTCTTTTAGCTCGTTTAAAGTTTTACATGGTCGACCTTCTGTTGATATCATTTAGCTCAGTCTCATCACAACAAACCTGATGTGAGGTGAAGTTTCTGCCTGGTTTAAACCCAGTAGCTTAGGCCTCTCTGGAGGGGCAAGGAGATTCTCCAGTGTCTGTCCTATGCTCAGAAGGGTGTATGAGTGAGCGAAAGCAAGAAAGAGAGAAAAAGAGAGAGAGATAGAGAGAGACAGAGAGAGAAAGAGAGAACGAGATGAGTTAAAAGTCTTTAACTTCTACCACTGAAGCCTTTCAGAGAGAGATCGAGAGTTAGAGTATGTCTTGGATAAAAAGAGATGTACAGACATAGACAAAGGAAGAGCATAAAGAATAAAGAGAGGAAGGTAGAGATAGAACATGATGTAGAGGTAGAGATAAAAAGAGACAGAATGAGAGAGCTATGGTGATAGAAAGAGATTTAGAGTGAAAAGGACAAAAGCAAAAGAAAAGGAGAGAGAAAGTGAGAAGGAGAGTTAGAATGGAAGACAAAGAGATAAAGAGAGAGAAAAAATGAAGACAATGAAAGAGGGAAAGAGGTAAAGAAAAATAAAGTCAACAAAGAGAGTGAAATAAATAGATAGTGCCAAAGAGAAGCGAAAGAAATAGAAGGAGCCAGCAGAAAAGAGAGAGATGTAAAGGTAGAGAGAAAGATCAAAAGTTAGGTAGAAACAAAGAGACAGAAAAAGAAGGAGAAAGAAAGGGAGGAAGACAGAGTAATGGAGAGAGAATGATAAAGAAAGAGACAGAGCAAAAGAAAAAAAAGATAGAGGTGGAGAGAAAGTGACAGAAAAAGAAAGAGACAGTAGGAGAGAGATGTAGAGACAGAAAGATGAATAAAGGTAGAAGTAAGGGCAAAGAAAGAAAGAAAGAAAGAAAGTGAGCCATATGGTGAGAAAAAGAGAGAAAGGAATAAGGAGAAAGAGCATGAGCGGTAGAGAGAAACATAGTGGAAGAGAGAAAAGAAGGTAGAAAGACACAGAGCGAGGGGAACAGTGAAAGAAAAACGGAGAGAAAAACAAAGATAAAGTGGTGGAGAGAGAGAAAGAAAGAGTAAGACTGAGATGTAGAGGTAGAAGATAAATAAAGGTATAGGTGAGGACAAAACACAGAGAGAAAGAAAGAAAGAGAGAGTGTTCTATTATAGGAGAGAGAGAAAGACAGAGAAAAGGAGAGAGAAAGAAATAGAGAAAGGGATAAAGCGACAGAGGAAGGATAGAAGAAAGAAAGAGAACAGGGGAGAGGCAGGGAATAGAGAGAAAGATACAGATAAGGAAAAATAATGAGAAATGTAGAGAGAAGGAAATAAAAAATGAAAGGATGTAAAGGTAGAGAGAGAAAGGAGTATGTAAAGGTAGAGAGAGAAAGAAAGAGAGCGAGAGGGGGAAGATGCACTCGTTTCTGCTAACTGAAAGCAGGGAAGCTATGAAGCAGCAAAGGCGTCAGTGTCTTTCTTTCATGGCTCTCCTCCTACACCTGGGAAAGAGAAAGAGAGAGAGAGAGAGAGAGAGAGAGAGAGAGAGAGAGAGAGTGGTATTCTGTAAATAGAAGTGTGGTCTCTGCTACACTGTGAGTGGAGGAGCCACACTGCTGCTGACTCCTTGCTTTCTTGCCCACAGTACTGCATACACACTCTGCAGAGACCCCCAGAGCGCCCACAGCCCGCTTTAATTAACACGCGGCCGGGCCTAAAGCACAGCTATCCAGCCTGCTGCATTTCATCTGATCGTGTTATATAGATCTGATTTATGTCAGCTGAACTGAGCAGATGGTGAGGCTATGGACACTGGGAGTTTAGCAGGACTTCGTAATGGGAGTTGGCTGGATTTAATGGACTCCTAAGTACAACAGTAACGTTCTGAAACCATAATGGTGACAATATATCTTGCCTCCCGAGGTGAAATTGACCAATAAATTTTCAATGGTGAATATTAAGGCCGGTGCAGACCCATACATCAAAAACTGTTGACCTTCTGTGTTATTAAATATTGATGCTAAAGTAAGTGAACAATGGCAGTGTTGATCCACTGTGCACTCTTGACAGTGTCGTTACTGAAGGTGCGTTCTTGGGACCACATCATATTTCTACTAAAGTGTAGGCATTATGCACACATTTGCATAGACGTCTGTTGAAATATGTGCTAATAATGATGCATAGATAGCTGCAGGTCAGTATGGATGTGGATTAGACATGAAAAAGAGCGAGGGTCATTATGACTGTGGATTAGACACGTATACAGTGAGGGTCAGTATGACTGTGGATTAGACATGTAAAAGAGCGAGGGTCAGTATGACTGTGGATTAGACACGTATACAGTGAGGGTCAGTATGACTGTGGATTAGACATGTAAAAGAGTGAGGGTCATTATGACTGTGGATTAGACACGTATACAGTGAGGGTCAGTATGACTGTGGATTAGACATGTAAAAGAGCGAGGGTCATTATGACTGTGGATTAGACACGTATACAGTGAGGGTCAGTATGACTGTGGATTAGACATGTAAAAGAGTGAGGGTCAGTATGACTGTGGATTAGACACGTATACAGTGAGGGTCAGTATGGCTGTGGATTAGACACATATACAGTGAGGGTCAGTATGACTGTGGATTAGACACATACAGGAGTAAGGGTCAGTATGGCTGTGGATTATACACATAGAGGAGTGAGGGTCAGTATGGCTGTGGATTATACACATAGAGGAGTGAGGGTCAGTATGGCTGTGGATTATACACATAGAGGAGTGAGGGTCAGTATGGCTGTGGATTAGACATAGATGAGTGAGGTTCAGTGTGGCTGTGGATTAGACACATATAGGAGTGAGGGTCAGTATGACTGTGGATTATACACATAGAGGAGTGAGGGTCAATACGGCTGTGGATTAGACACATAGAGGAGTGAGGGTCAGTATGACTGTGGATTATACACATAGAGGAGTCAGGCTCAGTATGGCTGTGTATCAGATGAACAATAGATAATGGTTTTGGTATGTATAGTTGAAGTTTTGTAGGTGTGTAGTTGTGATTTTGGGGTGTTTAAGTGAGGTTTTGAATGCTGGATGGTTGTGTAATTAAGTTTGTCACATAGTGTAGTGTTTGTAGTGTAATTTTGGAGATTTGTTGTGCTTTTGTAAGTGTGTAGTTAAGGTTTGAAGAATGTTTTGTAGGTGTGTAGTGGAGGTTTGGAGAATGTTTTGTAGGTGTGTAGTGGAGGTTTGGAGAATGTTTTGTAGGTGTGTAGTTAAGGTTTGGAGAACGTTTTGTAGGTGTGTAGTTGAGGTTTGGAGAATGTTTTGTAGGTGTGTAGTTAAGGTTTGGAGAATGTTTTGTAGGTGTGTAGTTGAGGTTTGGAGAATGTTTTGTAGGTGTGTAGTTAAGGTTTGGAGAATGTTTTGTAGGTGTGTAGTGGAGGTTTGGAGAATGTTTTATAGGTGTGTAGTTGAGGTTTAGATATTGTTTTGTAAGTGTGTAGTGGAGGTTTGGAGAATGTTTTGTAGGTGTGTAGTTGAGGTTTGGAGAACGTTTTGTAGGTGTGTAGTTGAGGTTTGGAGAATGTTTTGAAGGTGTGTAGTTAAGGTTTGGAGAATGTTTTGTAAGTGTATAGTGGAGGTTTGGAGAAGGTTTTGTAGGTGTGTAGTTGAGGTTTAGAGATTGTTTTGTAAGTGTGTAGTGGAGGTTTAGAGATTGTTTTGTAAGTGTGTAGTGGAGGTTTGGAGAACGTTTTGTAAGTGTGTAGTTAAGGTTTGGAGATTGTTTTGTAAGTGTATAGTGGAGGTTTGGAGAAGATCATGTAGGTGTGAGTTGAGGTTTGGAGAACGTTTTGTATGTGTGTAGTGGAGGTTTGGAGAAGGTTTTGTAGGTGTGTAGTTGAGGTTTGGAGACGATTATGTAGGTGTGTAGTTGACGTTTGGAGAAAGTTTTGTAGGTGTGTAGTTGAGGTTTGGAGAACGTTTTGTAGGTGTGTAGTTGAGGTTTGGAGAATGTTTTGTAAGTGTGTAGTTAAGGTTTGGAGAAGATCATGTAGGTGTGTAGTTGAGGTTTGGAGAATGTTTTGTAAGTGTGTAGTTAAGGTTTGGAGAATATTTTGTAGGTGTGTAGTTGAGGTTCGGAGAAGCTTTTACAGCCATGTAGTTAAGGCTTTGGTGGTATGGAGGTGAGGTTTTAGAGGAGGCCTTAGAGATTTGTAGGTGAGGCTTTTAGAGGTGTTGCATTTCAGCCCATCCCAAACTTCCATGAAGCACCATGAGCACGTTCTCTAAATCTAAATACATTTAAAAAAGATTAACACACGTCTAAGCCAGCTTTAGCTGTCCTGTAAGTTTCCTTTGTCACTGTACAATTGCCTCTTCGGCTCTTTAGATGTTAAAGCAAAGAGGTAGGTAGAGCAACATGAATCTGATGAAGTGGTCGGGAACTGAATATGTACTTTCCTCGCATGCTTACCTCAGGCCCCCTTCTCCTGCCGTATCCTTCACTTGTACTTGTTCATATTATTCACTGAAAGTTTAAATGTCCAACACGGCCCTGACTGAAGCTGTCATCCCGCCCTTCGCTTTCACATGTGAAAACCGCATTTCCTTCAACAAAGAAAACGCAATTAACCTTGCTGACTGCGGAGAAGCTCTGCACATCTCTGAAAGAACGGAAAGAATCTGGCTTGCTCGCGTGTTGCGTTTATCGTTAATTCAGATTGCACATGCCATGAGAAAAGAGCTGACCCTGAGAGATGTAGGAACCAACCCGTTCCGAAGGCCAACTCGACTGGAGGTGAAGTGAGCGGTGCTGCTTCAATGGTGCACAAGCAAATTTTTTCAGGCATTGATCAATATTTACAGCGGGGAAAACTACAGGACTGAAAAAAATAGGAAAAATGAATGCTCCACTTAGAGCTTCCTTATTATGTTGTAGCTCTGCCTCTAGCAGCTGAAACACTACACCTTCTATGTAACCACCTGATAGCTTTTAATATATATTGCATGAGGGAGACACTTTAACTTCAGCGCCTGTAACTCACTGAACGGTTTAGCTACATTTTTTTAAACTTTCATTAAAAGACACAACAAATGTCAAATGCATGGTGGTCCTTTGTTATAACCTACACTGTAATGAATTGCTGTAAATTTACTCTGGATATACAACAGTATCTTACTGTCTTTTATAATAATTGTAAAATACTGTTAAATAATCACACAGCGTATGTAAATTAACAGTAATGCAATTAGTTGCCCAATAACAGCAAATAACTGTAATTTATCAGCATAATACAGTATTTTCTGTCAACCTTTTAAAATATACATCATCATCTCTTTACAGTCCAGTCACTACCCATCAAAATCGTACTGGTGATTGCAGACTAATGTTTCTTTTTAATGATAACCCTTTTCTTTTAAACTGTCCAAACTGCTTTTACTCATTTAAGTGACAAAATATATGCAATGGGGGGGGGGGCCCAGCCTGTTGGGCTCAGCTGCAGCTGCGGTGGTCCCCATGAAACACAAAAAAAGGTAGCTGTTAACATTGCACCTCCTAATGTTTGCAGCGGTATGTTTTTGTCAGTATAATTATTAAACTTTTAAGATATAAGATGTTGTTAGTTAGGTCTGTTTCATTTAGTGACTAAATTTAGCAAAGAAACTGTAGCTTGAACGGTGTTAGCTAGTTAGCTAGCTAGCTGGCTGGCTAGTTGGTTAGTACCATAAATGCACAGTTATTTTACTGTCACATACTGTAATTCAATTAACAGGACAATACTGTTAAAATAAATTACAGTAGATGCTCTCTGCTGCCAGTATTTTACTGTTAATTTACAATGATTTTTTTTATTACAGTGTACCCCACTACCAGGGTGGGTTGTAACACATTCTGTGGTGTGTTACAATTGTGTAACAATTATTCCAGAGAGGCTAAATCTCTCTGTTATTCACTTTTTGTTTGACTCAGGTGTGTGTGTGTGTGTGTGTGTGTGTGTGTGTGTGTGTGTGTGTGTGTGTGTTTGTGTGTTTGTGTGTGGGTGTGGGTGTGTGTGTGTGTGTGTGTGTGTGTAATTGAATCTACTAGAGCAAACATTCCTAATAGTGTGTATGCTTAATGAACACTCCACTACAATGTAGCTGTGTAAAGAACATGTAGATAGAATTTTAAAAATCAGTGTGTTCTAGTGTGTCTATGTGTGCATATTGTTAATCAAGAAGGTTGAATGTTGCTCTGGAGTGCAGGCTTGATAGGCTCTGTTCCACTGCCTAGTCATTCTAGTACAATTATTAACATCAATAAAGGGCTCCTAGTTGAATGTAAGCAGATAGTTATGGATGGTTACACTATTTAAATGTGTGTTATAACCCACCCTGTCAGTGTCAGCCATTTATTAGCTGTATTAGCACAGTGGTTTGAAATTAGCTGGGGGGAAATGAATCACACTTTGCTGGAGAAATAACAGTTCAATCTAATGTGAGTCATAGGATTTTATCCACAATAGTATTAATGAGTACTGAATGAAATGTAATTTTTAACACAAAATCTGTGTTTTTTCCTCGAAAGAATTTTCAAGCACCGGTATATAGCGCTGACAACAACCTTGTGTGCACAGGGAGAAAGTGAGTAAACATATAAAAACATCATGTGAATCTAAACTGATCCCTAACTGGTGGGACCCAGACTCCCCTATGGCCTAAATGTATATAGCATATTCCTCCAGATCACACAGACCACACTGAAGTATTAGTGATTCAGTTTGAAAATCGCAGAACAATTTCCTACTTGTGCAAAACCCGGAAACGACCGCTTTCTATAGCGCTCCACTAACCTTCACCATGGCTTTCTTTACAGCAGGAAAGCATTCGATATCACTGCGGGGGTTTGGGTACATGAATAAACCCCCCTTTACAAGCTGTCTAAACATTTAACCCTTGGTAGTGGTTCTCTTTTAATCAAGTCAGAAGTGAGTGAGACTCCTCCAGGTGAGTTGCCTTAAGGCTATGTGGTTTCCTGGGGTCCGAGCAGCCAATTAAAGAAGACTTATGTTGGAGCGTTGGGCAGATTCAAGTGAGAGCAGATCCTTTGCTGTCCTGGGGCAGTCAGAGGTGATGGAATCCCAGGATCCGTAGCCAGGATCAATGATTTTGATTAATGATGCCTTTCCCCTTTCCTTCCTCTCTGTGGGAAATCTGCACGGATTGCACAGCTCTCGAAGGTCACGCCCCCACCCCGCTGTCAAACGCATATCAAGCACTGGTGAAGAAGCTGTTTGCTGACTGGAGACATGGGCTATCACACAGTCCAGTAAGCCTGGTGGTCTAATATTTGCATAGGCTACGTCTGAGTGCGTAGCATCTCTGCTCACCAAGAGTCCAATTAACGAAGACAGGTCTTCAGCGCTAGTCACCCGCTGTCCACCTGCTTCATACTGAAGGTGAGCTCTACTCACAGCAGGATAGATAACAAGGAAAGAAAGACACCTGGAGCCAGGGACATTCAGCTGCCCACTCGTCAATCCTGACATTCAGGGAGTTGGTGGCCATGTTTGGCACAATCCAGACCCGTGCACAGGCACTTTTTCTGATTGTTTGAGGTTTTTACAGAAAGTAAGCATGTATTGGAGAAAGCATGTTTACAGAAAGCTGAGCTGCACTGATTTTCTCAATTGTTTTGCATGCGTTAGGATTATTCGCCAGTGGCTTATATGTAGCACTGGTTTGGTACAAATCTAGGATATCATCGCTGTCCAATGAAAAACAACTCTCTCAAAAATTGCAACTTTACAGGAGAGGACAAAAACATACTTTACTTTCAATGTAAGTCAGCGGAACCAGAATTTTTCTATTGGTCCATTCACCATGAAATGTTTACAAAGTGTAAACGACCATTGGTGTGTTCAAATGACGTAGAAAACTTAAAATCGACAAAAATGGAGATGTTTTTCATTGGACAGTGACGATATACAAAATTAATCAATGCCAGCAAACAATTTTTTGACTGTAAATAGCCACGAGTGATTGTTTTTGAAAGGTAGAAAAAAGGGCAAGAAGCCAGTTAAGTTTCTTTAGACCCCTTTGTGATCTTTGCTTGTGGTCGTCTGAATGTTGTAACAATTTGAGAACAAATTACATATGAGATAATCAGTTTAATTCATGGGTTCCTACCTCTGATTATCCAAAATTGTTCTGACCACCACAAAAACTATTAATTGTATATGCATTTAAAACACATATATATTGTATTTCCATCAGCTCTGCAAAGGGTTAACACCCTTATATTCCTACTGGGTGAGAAATAGAGTTTCAACTGGGGTTTGTTCGCTTAGTTCAGGCCTAAGCAACCTTTGCTACACTTGGAGTGTCCTTTTCTTTGTTCACTCTTTGTATTTTCTTCTTTCTCCCTCTCGTGATACGTTAGCTGGTAAAGAAGTCCGTTCAGATTGAGTCATTGTGCAGTATATACTTCCATGTTATGTTCAGAGTCAGGTAAAAAAAAATTTATATGCTCCGATTGCGAATGGGAGGCAAAAAAAAAAAGGCCCCTCGCAGTACTCGGTTCTCTCTCTTCTCTGACTGACGCAACAATCTTTAGACTAGAACCAGCACAGTCCAGAAAATCAGACATAAAACTGGGGTAGAAGCCATGTAGTGCACCTCCAGCGTTAGCTGAAATGAACAAGTAAATTATAGTTATATAAGTATATCGTCGCTATCCAGTGGAAAACATGCAGAATTCTTTTTCACTTTTTTCTTTGGGAACTGTTCTTGTTCATTTTGGTCAGCAATGCACATGTTGACCAAACAAAAGGAGCATTGTTCTAGTAATGCTAGTTAGCTGTTCTGCCTTCTCCAGGTTTAAAATATTCTTTCTTAGGGCCCAACATTTCTGTGGGTGCCCCTGAGTGCAGAATTTCAGGAAATGCAATAAAAAAAAATCAGTGATAGGAACCCCAGACTCCCTGCCAAATATATGTCTCCACCACTTTCCAAATCAAACCTACGCCTCTGGTTAAATTGTTGATTTACCCCCAACATGGGCCAAAAGTTGGTATCAAATGTTCTGGTGATTGATGACATTGTTGGAATTGCTGTCCATAGAGTAGTGCCAATGCACGGTGTGAAATGTGGAACATGTTATGCCTAGAGCAATACAAAACACAAACAGAGGCCATCAAAAAAGAATTGATTTCCAGAGCATCCAGACTGGGGCTTAAAGTGGAGTCTGAAGGATTCAGCGCTTACCCTGTGGCTCCAAAGACTTGGTCAGATGTGCTGGTTATTTGCGGAAAGCTGGGATCTGTAGAATCATCTGGGACTTACTCACATCTGGGGGGTATCTTTTAAACCAAGATTACTATTTGAAACATACAAGATACATACAGCCAGCTTTTCTGCTTCTGTGTTTGTAAAGCATAATGTTTGGATAGCTATCTACAAGATTTCACCAAGTATAGACTGGTCTCATAGATCCTACATGTCTTCAAAAAATGGTGGGGTAAGGGTTCTATATAGAGGCAGAACACTCCAAGAAGCATTTGTATGCAAGGTTCTATGTCTTGACTTCCATTGGCTTTGCTACTTTACAGAAATCTCTCTCTCTCTCTCTCTCTCTCTCTCTCTCTCTCTCTATATATATATATATATATATATATATATATATATATATATATATATATATATATATATATATAGACCAAACGAGATTGCCTGCCATAGAATATACTGACTACTCTTTCTATCACTGTTATTATAGCTATATTAATCACATGTAATTACATATTTCTATAATTAATTATAACATTTATATTTACATTTGATTAGCATTCAGTATTGACAGGTTCAGGGTAGCACATCTAAGACTTTTATTTTGATCTAAAATACTATTTGTCCAAAAACTTGTGGACATCCACTCATTTATTGTTTCCTCCAAGGTTGGGTAAGTTAGATGTTTAGATTGCTCCAACTCATCCCAAAGTCCCTGGCTGGAGCTCCGTTACTCCAGACAACAATGTTTCACAGCTGCACAACACAAAGCTGAGAGGCGTTATGCCATCATTTTACATTCTGCATAGGTACTTTAGGCTCATGTGCAGCTGCTCCCATGTGTCCCCTTCTTTTATTAATGCTTTTATGTAACAAACCTGGGATTTTAAAGGGTTAAAGAAGACATAGTGGTGTTTCAAGCTGTATTGGTCATGAAATAGTTAAATGAACTTTCTCTGTGACTCAGCTTTCATCACATAGAGAAACGGATGAATTTTCCACTGACGTATTTGGCAGCTCGTCCCTCACCTGTCCTGCAAGTCCATCTCGAGTGGCCATTTGTGACCTTTTTGTGTTATGGGGTGGAGCTCTGGGCTAAGTAAGGGGCAGACAGGTAGCAAGAGCACTGGAAGTGTGTAAGCTCATAGAGGCATGACTAAAAGGGTGACGGAGAAAGAGTGGGAGTGAAGGGGGTGTAACCTGCTCTTGAACATCTTCCATGTGTAGTTTGGTAGCTTGGTTCCCTTTGTCCAGACCCAAGGAGGCGATTAGCCATTAAAATCTAGTTTGTGTAGCAATAAAACTGATAGATTTAACATCAACATCAGCTAAACATGCAAATAATTAATTATTATTTTTTCTCTTGTGAAAGCACAGCTTTACTTATGCCTAAGACTTGTTTTGGCGCTTGGAATGGATTTATCGGGGTCTTAGCTTAACAAAAGTAGTAGAATATATTATTAAAATGTGTTAAATGCAATGGTGTAGGACCTGGGGGGTTGATTTGTCCCACCTCAAAATAAAAAAAATAAAATAAATACTTTTATTTTAAAAGCGTCGTGTTTTGGCAGCCTTCACAATTCACAAGCTGTGTTTGTTTTTAGCAACTGGCTCTGGTTGTTAGGTGGTCTAGGCCTTTCAGTTTGTTAAGGCTTGTGTTTAAATGTGAGGTCAGAGATGAAAGCAATGAATAGCAACGATGACCATATATACTGTAATATAAACAGCTTTAGTATAATGTGTTGTTATGGTAACTGGTAAGGGGGGTTGGGGTTAGCTAGCGTTTATATTAACTTTTGTCAGAAAGTAAAGTTACATTACTCTCTGGCCACGTCCAAAACTGCAGACTGTTACTACACTGAATACATAAATAAAATAAAATATAATACATAAAATAAATAAATAAATGGACACCATCGTTAGAAATGTTTTCAGTAGTACAGTATGTAATGTTCCAGAGGGTGCTGTTTGGGACACAGCCTCACTGTCTAACATTAATGTTAGTCTTATCTATCAGGATATCATAATATAAATTTTTTTGTCATTTCATTTTAGCATCATGGGCAGATGTTGGACTCTATATAGGCTCATAACTCCTGGGTCATCAAAAATTGTTGTGACTCCAGACAGTTAAGGTGGAATGTAAAAGTTCAGCCAAATTCAGTTTGCTGCATACTATTCTGTGGGTTGTAATGAAGGTTATCCAGGTAAATGTTTGGAATGGCATTGTTGTGTACAGTATTCCATAATGCTTTCCTCCGCTTCCCAGCTGCTCCCTGCAACTGTCACTTCCTACCCCCAAACCTGTAAACAGGCCCCCTAAAAATGAAATGAGAAACTGTATGTGAGCTCATATGTGTGTTAGGTACAGTATGTGATAATTTAGTAATAATAGTCTTTGCCAGCCTCAGTGTTACTGCGTTAGAGAGAGTAAAATATATCTCTCGCCCCCTCTCACCATGATTCTCTCTCTCTCTCACTCTCACTCAATCACTCGCTCTTTTCACTCCAAACCTCTTCCTCACCCTTCCTCACACTTTTAACATCTCTCCCCCTCCTCTCACTCTCTGAGTCACCGTGCTATTTTATCTTCTTCATTTTTCTCTCTCCTTCGTCTGCTATTCAGAGAGGTACTGGGTGGTGGGGGGGGCACCAATCTAGCGGTTGCTGCCACATCAGCAGCAGCGTTTTCATTGACCTAAATACTGCACTGGCCCAGTGGCTCAGCTACACAGAGGGATATTGTGGTATTACACGAACAAGCAGTGTAATTCTGGTTCCTAGAGACCGGACGAGAGAGCGTGAGACGGTCATTTACATATTACAAAGCTTTATCAAATGTCTAATGCACATTTTTTTCAAATGTAGTTAAGACCCTGTCTCCTTCACAGTCAATAATTCATCATCACATGTGACAGATTCTGTAACATATTTCTCAAAATGTCATCCAAGTTGGTGCTTTTTTGGAAATTAGCATTTTCACATCTCTTACATTTCAGTTGACAAATCTGTGCTCCACTCCGCCCTCAAGTATGTTGTTTTCTAGGGACTGCTGTGAGGTTGCACAAGCTTTATTGGTGAAATTTCCCGTTCTGCTTAATAAGAATAAAAAAAAACTAAACACTTTTATTTATTCAATTTCATTTAATTTCATTAAGAGTGTGCTGTTAAGTACACTTGCTTGCGAGATGTGTGCTATTATAAAAACAAATTTAAATGAATAAATGTCCAAAAAAAAATTTTTAGTTTTCTTGTTTATTTTAGTTTTAAATCTTTAGTTTGAATTCTAATGAAATAAATTCCATTTTTCCTCTCTTTCTTTCTGTCACGGTATGCTTCTCCCCCTCTTTGTTCTCTGCCCTTGTTGTCAGTCTTGTGTCATAATCCATGTGCTTATGTTTGTTTTTGGTATTTTGCTCCTTTTTGTCTTCGCCAACCCCATCACCTGCTTCTAGTTTGTGTCTCCTCCCTGTCCCAGGTGTTCTTAGTCCCCCTTGGGCTTATACACCCCTGTGTTTGCTCCCTTTGTTGTTCAGCATTGTTGATATTTGATATTCTGGTATCGGGTATGGATCTCAAAAAACAATCCATGCGTATGTATCCTCCTCCCCTGACTACCAGCGTTACACTTTCTATTTTTTCCTCTTTTTGGTCTCTTTTAAATCTAATTCTAGAAGATAACAATTATTAGGAACTATTAGGAACATCTGTATAACATTCTCATGCAATGATGTAAGAAAGGGCATATGTTTGGTCTCAACATTGATCCCGGGGCACAA
The DNA here is from genome assembly GCA_021613375.1 of Megaleporinus macrocephalus. NCBI lineage: Eukaryota > Metazoa > Chordata > Actinopteri > Characiformes > Anostomidae > Megaleporinus > Megaleporinus macrocephalus. The sequence goes on along the minus strand of CM038725.1, from coordinate 20,893,885 downwards.
CATGCATCCCGTAATGAATAAGACAGATACAAACATAGTTTTTTCCCCCAAATAAACTTATGACCAAATATGGTAACTTTCAAAGGATATGTTTGCTGAACATCATATGACTGACTGCTGATGTCTCTCTATGATTCCATACCAACTACAATCCATAATTAGGAGTTCACTTAAAACCCTGAAGATGCACCTGCAGTCTATTTCTAGACTGAAATTCAACTCATGTTTATCTGCTGAGTTTTATTGTCATATGCACAGCAGAACAGACAGTTACACTGTACAATGAAATTCTTACTTTCTTACTTAATTCCTCCATTCAGCAATAGATAAAGATAACAAAAAAGAAATAATAAAAAATATATACAGAATAAACAAAGTATAATAATATAAGTTGAAGTAAATCAAATAATTTTTATAGTTAAAGAATAAAAAAATAAAAAAATAAAAGCTTTTATGCGCAAGTATGAAGAGCAGCAGCCATAAAGTGCAAGTTGCAAGTAACAAATGTAAACAATAATGTTTGTGTGACACAAATTGGTTGGTGCTGGTGCTGATCCCAGCATTCATTGGACGGAAGGCAGGAAACACCCATGACACACTCACAGGCATAATGTCTGACTGCTTTTCTTTGCACCCACAGGAAACCCACATAAACATGATCGCGCCATGACAGCACTACCCAATGTGCCACTGTGCCGCCCCAAAGGTAAAAGTGGGCTGGTACTCAATGCTACACAGTACTTTTACTTTTTACTTTTGGCATACTGTGACTTTTACTTGTGTACCAGCACTTTTAACAAGCTGCCAGCGCTGTATCCGATTCAGTTCCCCCTCAAAAGCATGTTCCTTTTTGGAAATCATGTCCTCAAGCATGCACATTCAAACAGAAAGCAACAGCAGAGCAAAACTGACACGTTCAAAAAAGATGGAATGACCGTGTGTATTCACTGTGTCCTGTATCAGTGCTGAGCGTCACAAACAGTATCAGTATGATTATTCACTATTTAATCAGACTAAGAAAATAATATGTTTCACAAAATCTTGGTATGCCATGTTTATTATGCAAAATGAATAAAGGTTGACAGCTTTCTCATTAAGAATGACAAGGTTGATAATAAACATTGCTTATTAAATAACACAAGACAACATATTGCATATGAAGCGACTACACAGTTCTTTCTGTTTATATCTGAATGCTGTAGACAGCCTGCTAGACATAGAGACATACGAATATCACATTATACATTTCGTATATTGTCGCTGTCCAAAGAAATAAAATGGCAACTTTACAGGAGAGGACAAAAACTGTCTTCGCTTTCAATGTAAGTCTATGGAACCAAATTTTTACACAAACCAGTAGCCTAAAACTTAAAACTTCACTAGCACTAATGCTTATTGCACCTTGTTGTGTATAAAACTGCAAAATGGTCAAAGACTAGTTGCAAAGTGGCAAATATGAGGCTATTTTGTTTGGTTTTATTGCAAGAAACAGATTAAAACATCAGAGAGAACTGGAATAACTTACATTTAAGTAAGCTTTGCTTTTATCCGCCATGTTGGAAAAAGTTTTTCCCGCCTTGCATCATGGAATTACCTTAGCGGCCGAGGAACCGTTCGATACTTCCTTACGATTCAGCCAGAATAAGGTGCCTCAATAGACAGCATGTTTATGGTATCAGGACAAAATGCTGTCTAGGTAGACACTCGCTAGGTTTTAAGACGGATCCTAAATTTTCCACTAAAGCACTGAAGTCAATCATGTTCATCAAGTTCATCTTCTTTGCTATGGAAAATAACTAGTGCCTAAATAAAGTCCATTCTTTTTCAAGCTGCTGTTAGAAGCACATATTGAAAAACTTTCTTTTGGCCCTGAGGCAGCATCTGAGAGTTACAACACCTCTAACGGAGCTCCTTGATGAAATACTTACACACTTTTATCACAAGTAACTAGGGCTCTGTCTCTTTCAGGATCAATGAAACGTGATTGATCCTCAGGTCGATAAACTGAGCAGTCCTGAAAAAACCAAGCCAGATATAGGCTGTCCATTTGCATTCACGACTGTGAAGGTGAGTGCATGGAACTGTGGACAGTGCTTTGACCTTTCTGGTCAAGTTTGCAGACGTGTGACACAAATCCGTTAATGCAGTCACAGTGTGTTCGAAGTCATCCAGGTGAATTTTCACTGACCGTTCAGGTTAAGGCAATTTCATGCACTTCATACTGTATAACACTAATTAAGCTTTAAAAGATTTCACTTCTCCAAGCTGTGGGCCAGCTATTTCCTTCTCACCTAGAATCTAGATGCCTTGCTGAGATTTTAATAATTATGAGCACATTTGTGACTAAAATCGTGCAAGTATGAATCCATTTTTCTGCAAAGCAGCCAGTCCTCACACCGCACCCCATGTGGACCAACTGAGGCACGGAGCATCTATCTCTCTGTCATCAGGACAGGTGGGGGGCTTAGAGAAGCAAAATTCACACCTGTGCAACACAAACTGCCCATCAAAAGCTTGGAAACACTACTCTCACTTGTGCGCTATTGATTGGTTTGCTAGATGGAGCTTGAGACTAGTCATTGAGGATTCTGTGTACAGCACTATAGTTAATTGCTGTCCAGGAAACTATATGCCTATGAGTTTGTAGACACTTTTGTTAATAGGTTGCCTGCCCAACCCGTCCCTCCCCTTTTACTGCAGTTACAGTCTTTACTCTTCTGGGAAGGCTTTGCACTAGATGTTGGACGATCACATTGATCATTTGATTGCATTCAGTTTCAAGAGCATTAGTAAGGTGCCGATGTTAGACAAGCTCATCTTAAACTCATGCCAAAGCTATTGGATGGACCTTAATCACTCCAATTCTGGGGGGCTCTACCTCTCCTCCCCACCTCATTTAATTGAAAATGCTTTTCGGTGGCAATTATACAAGATATGTGTACACAATAGAACAGCTATGTTAGCAATGGGTGCACATTAAAGTAATTGAATTTAGTCTTCAGTGTCTGGAGACTTTCATTCCTCATACTATACATTTGCAATGGGGTTCTCATGGTAAAATATGCATAAATATGGTAGAGTGCCTTAGCATTTCAGCCATGGCAAGACAATGAGCCTACACAAATTTATTTATTAGTTTATTATTACTGCAATAGCTATCATCCATAAAGGTTACATTTGCCAATTTAGATATTAGTTAGTGATGCAAATTGGAAAAAGCATTTATAAACATTTATGTAGGGTTATGTCAGATGTCAGTTGTCAAGACACGCTTATGTAGGTATTGCATAACCTTATGAACAGTAACCCACAGAAAAGTGTTACTGATTTTGGAAACTCTCTGATATGGTTGCCAGTAAGCAAACTAATTTACCATCCATGAACAGTAAATGCATAAAATAATAATAATTCAAAGCCTGCAGCTAGTGGGGGCAGGATCTATCAAATGTTCTAACATGTTTACCATGTATGTAGCTTAAACTGTTCTGAAGTTTCGAAGGCTAGATGGCAGCTGTGCACTTTCTAAGTATTCAAATTTAAAGTATTAAATTTATTTTTAAATATTTGTGTGCCAACAGGTATCAATGGTTATCAGAGTCACTGTAACGCTTAGCACCATATGATTAATAGCTTTAATACAGTAGTTCTCAAACCAATCCACATTGCCTCCCAGCTGGTCAGTTTTGCTATATCTCTTGTCCCATCACACCAGAGTAAAGCTATTAAAGGGAACCCCGGCTGGTAACACATGTAAGCCTTAATATGGTGTAATGGTGTATGGTGTAATTATTAAGACACGTTGACAAAAATCACAAAAAATAAATCCTGCGGTATGAAGTTTGCCATCGTTGTAACTACAGACGTGCACCGCGGGTAGTGACGTCAAATGGTTGCAGTAGCTGGCCATCTCGCTTGAGCACAGCTAGCTAGCTAAACATAGCTACTGTTCAGTCTTTGCAATTTGAGCCAGAACACGACATTTCTGACATCAGCGGTGACAACAACACACCAAGTTAGTCAAAATGATGAGAAACAGAGACCCATGGAGGCGAAAGTGGGACACAGTGCTGGTGTTGTTGTAAAAACGCTGCGTCAGTGTTGAGGGAGAAGGAGAAAGCTCCGCTTTCTAGCAGGAAACATTCACGGTCAGTATACAGCCAGATAAAATGAACAGGAGTTTCTCTTAGCCTTAAAAGTTCTCCTTTTTTATGTTTGGGAAAGCTGTTTAGACTAATGTCAGCCTTCACACTGCCTTTCCACTGGAAATAACATCCAACAGCAACACAATGTGGCATGGTTTTCTTTAAGCTAGGTTAGCTAACTAACATTCACTCCTTCCAACCGCAGTCAAGTTTAGTGCCCAGCAACCATTTGACGTCATCTACCCAACAGACATCGCGCATCAAAAATAATGGCTGCGTATCTATGTTAAACATTTCTAATAAAAGCGTTTATTTACAAATAAATCTGCTCCTTTTTTTATTTTTTATAACATGTCTTAATTCAGAGTCTTACAAGCCGAGGTTCAAGCCGGGGTTCCCTTTAAGAACACTGGATTTCCTCATCCAGGTGTGTTGGGAGTTAGGTGGGGGACCTGACTAATGAAATGGGCCACCATACTGGTTTTCTTTAAGGTATTAATTTTTAGCGAAGTCATGGAGGGTCAAAACTGTAATGTCTAGATACTCCTAACCCACACAGAGCACATGCTAATACAAAAAGCTAATAGTCCTCAAACGTTTGTTGTTGAGTAGGCCTTATTAACCTACAGCTCAATGGTAACATGGACCCTCATCCCGTCCCAAATGCTGCCCCCTTTCCTCTTCCCTACTTTACCTTTGCCTATACTCCGCTCTCTCTCTTCCTTTCTTTTTTTTTTCTTTTCCTGGCCTGTAGTCAAGGGCGCTGTGTCACGCTCAGGGTGTGTGATGAACGATGGGGCCGGATGAAGAGCAGAAGGGCCGCTCCGCTCGCAGGGGGCTAAATTACCAGCATTGATTGTGTGCCTTTGACACCTCTACAAAAGGCCTGATCACTCATCTTGTTAAAAGACGATTATCAGGCTGTTTGTGTGGCCTTACAGCCATGGAGATTTATTCTCTCTCTCTCACTTATTCTCTCTCTCTCTCTCTGTCTCTCTCTCTCATACTTTTTATAATTGTGTATTAACCCCTTAAATTCCCAGCATCTTAAGGCTTATTATTCAGCAGCTGCAGGGGTCACAAGCAAACTGGCTGAGTCATTCTTAAGTTTTACAAGTGACAAATGGAAGCATTGACCTGCTAATGGCTCCTGACTATATGAGGGTTTAAATGTTATTTTGACACCATTTGGGCTTTTTTGTCATATCCAGGGTCTTTCTATAATGGCACATGCAGCCATTTCTCAAATGAGAATTTTATGAATGGGTGGGTGTTAGTAAGCACAAAAACAGGAGATGTTTATGATCCACTTGGTGGACCCAGGCGAATAAAACACTATAGTTTTTTCACAAAACCTTTATTTCCAATGAGAAACATTGTACAAGCTGGTTTTCATACTTGGTCATATTCAGTCATATTTTTGTAAATAGCAACTGCTGAAGTTGGTGCGTTACTGTAAATGTAAGGCCTGAAATGTACTTCAAGCTATTAAGCAAACATAAAACACAGCCTGTTCTGTACAAACTGATCACACATTCTCGCGGTAAGATAGTAGCAGTTAAAACATTCAGCACTCAAGTGGGCGATGGAAGACTAATCAGAGTGGGATCAACTGTTAGTCCAACAGCCACAACAGCTAAACATGGACAGTAAAGGAACAGTGAGCTGCCTTTTTTGTTTTATTGGAATAAAATGGTTACAATGTTCCGCATATGTTTTGTAAGTGAATCAATTTAGCATGGGACTCGTCTGCTTGTCTACTATGTCAGTAGAGAAAGCACACTGGCAGTAGGGCAAAACTGTTTGGACATACATAGCCTTTTCTATAGCACACCTAGCAGTGATGGTCAGAATGCAGTTTGCACTTTCATTGCCTTGTGATTTGTGTTGAATTTACATATTTGTTTATGCAACAGTGCATAAAACCCTGTCTGCATAGCTTGAACCATCTGTATTTATATAAAAACTAAACACTGCACTAACAAGGCAGACTAGTAACATATTTTGCTGCCACATGCAAAAACATGTTCTTACAGTCTTGTTATAATACAATCCTACAGTAAAGGCCCATGAGGCGAACTGGAGCTTTACTTTGCTGTGGCTTTTGTCAGTTTGCTGCTTGTTGATTTATCCCTTGTTCCTGTTCCTGAGTGTTGTCTGCTGGAGATGCTGAAGTTATTGCTGTAAAAACAGTCTAAGCAAAAAAACTGCATGTGAATAAGAAGGCTGCATTTGCAGATTATATTGCAGCAGCATATACTAAGCTGAACCTGAGCTTTAGACTGCAATACTATGGATTGAGGCATCAAAGTAGAAAATGCTTTTTAAAAACTAGTAATGTTAATGTGCTAATTTGACAAGCTACAAAATAATTACACAACGTTAAGTGAATAGAAAAAACAGCACACAGTAGATTACTATGGCTTACTATGATCCTAGAAAGCGCCTACCACAGGTCGTTCTGTATTTGACGCTGCATTCACACAAATTGTGATTCTGTGTTTTCTTTATATATTTCAGGCCACTGGAGAGTCTACATGCTTCTTGATCTGCAGAAAATACTACTAACAAATCCACCCAAACCAGCAGGATCCATTTAGCTCCCAAAGCACTTTGTTCAGTAATACGACATGACCCAAACAAGCATGCACGTCACCATGCAAATCCCTGCTATTGTGCAGAGGGAGAGTGTGTGTGTGTCTGTGTGTGTGACTGCTCCATCTAATTATAATCAAATTGAGGTTAATCTGGACTTTTCATAAATACTCTTGGCACTCGCTTCCCGCCACTACAGTAACATCGGTTGTGTTATTACATTTGCCAGAACGGGGGGATATCTGGTGCACCTTCTTCAATTTAATCCTCAGGACATCCCGTTAGCTTTCTGCGTACGCGCATGTGTCCTAATGAATATCATTCTCTCCAGTAGTCGATGAGAGGAGCTCAAAATGGAAGGGGATTAAACAGCAGCAGGCATTACGACTGCAAACACCTCATATTGTAGGCTGGGCCATTATCTGTTCTCCAGCAGAGGTTAGCCGGGGTCATGGAGAACGTCGTGCAACACAACCTGAATATCTCTCACCCGATCATGTTAGGGTTCACCTACTGAAGCTTCATTGTAGATTCAGCACAGCGTCCCATACGCTTAGTAGGAATTACCATTGACTCAGCCTCAGCTTTTAAAATATTGTTTGTCTTTGGTCTGGATGAAGAAATAGCAGGAAAGCTAGAATAGCAACAACAAGGTAACTAACAAATTATGGAAGCTAACAATGAATAGAAGCCTGTACCTATCAGTCAGCATGCCATACTTGCTAATAAGAGAATAAGAAAACTCCAGAATAACTTAGCTCAGAGTGTGTTAAAGGAAAAGTTCAACCAAACATGGTAATGTATCGACTTAGCTTCACTGGTCTGGAGAAACTTACCATACATAATAAAGAACTGTGATACAGGATGAATAATAACAGCAGAAAAGCAATAGTTACCATAGCAAGAAAAGTTGTATCATAACGATATAATAACTAGAGCGCATCAGCATCATCTAGGTCAGTGTCCAGCAGCAACATTTCACATTGCGAGCCTTGAACACAAGTTCATAGCGTGCCAGCCCTCCTCAGCCAATCTCATGCTGGAACAGCTAACGGTCTTCCACAAATTATTGCCACAAAGTTGGAAGCATGCTGCAGCATTAACATTACCCTTTACTGGAACTAAGGGGCCCCAATCCTTAAAATCAGCCCCAGACCATTAAACTTCCTTCACCAAACTTACTGTTTATATCATGCATGCTGGTATGTAGCATTTACCTGGCATCCACCAAACTCAGACTTGGATAGTGTTTCACTGCCCTACAGACAATGTTTGCCATTGCCCATAGTGATCTATCACTTGTGTGCAGCTGTTCAGCCTAGAAATCCATATCATGAAGTTTTAGATGCATAGCACTGCTTTTGCTTTTAAAGGCAGTTTGGAACTCTGTGGTAAATGAACACGGTTCTAAAGTCACTGTTTTCTCAGTATGGCAGTTTTTGTCTAGGGGTGACTATGTTTTGTATGTGTTTAATTTTGTGTGCCTATTAAAAATGGGTGGGGCTAAAACACCTAAACGCTACATAATTTACTGTCTACATACTTTTGGCTATATGGTGAATGTTTTTTATTAGATGTATGCAAAGGTATAACCTGTGTAACCTTATTTGGCCATTGGCATGTCAGACAGCCACATGTGTAGTTGTGATTAAAATAGGTTATGTAACACATTTAGGTTAATATGATATATAACATTAATATATGTACATGCTGCCATTGAATGATGTTTATTGTTGCTTGTTCACCTTCATTCATTGTTGGCAACATCAATGAACATCAACAGTTTCAACTGTACAGCTGTGATTGACCGCCTCACCCCCCAAAACATTTGTACAACACCCACTGTTTCTCTCACGTTTTTTATGACTCTGTGCCATTCTTCACTCTGTCTGCGCTCATGTTGCCGGCTCAGTCCAGCAATGTACTGATCCCTATCTCTCCCTTTTTAACGCAATTTACTGCCTGGGCTTTGTACGAAGACCAGCGAGCTACTAGCCGCTTTCCTGATAACATAATTTATAGAGGAGGGGAGAAAGGGGAGAGTGTGTGTGCAGCCTGCCCACACAGGGGATGAGAGATGGTGTTATTATTACAGCTTTCTTCCCTGACACAGAGATAAAACAAATAGAGCAGGATGTAAACACGTCGGCAAGACCACACTCAGCACAATGGGTGCGCTTAAGTGAATGATATATAAAAAAATATCTGGGAAAAAGAAAAAAGGAAAAAAAAAGGAGAAAAAGCATTTGTAATTTACAACCAGTAGACACTGTGCTGTAGGAAGGCAGTATTAGCTAAGACAGACAAATGCAGTGAATTTAGTCTGGATACGATAAAAAGACAAAAAAATCATTAATACATGTACAGCATGTAACCACCAGCCAGTTTTATAATATATTGCATACTGCTTGGTCTGCGCACTGACCTTTAAGAGAATGCCTTCAAACAGTAGGCATATTTGCAGTCTCTGTTGCATTTGACAGAGGAATTTTAATTAGATTTGAACTACTAGGTTTAGCTGACCTGAAACCACTCTTCAGTGTCCCGGTCGCTCCGCTCTATAGCATAGTTGTTCCTATAATGTATGATTTTATAATTTGAGGCTGGTCTGGATGACATCAACTTTAAAATGAATCATTATGATAATTAATCAGTAACTGTGACCAGTTGGACCTTTAATGTTGAGTGGTTTGATAGAAAATGCTCCCTACTGGAGAAACTTCCGGAGTTTCTCTATTTTCATTTTCAAAGTTCTTCATTTTTGGAGTCTACTAATACATGTTACATGTTTCTGTTTTCCTGAAGCACAATTTTGTTCTCATACTGCACATCTGTATTCACCCTCTGTCAGAAACACTCTGTTAGAGCTCCTGTGTCTGTAAGTCGTGTCTCAATGAGCCCGTTGTACTCTGATTGTTCAGTTTACCCAATCTGTTCTGATTGGTCAACCTCCAGCAACAATTTCCAAACCCACACTGCTAAGGTTATTCTTACAATGGCATCATATTTGAGTCTGAGTCCGATCTTGAAAGTCTGGTACAACAAGCTGGCAGAACTCATTTCAGGGTTCTTACATTTTTAGCTCTCTGTGAGTGAGGTTGGGCCAAACTTGCTAATAGACAAGCATAAAAGATTGTATTATGAGATGACATCACCTTGTAACAGGGAAAATTGCTCGAATTCCAATGAGATGTTTTAGGCAAAAGTGGTTTCTGTGGGAGAGAGCTTCTCTCGCTTGTGTACTTTAGGCTTTCTGACTCTACAGACTGTTTATATGCACGAAAAGCTACATAACAAAAAAGAATACTTGCTATTGATTTACCATCATCACCATAACATATATAACTCAGAAGGCAGGTGTAGATACATTTTGAAAAATAGGTGGAATTCGTCTATAAACTGAATGCAGTGTACATTGTACAATGTTGATTTTATTTGATCAATACATTTAAATCATGTAAATTCCATGTTTTTTGTTCGGTGCATTTTATTAAGGGGTATCTATAATGTTCATTTTCAAAGTTTGTAGTTTTATTTGGGCTTTACTAGTTTACTACTTTACTAGTAATATTTGGAACTACGGAGGGACGTGTGGTAAAAATGACTTTCAACTACTGACTTCTTTGTGGTCCTTTATCAAAGCCTACAGACTTCCCCTCACAATGAAGAACACAGCATCTTCTCTGCATGACTACAAAACTGAACTCTTCCTGGCCTCCAGTAGCTGCTGGGCATTGCGTGATAGTGTGCTAAGCTTGCCCATAACCAGGGAATGTAACAAGATGACATCACCTTGTAACAGAGCACAGGGATAGAATTCCAATGAGGTATGAAAAGTAGCTTCTGTGTTTCTCCCTCCTACATATACTCTAGGCTTTATAATTTTACATAATGTTTACATGTATGTAAAATACATTTAAGGAAAGAAAAAAAATTGTAAAAGCATAATGTGTCATCTTTAATACCGTTATCTTATGCCATGTCCTTCAACCAGTGTAAGAGTGTGTCTTTATCCATTTTACTAACAACAATTATTAACAAATGTCTTTTAGCGTTTTACCATTAGAGGTTTTAATAAGCAGTCGGAGCTCACCTGCTCTGCACAGATTCTGGTGATGTGCCAAGTTCTTTATGTAGTAAGCTCAAATGCTACTGTGTGGCTTAATTTTGTCTATCTGACTGCTGATTGTGGCCAGAACCGAGGTCAGCAGTCAACTAGTATTAACAGAAATGATGAAATGCAGCACAGTACTGCGTCTGAAAATCAATCGTTCAACAAATCCTTGTAAACTGCTCCTCATACTGTCCATTATGCACCCACACAGTACTGTGCATTAGTCGGAATAAACAACAAACTACAATTTGCATTTTTGAGTAGTTTTACTTTCCATAGCTGCACTGCATTTGAGCATTACATCATTTCTACTGAGATGAACCCCTGACTTGCACACTTTTTCCGCAAACATGATGATCACAGCATCAGAGAAAGCAATAAAATAATGTTCCTAGCAGGTGCACTGCTAACTATTCAACATGCTATAGTTGATCAGTATGGACACGTATTTCTAGTTACACCAAAAAAATATTAAATCAATAGCTGTGCCACCAAAAAGTACAAAACCATTGTCAGGTACTGGCAGATTTAAGATGTTGGACTAACTATATATAGTTCATTGACTTTATGACTACTTTAATTACTATATTACTATACATAATTTATTACTATATCATTTATATCAACTATATCAACTATATTAACTTAAATACATTTCAAACCAAAACTATCATAAAACAATGTGTCAGACATCACCACTGTTAAACAATTCTGACTATGTTTCTTTTTAAATTTTCAATAAACAATTTTATTTGTCATTAACCACAATTCTAATATACAGTGTAATTTATTAATGATCAATATTTATTCTACATATAGCTCTATGGTTTATAAAAAATATTACCTTTAAGAACCTCTTTCTGATTTGATTCTTTATTTCCCAGAGCTCTCTTTATGATGTACCAAAAGAGTCTAAACTCATATTTACCTGACTATTTCTCCTAGTATCAAACAGCCTAAGTTTATTACTGTACCTTTAGGATCACTTTGTATTTCTACAGACTGTACACATCTGGTTCTTTGTATACTGTATTAGCCCACTTTTACTCTGTTCCTCAATAGTCAGGACTCCCACAGGACCACCAGAGAGCAGGTTTTATTTGGGTGGCGGATCATTCTCAGCACTGCAGTGACACTGACTAGGTGGTGGAGTGTAAGTGTGTGCTGTGCTGGTGTGAGTGGATCAGATACAACAGTGCCGCTGGAGTTTTTAAACATCTCAGTGTCCCAGCTGGACTGGGTACAGTCCACCAACATTCAGCCTGGGAATAGTCCACCAAAATTCAGCCTGAGAACAGTCCACCAACATTCAGCCTAGAAATTATCCACCAACATTCAGCCTGGGAACAGTCCACCAACATTCAGCCTGGGAACATCCACCAACATTCAGCCTAGGAATAGTCCACCAACATTCAGCCTGGAACATCCACCTACATTCAGCCTAGGAATAGTCCACCAACATTCAGCCTAGGAATAGTCCACCAACATTCAGCCTGGAACATCCACCAACATTCAGCCAGGGAACAGTCCACCAACATCCAGCCTGGAACGTCCACCAACATTCAGCCTGGGAACAGTCCACCAACATTCAGCCTGGGAATAGTCCACCAACATTCAGCCTGGGAACAGTCCACCAACATTCACCCTGGGAACAGTTCACCAACATTCAGCCTGGGAACAGTCCACCAAAATTCAGCCTGGGAATAGTCCACCAACATTCAGCCTAGGAACAGTCCACCAACATTCAGCCTGGGAAAAGTCCACCAACATTCAGCCTAGTCCACCCACATTCAACAGACTTTACATCTATAAGGAGGACCAACAAAGTAGGTGTGTCTAATAGAGTGGACAGTGAGTGGACACAGTGTTTTAGAGACTCCACTGCTGCTCTGATCCACTTGCACTAACACAGCACACACTAACATACCATCACCACCACCATGTCGGTGTCACTGCAGTGCTGAGAATAATCTATCACCCTAATTATAATACCTGCTCTCTGGTGGTCCTGTGGAGGGTCATAAACAGGTTGAAAAGAAGTCAACAATGCATAAAGAGAGACATGAGCAATAGGCTCCTACATGTTGGAATGGATAAAAAGGGAATAGAGTGTAGAAACAAGGTAGAATAGTGTAGGTACGTATACTAAGTACTTTACACCAGCTTTGTATGTCTCAGCCAATCAGAATTTATTTTCGTCTGTCTGACAGCCTTTTTAGTTAATATCGGCTGCACTGTGTTTGTGTATGTAGGCATTGCTGGTTGTATGAATGTTGATCCGGGCAATGCCATGTAGCTCTGTATATTTTCTTGATCCAGGAGACCATATGTGCTGGAGGTTAAGCTCAGATTAAATCACACCACCATCCATCCTGTAGGCTTTTGATGAAGGATACCTCTGAGCTTAGCATTGTAAGTGGAGAGCTTTTCCTCGTAACCTTAGACACGAGTGCCACAGGGATTAATGCAAGACAAAGTGTTTTAGTAACTTTTAAGTCAAAACAAATGATGTTGATGAAGATGATGATGATGATAATGATGATGATATCATCATACACAAGCATATTAACAGTATTTGGCATTTGGATGAGCTTGAAGGATAAAGAACGAGACCTGGTAACAAAATGCCTGTATTTTCCATTTTGCTATTAATCTCTGTCACAGAGGCCTGTGTGAGTCAGCAGAGTACGTGTGGAGGTCTTTCATGATGGGTCACATTGAGCTGTGACAGGTCATCCTAAAGTGTTCTCACACTGTGATGTTCCTTTTTTAAGCCTCCGTCTCTGTTTGCTTCATCTCTCCGGATTATCGCTATAAGCCGTTACATCATTTGAACTTTCTTTAAGGCTGCCGATCCCAGAGGGTCATCTGATGTTCGACCACCCAACTGAATCCTTCTCTGTCCTCTGGCCTCCGAGAGGGCCACAGCAGGGGAAACGGCAAAAGGCAGCCTTTAAATGCTCCATTTCAAATGAGCCATTCTACAAAGACACAATGGATTTGGCAAGGGGAATATGATCCCGGCATATAATGATTGTTTGGCAAGCAGCTTGCTTTCGCAGTGCTTTATTTAAATAGGATGGTACCATGGCAGGAAGCGAGCTTTGCCAAGATTTTTGCAAACAATGTGTTTTGTGCTCCGTGCTGTGCACAGTGCTGTAAAAACAGCCTAATCATCCGTACAGACGGTGACTGAAATCTGCATTCACTTCTAATTTAAGCAAGAAGGTACTTATCCTCGTTCCTCATTTCTGTCTGCTGTGAAAGGCCTGCAGTGGCCCTGAAAATAAACGTGCATTTATTTCATTTGCCCACATGCATCTGGGCTAAACCACCTCGTTCCGTCGTTTCGTGGTGTCTTCTATTAGCATTAGCTCCTGCTACATTAAATGATTTGGCACATTACTGGGAAGAAAAATCGTAATCTTATTCTCTTGTGCTGCCAAAATGTAGCGCAGCTAGCGAACCTGAAACCTAGCCGATTAAAAATATCATGTGCAACACGCAGATGCAATAGAATAATCCAAATCACCCAAAAACCTTCACATAAATCAGTCCCTCTGTGCACAGATTATCTGACCGGCATAGAACAGGTTATTATTCCCAAATCCAATCCAATTTACATACTGTAGCCCCCGTTGTTAGTCTCTTAGGATACCACGCAGAGGTTTGGGCACCGATCCTGGGACCAGTTTAGCATCCGCCTCGTCACAGGTGGGATTATAGGATGAGTTTAGGGGTCACGTTTCTGACCAGTAGTTCCCGATGACTTCTGTCCATGATCTCTGGCAAGGGCAAAAGCATTAACTGCTGTTTTTCATCCCAGGCTATGCCTTCTTCAGTGTCTGACATTGGATTGGATGATAGGTCATAACAGCCTAAAGGAAAGGCTGTAATTGGCTTAAGTTTGTTCGCATCCCTTTAGTCACGATTCTGCATCATTTGCATTTTTAAATGAGACTTTTAACAATTAAAAACTTCATGATTTCTGTTCTTTTCTTTTTTCTCACTTTTTGTCTTTTTTTATTCTCATCTAATGGTAGGCCACTGGGTGGCTAACAGGTCTGTAAGATGCAGTGGAGGAGGAGTGGTTTTAGTGTGAAAAAGAAACAAAGAGCCCAAGACAGGAATATTAAAGAAGATGTCGCAGCCTATCAAATTCATATTCCAAACAGTATTTGGCAAATTATCACAAGAAACAAGGAAAAGCACTTTCCTTTCTCCTCCCTCTTCACTTCTTACCAGTCTAGACTTAGACTTAGACTTTACTTTATCGTCTCCGTAGGGGAAATTTTTCTTGGGACACTCGAAACTGCATCTTGTTGACATATACAAACACTTATCTTAAATGTACCATACAATACATTAAACAGAAAACAGAAGACACATTGCAAGTTTATCAAATGTCCTCTCTTTACTCGCCAAGAGTGTCTCCAGCGATGGGAAGCAGCACCAATGTTAACTCTAGTTTTACTTCTATTTATATCACTTATTTTGTTTGCGGTCAAATGGGGTTTCTTGCCGACAGCAGGCGGCAACGGTCACTCCTTAAGAGCTTCAGCTACCTTCTTTCATTGGCTGCCTGTGTAGCACCTGTTTTACTGCAGCAACCACCTAGAGCAGCAGCTGCCTTACCTACCTTACCTACTGACAGGCTGCAATTGATGAAGCTGCAAATGAGGCTATGGACCAGTATATCCAGGTTTGTGAGGAGAACAAAGCAAAGAAAATAACATTTAAATAATAATATACCATTTTTCCCACTTTTGTACACTAGTTTAGGTTGGCTTTTAAAGGTACTAAGTTTGGTTAAACTAATATTTGGTTAGGATTTATTCTCTTTCTTTCCCTACTTAATTTAGTTTCATTTATACCTATTATTTTTCTCTTTAATTAGCTTATTTTAATCTAGTTTGTTTCTACTCCCCTTTTGTTTCACACCTATTCAAATATAGTTGAACAACAAATATCACAAATAACAAAAATAACAAACAAAAAAAATAGTGCTTGAGCTTGTGAGTGAAATGAAGGTGAGAGTCTTTCAGGCTAGCATTCTGCTATTTCACCAGCATGGAGTGAAGGGGATTCTCAATAAACAGTTCAACTCTTCGGTGGCTCGCCATCTAATTTCCAGTAGACACACCAGGCACGATCTCCCCAGATTCTGATGGTCCCCAACAAAAAAACCTGACCTCTGGAATAAACTGAAATCACTGCTGGACTGTCTCAAAGCAGCTTTAGCCAGCAACGGCTGGGTTATGGAGATTTGAAGTCTCCAAGCGTTTCCTGATGGATGTATGAGTTTTATTAACTAATTTTTCTTGGTCAACAGTTGCACTTTAATCGTAGCTACCGCGCTTCTCTGTCTCAGCACGAGGGGGAAAAAAACGGAAAGAACGTGAAAGGGGGGGGGGGGTGTCTGTCTGTTAAAGCAGTACGCTCTTTCAGTGTGCGAGTGTGCAGTATACACACAACCTCAGACGCACTACGTCTGCCATCTTACCAACGTCCTGTGACACAAGACGTCAAACCGTCATGGTAAAGGTCTGCTATTCATTTAAAAGCTCAGTTTATTGACGGAATTAGAGATTGATTGTGACACCATTCTGCGTGTTTGTCTAAATATCTACTCACACGTTGCCAAGCTGTAGCTCAGAGAAGACGAAACAGGAGGAATATAATCATTGTTTACCTCAGAAGCAGCGCTAACTCCTGTAGTGGCAGTTTACTAGCCGTAGCAACGTACACACAGCCGCTTTGAATTCCGGCTCCGATGGAATTCTGGGATAGGACAATGTGCTGGGGCTGCATACTTAAAAATGTCTGCCGGTGCAGTACGTCATCCGGGGACTTTTTGCGTATTGCTCGACGAGCACTATGTGCTATGAGCACTACAAGCACTCGGACACCCTAGTCACTCTCACGCACTGCTTTTGCGTACTGTTCAGTATGGAAGTACACGATTTCGGACGCACCCATAGAGAGGTAGTGGTGGTGCAGCACGTAGGTCAGGCAAACGTTAACCCTTCGCTAACTGGAAGGTCTTTAATATGAATTATGTTAACACCACATGAAATACGGGTTACACCTGTCCTTAAGGGGACAGGGTCAGGACCATCAGCATTATAGAGAGGAAGTTAGAATAAACTGGTTATATAATGTACTGAATATACTGATTAGTCACTGATTAGATTCTGTTGGTAGTTTTAGTTAATTTTGAAACTAATTGCACCTTTAATGCCCAAAGTATCGTGCCTCATTCCTTTTTCTTTTAAAGCTAACTGCTAGGAAGGCTTGTAAAATCACTACAGATTGCTGGAGAGGATTTAATAATGCATTTGGAATGATTTGTGTTATGTTCACAGGTAACTGGTTCTCGCCCATGGATTTAGGTAAAAGAAAGAAGTAGTAAAGAAGATTTTATTCTGTGCAGTCTGGATTTGAGAGGAGCCTGTATCTTTTTCAGTGTGGAATATTTTACTTTCTTTTAGGATCTTGGACTTTCTGATTTGTTGCCTGTCTCATTGCTTGCTCTTGCTTGTTTGATGTTAATTCATGTGCTTTTTAGTAGCTTCCGAATGTGTACCACTTCTTAAAGGTGCAAAAGCGTAGTGAGCGAGACCATTCAAACCCACACTAATAGCACATTTCCCTGAATAGCATGTCAAAGTGTTATTTGGCCAAATATACCCTCACTGAGCATTTTATCAGCTCCACTTACCATCTAGGAGCACTCTGTAGTTCTACAATCACAGATTACAATTACATCTTTTTCGTTTTGTTATCCCTCATTTATCTTGTTTTTTATTGATCAAGACCCCCACGGGACCACCACAGAGCAGGTATTATATGGGTGGTAAATCATTCTCAGCACTGCCGTGACACTGACGTGGTGCTGATGGGTTAGTGTGTGCTGTGCTGGTATGAGTGAATTAGACCTCAGCTCAGTTCACTGCTGGACTGAGAAAGGTCCACCAACCAAAATGTATCTAGCCAACAGTGTCCGGTGGGCTGCATCTTGAGACCACTGATAAAGAAGCAGAGGAAGACCAACCAACTGTGCAGCAACAAATAAGCTTTTACCTGTGTCAACTACAAGGTGGACCAGCAAGGCCAAAGTGTCTAACAGAGTGGACAGTGAGTGGACACAGTGTTTAACACCTCCAGCAGCAGGATACTGCACCCTTATATTCTTTAAATGCCAAACAGAAAATGTCACAATCAGGAGTTTTTCTCTAACTAAAGGTCAAAGATATCAGATTAATCACCAAACATAATTAGAAATCAACAAATCATATTTTTAAGGAATATAAAACTGCAGCAAACTGGGTTACATACATAATGTCTATTAACAGCTTCAAATAAAACATGACATTTTATAGGGTTCAGAGTTCTGTTGATATACTAGATCAATGTTGGATTGCTAGAAGAAATTAAAAGTAGTCTGGAGGTGTTTTTTTTTCTTTTTTTTTCTTATTTCTGACCATTTTTATTGCATTTATGGCCTAAAAAGAAAGTCCAGCTCCAATAGTCATGGTTTGCCACAGTGTGTCACATCAGTGTACACTTAAGCAAAACCACAAACCACAAGTGTTGACTTTGGGACAGACCACTGGAGTGTTGCTCCATTCACCCAAACACAGGGGACTTTGGTTAGAGACTTCGATGTGTTAGAGCTTAGGGGTTTAAAAGGCTAAAGTAATTGGTGTGACATTGGATTTCTAATGTGTTTTGCTGGACTTGGCTTATTCAGTGGCACTGATCTCAAACCTTAAGCAATATAGGCAAATATCCCCTCTTATTATTTCTACTGTTGTTTGTAACGCACCACTGTACAGCCATGTTGACGGTTTAGATGACAGTACTAATACAGAGTTTCTTCCCCCCCCCTTAACCTTATTTCACCAGCTTCATCACTAAAATCTAAACAATATATGGTATACACTCGCTGAGCACTTTATTAAGTACATTTCTCTTGATTCTACATGTAGTGTCTATTATAGCATCTCCACATACCAGCACTTTGTAATTCTACAATTACAGATTGTAGTTTATCTTTTTCTCTGTTAATTATAGATCAAAAACCCTACAGGACCATCATAGAGCCAGTACAGTTTGGGTGGTGGATAATTCTTAGCACTACAGTGACACTGACATGGTGGTTGAGTGGATCAGACACAGCAGTCCTGTCACCACTGATGAAGGACCTACGAGTATGATCAATACAAACTGTGCAGCAACAGATTAGATCCTCTGATCCACTCATACCAGCACAACACACACTAACATGCCACCACCACATCACCTCCACTATAGTGCTGAGAATGATCCACCCCACAAATTATACCTGCTCTGTGGTCCTGAGCATTGATGAACTGGGTAAAGGTGGGAGAAGAGAAATCTGTAATTGTAGAACTACCTTGTGCCCTTATATGGCATGCAAAGCTGATTGGGTAATACATGTAGATACCAGGTAAATGTACTTAATAATGTGTTTCGTGAGTGTAAAACTGTGGATGGAGCTGATTTGTTAAACAGTGGTTTAATTAGCCTCATGTCTGGATTTGGCTCTGCATCTAATACTTTGATCTCGAATTTAGAGCACTCTGTTTCCTACTACATAACCAAAAAACAAACAAGCAGTGGGTCAAAATATCTCTTATAGAACTGCAAAGAAACTACTAAGCATCTTAGCATGTGAAAAAATAAAGTAAACGTAAAAGGATTAACACTTGAAAATCCATCAAAATCCATTAACTTAGCAGATGCAACCACTTATAACCCACCCTGGATAGAAAATGCAAATCTCCAATCGCGCTTGTACTTTAGAGATATTCACAAAGTAGCTTGAAACATCAACTGGAAAATGTTCTTTCCTGGTATCTTGCTCTGACAGGTAGATGGTGGGTGGTAGTTGCATCAGAAAGCTCACTGAGGTGAACCTTTGCTGTGCCCTGTGCAAGGTCACTGAACTTTGCTTTTCTTACTTTCTTACAATATTTCTCCTGATATTACATCTTACCATGAATGGCCACTTCATTAGAAACCCCTTTTTCGTACAGCCACCTTGCTGGTGCCATAAATAATATAGCATTGTAGACACAGGTGAGGCTATGATTCAGCACACCTTTTAAATAACAACACTGTTGTAAGACACGCATCTTCCATGATCCTTATGGCATGGATACAGCACGGGCATGAGCTATGAGCTTTTAGAGGCCAGTACCAGCCCCAAGAACCGCTAGGCTTTTATCAATGGTCAGTTTCAGAATGGTCAACCAAGCAATGACACTGACATGAAAGACATATTGCTTATTATTATTATTATTATTATTATTATTATTATTATTATTATTATTATTATTATTATTATAAGCAGTAGTAGTAGAGTAGTCATAGCAACAAAAGTAGTAGTGGTAGTGGTGGTAGTAGTAGTAATAGTAATGGTGATAGTAGTGGTAGTAACAGCCCCCCCCCCCCCCCCCCCTTCAAGAACCTTAAGAACCTCTAGGCCTTCCTCAATGGTCAGTTTCTGACCATAGAATGGTCGACCAAGCAATGATGCAACATAAAACGTAAAACATATTTCATATTATTATTATTACTATTATTAGTATTATTATTATTATTAGTAGTAGTAGTAGCAATAGTAGTAATGCTAGTAGTAGTAGCAGTAGCAGCAGTAGTAGTGGTAGTAGTAATAACAGTAGTAGTTGTTGTGGTGGTAGTAGTAGCAGTAGTAGTGGTAGTAGTAATAACAGTAGTAGTTGTAGTGGTGGTAGTAGTAACAGTAGTAGTGGTAGTAGTAAGAACAGTAGTAGTTGTAGTGGTAGTAGTAGTAGTAGTAGTAGTAGTAGTAGTAGTAGTAGTAGCAGTAGTATTGGTAGTAGTAATAACAGTAGTAGTTGTAGTGGTGGTAGTAGTAGCAGTAGTAGTGGTAGTAGTAATAACAGTAGTTGTAGTGGTGGTAGTAGTAGCAGTAGTAGTGGTAGTAGTAATAACAGTAGTAGTTGTAGTGGTGGTAGTAGTAGCAGTAGTAGTGGTAGTAGTAATAACAGTAGTAGCTGTAGTGGTGGTAGTAGTAGCAGTAGTAGTGGTAGTAGTAGGAACAGTAGTAGTTGTAGTGGTGGTAGTAGTAGTAGTAGCAGCAGTAGTAGTGGTAGTAGTAATAACGGTAGTAGTAGGAGTAGTAGTAGTAGCAGCAGTAGTAGTAATGGTAGTGGTAGTAGTAGTAGCGGTAGTAGTAAGAACAGTAGTAGTTGTAGTGGTGGTAGTAGTAGTAGCAGCAGTAGTAGTCTTAGAAGTGGTAGTAGAAGTGATTGTAGTTGTAGTAACAGTAGTAGTAATGGTAATGGTAGTCATAGTAGCAGTAGCAGTAGTAGCGGTAGTAATAATAGCCATAGTAGAAGCCATAGTTGCAGTAGCAGCAGAAGTAATAGTAGCAGTGATAGTAATGGTAGTGGTTATAGTAGTAGCAGTAGCAGTAGAAGTAGTAATAGTTACTACAGCAGTAGATACTACAGCAGTAGTAGTAATAGTAATGGTGGTGGTGATAGTAGCAGTAGAAGTAGTACTAGTAGTAGCAGTAGTATCAGCAGTAGTAGTAGTAGTATTAGCAGCAGTGGTAGCAGTAGAAGTAGTAGTAAGAGTAGTAGTAGTAGTAGTAATAGTAATAGTAGCAGTAGTAGGTTTTAAAAAAAGAGGACACTGGAGCAGCAAGGGGCAGATTGAACAGATCAAATGTTGAAAACATGAAAGTAAAGCCAAGTCTGGGAACTTTAGGAATTTTGCAATCTCTGTTTATCCGGTCCCAAAAAGACCACATCCTGCAAATAGAGTATATAAGGATTCCCTGATTTGACGCAATGTGATCTGTGAGTCATATTTCAGTCTGACTTTTGTCAGACACAAAGAACACAGCCTTGGAAGAAACCTACAGAGGAGGGAATACAAGTTTTCTTGATTGCTGTCTCTGTGATTCACTTTCATGGTGTTTTTTTGACTGTGTCATTGTTGAGCAGCTCTTGTCTCTCTGTTATTTAACTCTGGTAGCAGTTCAAAGACTCTTTCAGGAAACATTCTCCACATAGATAGTTCTGGTTCACACTTTTATCTAAGTTAAAAACAGTAGACTTTTACCTGAGGAGGGACCTACAAAATGTGCATGGTGAGGGTCAGCCGGCACTGCTTAATTCCTACGGCTAAACTCACAATTCCTTCACTAGAACCTGCATGAAAATACAGGGCTCCAAACTCCTCAGGTAATTCTGTAGATTGCTAATAATTGTATATAATAATTTGTTACGTCTTTATATTCTATGATAGGATAATGTAAAACAATATCACCTTTAATGCTGTGTTGGTATGATCCCACATTTGTGTTATTAGTAATCCTAGAATTTACTGAACTTGTTTATGGCTTGTCAGAGGTTTTGCACATATTTTGCACAAGTCATGCTGGGGAGCAGGAATGTTGTGGATAGAACTTTATACAACATGTTCTAAATCTATGTGAAACACCAACATATTTTTATTCTTTAACAGGAACATTTATCTTGAAGGTCTATGCTTCTGGTGCACAGTTTGAGAGTGTATCCTATTTGCCGCCATACAGGCTTACGTCCAGCACAGTTCGCTGATTTCCCAGCTCTGAAACAAGCCCTTAATCAGGTGTCATTTTCTGAACACAGAGCCACTCCTGACCCGATCATTTTGGGTGCTCAGCCACTCTTGACCTACGACTCTTAACACTATTGTGTTTTATACAGCTCCACATACAACACCACGTAACGTAATTGTACAGCCATTCAAGGGCCCTGTAAGGCTGCTGGACTTCATGAAGTGGCCAGTAAGTGGACGTATGTGTAGGAGTAAATGTAAGTGGATGATAAGTGTGATTCCTGGGCCATTGGATTACACGCTCGCATCATCGAAACGAGTCATCTGTATGTATGATGACTAAACACCATGTTTTGGTATTAGTATTTCTAATCTATTTCTAATCTGTTTTATCAAATCTAACCATCAAAACGTGGCATATATATATTTATATATATATATATATATATATATATATATATATATATATATATATATATATATATATATATATATATATATATAGTATTATTGTAATTGTTTTTGTGATTGTAATTGTATTTTAACACTGTTCACATTTTATAAATTTTAATATTAATATATTATATAATATATTGTATTTTTCCCCATAAAAATGATTTTATAGCAACTACCTAGCAAACACCTGGGATACCACAGCAATACCCTAGCAACCTGGTATCTGGTATATCATAGCAACACCTGAGCAACAACTTGAGAGACCAAAGCAACCATGGCAACCATCTGGGTTCCCATAACCATAACCTGGGATGCATTTCAGCATTATAGGAAGAATAAGCTGCAAAATCACTTTATGTTTTCTTCAGGAAACACACGTTTCTAGTTACTTACTGTTATTGTTGCTGATTTTCTTTAATTGGCTCATTGTTCTGCATTGTGTTCAGCACATTAATGTCAAAATCTAAAAGAAACTATGTCAGTACAGCAATGAATATTGAATGTTAAGTCTTAAACCTGCTGCATACCGGATATCCTTGGCCAGTGAAGTGATTCTGATTATAGTGAACTGCCCCTCAGGGATAAATAAATTGGATTGAGTTTAATTCAATAATTCTGAATAGTAACAAAAAGCACCAGTTCTGAGTCTATGCCGCTGTTTGACTGAGCCTATAGTGGCAGCATTCAGCACATCAGCTGCCTGGCCTGTTGACTTGCTAAGAGTATAAACACTGGGATTGCAAAGAGTAGGACGCGTCGCCATGTCTGCTCTGACTTGTGTAACGTCCCTGCAATCCGTACACAGGATTAGCAGTGAAGCATCCAGGGATCTGGGTTAATTAAAACGATTTTGGAGGTACATGCTCTGCAGGCAGCTGAAAGACTTCCCACATCTGTTTGGGAAGAGATAAAAATGTACATGTTGTTGTCGCTAATCTGGAGGCAGGGATGGGCCGGGATAGTAGGTTAGTTTCATCGCTCGCTCTGTGAAGCAGAGGTCGCACTGATCTGCAGTTCAAAGAAATACTCAGAGTTACATGAGTGCATGCCAGGGTGGCAGGCTGATCATTAAATAATCATCATCATAAAGACTTAACACTCAGTGGTTGAAACAGACAGGTACACTGCATGCTTTCAGTAATGTAGGCCACAATGTTCACCTTTGAAGAAAGCTGTTTCATACCTGATAGTGAAACAGATGCAATGCCATATGCAAGAAAAGGAGGCGTTTAAGTTGTAAACTACCCAACATGTTGCTAATGCTCCACCCAAAAATGCATTCTATGATGGTGACTCTTGCAAGGATGGACAAACTACAGGACACTGGCATTCACATTCAAACCAATGGTAGTAGAAGTTGTTTTTGTCAAAATATATGAATTTATTGTCTTATTAATTTAAATAATATTCATGTTGTATGTGTTAGAAAGGTCACACTTTTGAAATAGATTCAGGTCAGCTTTCTACCTGACCTATGAGCCATGTAAACCCTGTGCAACTGCCACACAATCACACCTGACCTCCCAGTGCTCCCACTACAATCCTGCCTCCTTTAAAACAGTTTGCTCCATCTGTTGGTTGAATAAACTAACAGTACTTTCAATACTTTTCAATAAAATCAATATTTCTTTCTCTACTGAGAAACTAAAGCACAGCATCTGAACATTTATGGATAATACAGTTATTTAATTTTCCATCCGTCCGTCCGTCCGTCCGTCCGTCCGTCCATCCATCCATCCCAACTAACCTTAACTGGTCTCCACAGTGTTTACTACAGAGTTTTGTTGAGGGCGTGCACATATTAAAACATGTTTACAAGTGACATGGTTACCTTTTCCGAGCTGTACTTTGCCCATTAACTACAAAGATGTAAACATAGGAAGTTTTGACATGATGGGGGGCGGACGGGCAGGCGGGCTTGCTTATTTTGCAGGTTTGTGTGTGGTAAGCATATAGGACTGACGTGCTCTGGTTAGCTACATCAACAAATAGCACATGTGAATAAAGCCTGTAACTATAGGTGTATCCAAGTTCGCCTACTAAGTCAGTAGGTACTAGATTGGAGCCAGTAGGTACTGCCTGAACCATAGACTAGTAGGCAGTTTCAGTAGGCGAGTTTTTAGTATCCACCCAATCTCGGACGTACTACGTCCGCCATCATGCCAATGTCCTGTGATGCAAGATGTCAGATCACCCCTATAAACGTCCCACTATTTATTTAAAAGCGGCATTTACTGACAGACCTAGATACTTTTTGTGACACTGAGCTGTGTTATTGTCTGAATATGTACTCAGATGGTGTCTAGCTGTAGCTCGGAGAAGACAAATCAGGAGGAATTAAATCTTTTTTTTATCTTAAAAGTAGCACTAACTTCTGTAGTGGCAGTTCACTAACAGTAGCTACATACACATGGCCGGCATACCGTATTCCACCATATTTTCCCTCCGCTTTGAAATCATCCCCAGCTGCAATTGAATCATGGGATAGCACAGTGTGCTGAAATTGCATACGTAAAAATGGCTCCTGATTCAGGAGGTCATCCGGGTAGCATAAGGGTTCTACTCAAGGGTTACTGAGTATTCAGACATACTAGCTGTGCTTGTCTACTGATTTCGCCCTCTGAGTAGTAGGCAAGTAGATGATTTTACATGCACCCTATGGCCTACAAGTTGAAAGAATCTAAAAAAACATTTCCTTCAACTTTTTTATGAATTCTTATGTCAACACCAAGAAATGTGTACTCAAGTTTAGCGTGTCACATTAAAATGGCTGTTCACACCATTACCAGTAATAAAGTACCACTCCTCTAAGTTTCTGGTTTTCTTTCTAGTATAGCTATTCTTGTTCCTCTGGGCCACAATGTACATGTACAGTATTATCTATAAATACCTTCCCAAAGAATAATAAATGTATTTCACCATATTTCACCACGTAAACAGGCTGGTTATTTTCTGACCAGTCAGAAGGCTGACGTCTCTGGCCACACCTACACAAAACTGTTTCAAGGCCTGAGAAACATAGCAAGCTAAAACTAACCCAGCATAACCAAAAAGCTAGCAAACTTGCCCTTCTGTCTGTAACTGCCTGTCATCCATTCATTTCCTGAAACATATTGTTTGATCCTCTGTTCCTTTTCTACATCCTCATTCTTCATCTGTGTGTTTGTTTATCCATCCATCTAATAGTCACAGAGCAGGTTAAGAGTGATGGACAGAGAGCTGTCGATCAAGCTAATAATTAGCCAAGCCCACACTGTTCTCAGATAGACCTGAACGCTGTGTATTATCAGGTTTATATCTGATATTCCTTTAAGCTTTGTTTACTATAAGGATCATTATGCTATTAAAAATAAGCATGTGTAATACAACAGTCGAATTTAGAATCATACAAATATTTTTAATTTGTTACTCTGAGACAAAAGGTCTGCAGTGCTGCATGACTGGGCACGACTCGCAGGTCCCACCACAGTAAATTTCATGTGAGGGAGCCAGGTGGTTAACTAATGCATTGCATGCGGGAGCGGGATGACATATACAGTTAATAAGTGGTCTATATTAAATGATAATACAGCAAAGAATAATAACAATCTCACTAAAACTAGCATGAATAATAACTTTCATATTAATAATCAATATGAAAGTAATATATTTATTCCAAATATTAGAAAAGCAGCCAATCACAAGAACAGCACACAAACTGCATTATTGCTAGAGAGAATGGAGAATGCATCATAACTAAGCCGAACAACACGCAAGTCTGACTTACTTTCTATAAGAAATATTAGATTCCATTTACGGGACTGCGGAAAGGAATGGGACAAAACATCAACATTGCGAGTGAGAGCAGGACCAGTGTTAGCAATTCTGTGCAGGAGAGGGGCAAATTTTAGTCTCTGTCTAAACTTGTAACACATTTTAAGACCCTAAATGTAGAATTCTTGTATTGCTAATGATTATATACGTTGATACTGTTCTGTAAAATGTATCCAACCTAGAAATAACACATACAATAAAATAACACATCTCTGGGCGAGAATACTGGTGTTTAATGTGGACATAATAAAGTCTATATACGCTGACTGTGCTATTTGATTGAATGTAAATGTGAGACATGTTCATGAAGTGATTTATTCCTCTGAGCGCAGGAAACCTCAGCTAACCTTTACAGACTGAGCTCAATGTAAACAATATGTCCAGACATACTACACTTCTCTCCATCCCTCCCTCCCTCCCTTGCTTTTCTTCTCTTTCTTCCATTCTTCTATTTTTAACCAGTGATCCCTCTTTACTCCTCGTTCGGAGGGTTGCAGTGGGGGATTTATCACAGACAACAAACAGATGTGTGCTGTACTCTATCCTCTTCTCTCTCTCTCTCTCTCTCTCTCTCTCTCTCTCTCTCTCTCTCTCTCTCTCTCTCTCTCTCTGGCACACTCTCATTCTCTCTCTTGCTCCCCCCCTTTATCCTTTCTTTCTCTCACTCTTTCTTTCACCTTCTTCCTCTCCCTCTTTTTTATTCTCTTCTTTTCTTTTTCCTCCTCTTACTCCTATTTCTTTCTTACTCTATCACTCACAATCCATCTCCCTGTCTTTCCCGTATCTCTTTCTCTTATTCTCTCTCTCTCTCTGTCTTTCTCTCTCTGTTCACAGCAGCAGTTCTCCGTCTGTTCTCAGAGTCTATTTGTTTTGGAGGATTACAGCTGCTTTTCTCAGGAGAGAGAATGTCTATGGTGGAGATTTGTCTGGCTCTTAAAGGGCCAGCTCGAGCACGTTTGGTCCAACCGTCAGGCTGAAGAGGAGCTGAGCGGAGTTCAGAACGGACCCCTGCCGCGCCATGCTCCCCAGGAAACCCAGCCCCTCCACACTACTCTTACAGCTTTCCAAACTCGAGTGTTTTGCAACACGCCTGGATGGAGAGAACATGGTGATTTAATCCAGAGTGTGCTGTGACACTCCTGACACCATCCTTCAGCTCACAGCAGTGAATACTTAAACAGCAGACAGAGAAAAAGAGAGAGAGAGAGAGAGAGAGAGAGAGAGAGAGAGAGAGAGAGAGAGAGAGAGAGAGAGAGAGAGAGAGAGAGAGAGAATGAGCAAGAGGGTAGGGGAAAACAGAAAGAAAGAAAGCAAAGTGAAGAGAGTTAAGGACAGAATAAGACAAAGACAGGAGGAGAAAGAAAATCAAAGAGAGAAGTTGCAAAAGAGAGGAAAAGTAAGAGGGAAGAAAAAAGGGTGACAGAAGGGAGAGAAAGAAAGAAAGAAAAAAGAAAGAAAGAAAGAAAGAAAGAAAGAAGACTGGATGTAGAGAATTTGATGGAAGGAAAATGAAAATGATAGTAGAAGAGAGAATGAAAGAGAGAAGGCATATGGAATGGAAGGAAAGACAATGTAAGACAGAGAAAGAGAGCATTAATTGGAGAATGAAAAAAAACATGGGGAGAGAAAATGAGAGAGGAAAGAGAGTAAAAGAGTATGCAAGGTATGTGAAAGAACGAGAGAAAAAGATGTAAGGAGTAGGAGAAATAAGGAAAGATGGTGTGTGGAAGAGTGAGAAAGAGTAATTGAGGGAGATAGAGAGTGGAGAGAGATATAAGATGTAGGGGATTTGAGGAGAGATGTGAGAGAGAGTAATTGAGGAAGATAGAAAGAGAAGGAACTGAGAGGGGAAAGAGAGAGTATGTAAGGAAGAGAGAGGAAGTATGTGCGAGAGCAGGAGAGAGCACCAGTAGGAGTGGGAGATATAAGGAGAGAAGGTGTGTGGAAGAGAGATACAGTTATTGAGGGAGAATGCAATAGAGAGAGTATGTGAGGCAAAGAGAGAAAGAGAGAGAGAGTATGTGAGGCAAAGCAAGAGAGAGAGAACGATGTAAGGAGTAGGAGATGTAAGGAGAGATGTGTGTGAGAGAGAGAGAGGTATTGAGGAAGATGAAAAGAGAAAGAGTATGTGGGGGAGAGAGAGAGAATGATGTAAGGAGTAGGAGATATAAGGAGAAATGTGTGGGAGAGAGAGTATTGAGAGGGGGAAAAGAGAGTATGAGAGAGAGAGAATGATGTAAGGAGTAGAAGATATAAGGAGAGAGAGTAATTGAAAGAGATAGTGAGAGGGGAGATATAGGGGAGAGAATGAGGTAGGAAAAGAAGGGACAGAGAAGGGAGAGAAAGAGTATGTGAGGCAGAGAAAGAAAGGGTGGTATAAGGAGTAGGAGATGTAAGGAGAGATCTGTGGGAGAGAATTGAAGTAATAGAGGAAAATAAAGAGACAGGGGACAGAGAGGGAGGAGAGAGAGTGTGAGGCAAAGAGAGAGAGAGAAAAATAGAAGGAGTAAAAGATAAGGATAGATGTGTTGAAGAGAGAGTAAATGAGAGGGACAGAAGGGAGAGAGAAAGAGTGTATGAGACAGAGTGAGGGAACAGCAGAAGGAGTAGGATATATAAGGAGAGATGTGTGGGAGAGAGAGTGTAATTGAGGGGTAGAGATGGAGACGGAGAGGGAAGAGAGAGAGTGTGAGACCACAAAGAGAGAACGACAGAAGGAGAAGGAGATATAAGGAGGGATGTGTGGGTGAGAGAGGGGGCAGAGAGGGAAGAGAGAGAGTATGTGAGACACAGAGAGAGAACGACAGAGGGAGAAGGAGATATAAGGAGAGATGTGTGGGTGAGAGAGGGGGCAGAGAGGGAAGAGAGAGAGGATGTGAGACATAGAGAGAGAACGACAGAAGGAGAAGGAGATATAAGGAGAGATGTGTGGGTGAGAGAGGGGGCAGAGAAGGAAGAGAGAGAGGATGTGAGAAACAGAGAGAGAACGACAGAAGGAGAAGGAGATATAAGGAGAGATGTGTGGGTGAGAGAGGGGGCAGAGAGGGAAGAGAGAGAATATGTGAGACACAGAGAGAGAACAACAGAAGGAGAAGGAGATATAAGGAGAGATGTGGGTGAGAGAGAGTAATTAAGGAAGATAGAGGGGGGACAGAAAGGGGAGAGAAAGAAAGAATGATAGAAGGAGTAGGATATATAAGGAGAGATGTGTGGGAGAGAGAGTGTAATTGAGGGGAAGAGAGGGGGACAAAGAGGGAAGAGAGAGAGTACGTGAGACACAGAGAGAGAACAACAGAAGGAGAAGGAGATATAAGAAGAGATGTGTGGGAGAGAAAGAGTAATTGAGGGAGATAGAGAGAGGGGGGACAGAGAGGGGAGAGGAAGAGAGAACGCTAGAAGGAGTAAGAGATATAAGGAGATGGTGTGTGAGAAGGAGGGAGTGTAGGGAGAGATAGCAGAGCTGTATTCATTAAATATTCCTTTTGAAAGCACAGTGGGGTCAGAAGTTGTCTGAGATTCCCTGGGCTTGATGTTTCCGGGGTAACGGGGATGTGTCCTGTATTGTAATTATTGATAAGGAGATTCAGTGACAGTGGACTGTAGTGGGGGTGGTGGGGGGCTGCAGTTGGAGGGGAATCCAGGATGTAGGTGGGACAGTGATGGAAAATAATGAACAGGTAGTACGTACAGTAATGTAGTATCTGAGTACCTGCTTTACTGTAAGAGTAATGTTAGTATAATAGAAATGCTGCTATTTTGCTGTGATAGTTTTCCCTTCTTGATTTTCCCCTTTTTCTTTTCTTCATTTTGTCATTTAGCTCATCTGTAAAAACAATCTTTTGTACTAAACCTGTTTATTTACTGCTCATAACTTTTTTGGAGGTTGCCAAAGTTATTGTTGTTGTGTCTGTCTAGCACAGCATATTCCACACTGGGTAAGAACTACTATTGTTTTCTTACATCATTTAATTGAAGATGTAATTGGACAAGGTTATAAGTTGTCTTTTTTATTTTCAGTTACAAAATCCCATGTTTTCAGTGACTGTTTGGACTCACGGATGCAGAGTTTCTTCCCCATGACCTTTACTGCAACTGTCTTACAAAAATACATATAATCCTCAGACTTTATTGTGTGGCTGCTGAGTCATGAGCAGTTCCCACCCCTTTCCATACTCTTCTCTTATATTTATGAATCCTGTATTTTTAACGCTTTATAAACAAACTAATATGGCATATATAACATTATATGGCATATATAACACCTTGTAATGGCAGACATAAGGTTGCATAATTGCTATTACATGCATAGAACTTCTACTAAACTATAAAGCAAGAGTATATGGCATGTTTCATAACATTATAATATCTGTCCATATGCTGGTGGTATACAGTAATGTCATAGATTGTAATGCAAGGTCATAAAGAGAGATAACTAAATCTAACTGTTAATGTAGGACTTACAAGAACATTTAAGCAAAACAGGCCTAAAGCCATTCCTACTACTACTTCTATTTCTAAACAAGACAGCTGTCTTTTGCTGGTGTCTACTGATTATCTTATTATTATAGCTCTCTGCACTGCTAAACATGCAGCTTTGGTTGTTAACTGTGCTAACACACTCTTTGATTTTAACTTGCTCTTTGGATTTTACAAATAATAACTTTTTTTGCAACTCCAGCACGACTTTCAACCTGATGAAGCCATCAACTAGACGACTGTTTCATTTGACCCTTTCCTTTTATTTTATGGTTCCTTATTTACTCTTTGAGACTTCCTTCTGTAACTTCTGAGAATGTAAATTTGAATAAATAACTCCAATGGTAGGCATCCCAACATCTTTGTAGGTCAGTTTTAGGGGAGAAACAATTAAATACATTAATGCTGACTTCACACCAAACGACTTTTCAAGCAATTTGACAGTCGCAGACAAATTTCCAATTTTGGAATAAAATCATGAAAGTCTTGCTCGTGTTGAGTAACGCTCGCATTATCTCGATTGTTTAGTGTGAGGTGGTCAAGACGGCAGGGTTTAAGTCTTTTTCTCGTCCTAGCATGCCGATAAAATCAGCCATGTTTAATATTATCATAAGTCTTAAGTCTTGGCTCACGCAAATAACAAACAATAGGAAAGCTCCTTTTACCACTAACCGATAAGCCGCAAGACAAGTACAGGAACGTCTGGCAGGTAAAAGAAGTTAGACATGGAGGGGAGTCCAGACATGGAGGATTTGGAAACTTCTCTTGGAGTGTACAAAAGGAGGAGAAACTGGTGGAGCTGTCCCCTCTCTATAATATCTAATCATTGTAGGAAATCATCTCAGAAGGAATCTAGCTGTAGTCTTGTAAATAGTGACTCTAAAAGATCCCCAGTCTTTGCAAAGTCATAACCTGTGACTAGCCTGTGACTAAAAAGTCTGTGACTTGTCTTTAGATGTGTGATGGTGTCGGACTTTAGTCTATTAAACCTTTTTTTTTAAGTATTTTGAAAGTCTTCTAGTGTATGGTCAGCATAAGTTTCATGATTTTTGACTGAATACTAATGAATAATAATAATTACCATGGCAGCTGTTTTCACTTTCATTTCCCAATTTATTGATCTCAGGAATTCAATTTATACATGTAATTTAATTAAAGATTTCATTCTTAAGTAGATTAGTGGGCCAACATGTGCTTTTTTGCACACTGGGCAGAACTCAGGTCTGTTGAAACTCAGAGCAAAACTCAGGTCTGTTGAAACTCAGAGCAGAACTCAGGTCTGTTGAAACTCAGAGCAGAACTCAGGTCTGTTGAAACTTCTGTCAGTTACAGTTTAATCGAAGACCAGCTCTTAGTATGCGCGAACATACTTGACCAACAAAGCCTAATTCCGATTTGTAAACTGGTGTGTTGTGAAGCATTAGCATCTACGCTACAGTCTGTTTGTATGCACCATGCTCCCACATCAGACGAAGCTTCACATACAAGAGCAGTGCTGTGCATCTTCAGGGACATGTCCTGTTTGTAAAGGCTGCTGTAATGCACTGGTAGTGGGTCTGCGCTGTGTGTGGGAGTGTTTGTGTATGTGTGTGTGCGTGTGCGAGAAAATAAGTATATATTTGAGTTCACATTTTGCCCTTGTGTTGGTGTGCGCGTGGGTGTATTTGGGATTTTAAGATGCCTCGTCTCCATTTCTCCATCAGGGAAATTAGAATGAGTTCATGTGCGTGTAAGTGTGAGTGAATGGGAAAATAACTCCAGGGTCATGGCACTGCTCTCCGTGCGTGTGTGTGTTTAGGGTGACAATAATCCTCAAGGAAGTGCTGATGCTTTATTTATTGTGCCCTAACTGTGAGTCCACGGGCAGGTATAAGTGAGTCATGCTTAAACACACACAGAGAATCCTTTGCTCCTGTAGTCAAGAGTTCACACCGAGCCTTCCAAAAGAACTCTTTATTAGTCAGAGTTTGGCGGAAGCGAAGCCGCGCTCTGTATACAGCGCACAAAGCATTCTGAGGACTCCATTTATGGTTAAGCATTGTTTATACAAGACACAACGATGTATGTGAACATCAAAATTACGCAAGATGCAAAAGTAAGTAAAAAAAATACAAGTTATGCAAGGGGCAATGATGTATGTGACTATCAAAGATATACACAATCTACAATAACAATGTATGTAACATCAAGAACATGCAGGGTCTGTCTCAAAACCTAGTGAGCTGCCTACATAGAAAGCATTTTCTGTCATAGTATGCGCTCCCGACATGTAGGCTGTTTCAATTCTTAGATACCTTAAACATGCTTTCTACTGAGGAGCCTTATTTTGGCCTGATTTTAAGTAAGTTGATTTAAGTTGATTTTAAATGTAAGTTATTTTGTTTCTTTCTGGAGTTTTATTGTGTTTCTTATCATACAATCACACGAAACAGCATTTTATTTGCATCTTTTAAGCCTCAGGCTATTGTTTTGACTAGCCGGCCGGTAGCATAGCAACTAGCTAAATCACTCTTATGCTGCAGTGGGCGGGAACAAGCCGTGACTCAGTCTCTCTCTAACTAGAGCGTCTCAGTAATCTGTTTTATAAGGAAAGATGTCAGAGAGAACGCTGCTACTCAAACAGCTAGACAGCCTAATTATTCAATTCAAGAGTTTTATTGCCATGTGTACAGCAAAACAGACAGTTACACTGTACAATGAAATTCTTACTTTACTGTGCCTCCATTCACCAATAGATGAAGATAACAAATAAAAAATAAATAAAGAATATATACAAAATATACAAAGTATAATAATACAAGTTGAAGTAAATAAAAGTATTTTTATAGTTAAAGAATACAAAATAAAAGTTGTGTGCTTTTATGTGCAAGTATGAAGAGCAGCAACCATAAAGTGCAAGTGCAAAGTAACAAATGTAAACAATAATGTTTTGTGTGAGTAGCAAATGTAAACAGTATTGTATGTAAGCAGCAGTACAGTGAGTGTAGGGTGCAGTTAAAACCAGACCAGTTAAAACCAGTTCAGATAAGAGAGGTTAGAGAGGTAGTGCGTGAGGTGTTTACAAGCCTGATGGCCTGTGAGTAGAAACTGTTTGTCAGTCTTGTGGTCCTGGACTTCACACTCCTGTAACGTCTGCCTGAAGGTAAAAGTGTGAGAGTCTTTGCTGGGGGTGTGTACTGTCCCTGATTATGTTAGACACTCACTAGGTTTTGAGACACACCCATGATGTGCAATAATGTTTACAATTATCAGCAACATGCAATAGTGTCTGAGACAATCAAAGATACACAATGGCCTATGCGGCCATCACAGACATTTAAGATGGACAAACAGCATTTCTGGAATTGTGTAAAATGCAATAAAAACAAGGAACTTGTGATTCGTTATTCTCTTATGCCTTATTTAACTGACAAAAGTACAAAGTAGGAGTTCCATTGATTTTCACTGATCAACTTTATTGCATTTTGCATCCACCAGAATGAGGCCTGGCATTGTCCTGCTAAAGTAACTAAAGACTTCCAGCATGCACCTTTCTAAAATCCCAACATACTCCTTCATATCAATGGTACCTTCAAGAATATGTACATTACTGCTCAAAAGTTTGGGATTACAGTGAAATGTTCTTGTTTTTTAATGGAGTAGCTTCTATCTTTAACACAACAATGGACTGACGGGTCTCTAAAGAAAGTTGTTTCTTTCTGGCCATTTTGAGCCGGTCAGCAAGCCATCAACTGCTGATGCTTCAGATACTAAACTAACCTAGAATGTTGTTCTCCCTTTTATACTCACTTATTAGTAGAATGTTTTTCAGCTGTGCATCACAATTGAGCAAGAGTGTCCTAACAACCAATTAGCCCAACAACATCCTTAACTTGGATTGGCAGCCGTACCAGGAGATTTAGACAGAGGACTGAGAATTGCTGATAATAGCACTGTATGCAAAATAAGCCTCTATACAAAAATAGTCTTTAATACCAACATTTTTATTCTTTAAAAATCATCTGATACACTAATTCATCTGATACATTAATTGTGAAATGGACAATATTGTTTGTGAATTGCATGAAAATTGCATAAATTGCATGAAATGAAATTCTAAAGTTATCCTAATTTTTTGAGCGGTAGTGTAAGTCTTTCATGCTGTCCCCTATACAGATGTTGGCATTAGTATCATTTGCTGATAAAAGACTGGATGGCCTCTCTCGTCTTTAGAACAAAGAACCTAACATCAAAAACAAGATGACGCATGGACTACATCTGACCATGGGACACATTTCCAGAGTCCTTTGAACCGCCTGAGATGAGCTAGAGACCTAAAATGGCTTGATGCATTTCCTGATGCAACTGTCTTTAAGTGACAACGTTTTTCTGAAGGACTCCTGAGCCTATGTGGCTATATTTATCAAAGTAGTGTGACAAATTCTTATGGAATGCCATCTGAGGGCTCAATGGTCACACACACATACATTCAACAGTGGTTTCCAGCCGTGCCCACACATACACAAATTCCCTGCATCAAGGTCAAAAATGTACATGACTTTCAAAGATATGCAACAATATATGTGATCATCAGAAATATGCAACATGGAAACATGTACATCTGAAGATATGCAACAGGCAGTGACATATTTGATTATTCAATATACATGAGGCAGTACCATATGAGCCCATCAGATATACACAATGCAACAATGTGTCAAAAATATGCATTATGCAACAACACATAAGACCATCGAAGATCCACAAGACACACAACCTGCATAACTATCACAGACATACCAGATGCCACAGTGCTTCTCTCTGTCTCTGTTGACCCCCTGGACTCCATTTCCCCCAACCCCCCAAACCAACAGGCTACTTTCACATGTCCAGCATCAACCATTCAGGGACCAGTCGAGAAGCTCTTCACTGGAGGTGACCACTTTCACCTGAAGCGTATTAACTCTGTATGTAAATAAACCCATGAGTTTGTTATGCTCTTTGTAAAGCATTGCCATTGTTAGCTGTTGAAAACCGTGCAAGCTTGTTTATCTCTGTCCTGGTTTGATCTGTTTTCTCTCTTTTGACTTTGGAAGCAGTTATTTGGAATTGCTTGCCTGTCAGTTTTTTCGTTTTTGATGCTAGCCTGTTTTTAGGGCGTTTTCACATCTGTAGTTCGTTTCACTGATCCAGATCAGTTAATGAGTTTGTTTACTTAGAGCGTTTTCCCCTTCGGTTAAGTTTGTTTTCAAAACGAAACGCATCTAAATGCGCCCCAACAAACCACGTGAGCACGTTGTCTCCTCTGATTGGTCAGAGCTATCTGGCATGTGAGCAAGAAAGTAAACACAGGGAGAAGATCCGGTTTTCCTAAACTATTGCACATTTATTTTACTGCGTAGCACAGAGCAGCAGCAGAGACAGCATCTGTTTATAGCTGTAATAATAATCTGATAGTATACCAAACTACAGTCCACCTGCAGATCACCCAGCTCACTCCAAACATCAAGTAGACACCTCACTGCTAGTCCAAGAGAGACCTCGCTTCACTGTCCTCACCCTGTTAGCTGCTACTGTTATCCAGTTCTCTGTTTACGCCATCTGCCGCATCCCATAATGCAAAGCACACCTGGCTGCAGATGTTTAGATCAAACTTGTGGAGTACACCTAATACTTGGGTCGGTCGGATCATGTTCTCACCACAAACGAAACGCTCCGGGGTTCGTTTGGAACGGGACCGAGACCACCTCCTCTCGAGGGTGCCCCAAGAGTGCAAACGAACCAGAGTCCCTTTTAACCTGACTATCTAGTGCTGGTGTGAAAACGTTTACATTTTGGCCTTGCCCATGTGCCTGTTGATACTCCTTTTGAAACACAACAATTTACATGACCACAAAAGAAAAAAAAAACAGTTACTAAATTACAGCACACCAGTATAAAAACATGATACTTGATGTTTTAGCTTATGACACAACCTGATACAGTTTTGAAAGGAGAGTTTTATGTTTTATGCTTTTCTGTTATACAAGCCGTCAGCTGGGTAACCATATGGCGCCTTTGTTGTCGTATTTTCCACTTAATAGTGCACCATGCATGTTCAGTAAGAGTCAGACAAGCCAGTTTCGCACAGACACTCTTTAACTACACAGCCATGTTGTAACACATGCAGTGTTGTGATGTTGAAAAAACCTTGGACATCTTTGAGAAAAAGATATAAAAGGCCACATTTGCTGCTCTAAACTGTGTATATCTGAACAGTGTTTTCACAAATGTGGATGTTACCTATTAACATGCCTAAAGAACACAACCCCCATTATTTCCATAAACAATCTGAAAGGTTGTTAGCACATGCCTGTGCACAGTTTGTCAAAGTATTCCTGATATCCATTACACAAGCATGCCACCTGATGGGTCACAAGTCGCAAGTATTCAGTTGCATTTTTTTTTGTTGTTCTTGCAGAGATTTTTTCCAGATTCACTGCAGCTTTTAATAATGTTATGGATTACAAAACATTTAGAATGAGCTCATATTTACAATAAGCCATAAAGTTGGTAAGATCAGCGTAGGATAAGAAGCAGGAGACATCACTCTTTAAGTGAAAACTATTTTATTGAGCACGAGGGCAGAACCTTCACTCAAGCCAAGCTGAACAGCCTACATAGCAGGCAGGTCACCTCAATCCCATGCATCGTCATGAGCCTATGCAACTGCATAGCCCAATCATCAAGGAGATTAAGAAGATTTTGAGTTTGAGTAAAACTCAAAAACTATATAAAATATATATATATATATATATATATATATATATATATATATATATATATATATATATATATATATATATATATATATACATAATATATATATATATATATATATATATATATACATAATATAGAAGATAAATAATATTTAAATTCTCAAATTCATCAAGCATGTAGTTAGTTTTAGCATCACTTGCATGCTTGCTGCTTGCTTGCCTCCAATATTGTCTGTTTAGGCACATACGCAGACTGGGAAGGAAATCAGAGTAAGTGTATGCATGTGCTGAGAAATCTGAGTAGTGAGCTGAAACCCAGCTCTCTCTGACTTCAGGGCTTTAATAGAAACAAATCAGAACCACTTCATTCGGC
The DNA here is from genome assembly GCA_021613375.1 of Megaleporinus macrocephalus. Lineage (NCBI taxonomy): Eukaryota > Metazoa > Chordata > Actinopteri > Characiformes > Anostomidae > Megaleporinus > Megaleporinus macrocephalus. Next base: position 20,855,557 of record CM038725.1, on the reverse strand, counting down.
CAAGTATTTACACATACTGTAACGCTTGCAGAGACTGAGGAGGCGGATGCACATGCAGATAAGGTTTCTGAGCTTTAATATCCATAGTGACGGTCACAGGTAACAGGTAACAGGACAACGAGCGAAACACAACAAATGTTCACAACAACATGTCAGACGCAGGTGAGGGGAAAACTGAGGGTATATAACAAGACAAGAAACATGAAACACTTGGACACAGGGGGGGTTACAGATACGATCCAGGTGGGGGGCGGAGACACTAGGAGCACATGATCGAACCAAACACAAGCACATGGCTAACACAAGGAAATGACAGGACGTAGACTGGGAAACCAGGCAGAGCCTGACACATAAAAAGAATGTGTCTCAGTGAATGCACACATGCATGACATGTAACATACTGAACAGACCAGACAAACATTCAGACCCTTAACAAATACTGAACTAGGAGCAGAATACAATAAACCACAAACAATATAGTATAGAATAGAAATAATAAAGAGCCATAGTGTTGGATTAAATTTATATGGATAATATATATATATATATATTCATATGCAGACCTGAATAGACACACCAAACTATTATGTACAGAATATTACAGAATGATATGAACATTGCAAAAAACGTACAGCTGTGCAAATATGCATTAGGTTACAGAGATGTTGCTGTAATGATAGCAAGGGAGGATTGTTTGGTTAGTTTAAAGTTTGAGGTGCCCACTGTGGTTATTGAGCTACAGCACTGGGGGAAAAGGTGCTTATAGGTCTGGGTGGTCTGGTTTTGGTGGTCCTGAATCTTCTGGCAGAGAATGGTTGATCAAGATGGCACTGCAAATGGCAGGTATGGTGAGATGTTCACCAAAAAAATGGGAGTATCCAGTTTATAGACCACATCACAATCACATGACTGCAGAGAGTTGATTATGATCAGATTATTAAGTGCATGGAAACAAACTCAATATATATGAATGTATATGAAGATTGACATGACATAACAACATGCATGAACTTCCAAAGGTTAAAATAGTCTGAAATATGAGAAGAAAAATAAATGAATAAAAAGAAAATGAGCAAAGTGCATGCAGCTCTCGCCCACAGGGTGAAAATACTCATTGCCAGCAGTGTTCACACATCTTGATTGTAAGTGAGGCCCTCTGTAAGTTATGTGATGTGCACAGCAGCTGTTTAACTGCAGTTTTGGGCTACATGCTGAAGTTGAAGTTGACCTTTACGAGCTGTCAAATTCCATCTGTCGCGCTCTTTCCTTTATACAGTGTTGTTAAAATGCATTTTCAACGTCTGACATTCTAAAATGTGTTCAGACTGAATTTGACTATTTATGTTTTTTTAGGGTTGGTGTGCTGAATGGAGCTAGGCTGAAAGCACAGCAACACTTTTGGCACAAAACCTTTAGCGCTTGTTTGTTTGTTGTGTGAAGTAATTAAACAGACAAAGTAAAATCGAATGTGAAAAAAGAATGGAACTTTCTGGAACTCAACCCAGTTGTAGTGATAATTGGAGTCAGCTGGAATACTTTGGCTAGCACTGCTAGTACATAATTTTTTTATTATTATTATTATTATTATTAATTCCACTGATCTACTGCCAGAACTACAGTACTCAAATGGGAGCAGCAAGTGGACCTTCTCATCTGTGACTGTACTGCCAGTAGTTCTAACAGCAGGTTGTTATCTGTAAAAAAATACAAACTAATGAGTTGTATGGATGCGCATCCACCTTAAAGTACACATGATAGAGGTGCTGCATAACTGTAGCCTAAAGCTGGGATTCATGGTTGATCTCCAGTCATTCCACTTGGGCCTGAGTTCCACGCTTGATGTTAACAGCAGCTCCAGAATACATGTGGCTGTGTTCTAATTGGAAGTGAAAGGTAAGGTGGTCTACCAGCATAGTCTCATCATTACAGTTGAAATGTATGGTTCAATCGATGCCAGTTGTCCAAAGAAATCTGCAGGGACCATTTTTCCATACCTTTAAAGTTTAATCTTAGAAGATGAGCATACCATAATCCAATTTATGTGACCATTGCTTAATACGCTATTTTTTTAACCAGAGGGATACACCTCCAACTCTTCCTGATTGGTCAGAAGCTTGGTTCTGATTGGTCCTGAAGTTAGAAAGAAACTGTAAAATGATTGACATAGAGCTGCCAATGACTGACTATGGATTGCATGACTTTAGATTTTAGAGGTATGAGTGATGTGATGAAAGTCATGTCGGCATTGACCAGTCGCTGATGACATGACTGAATCCACGGAAGAAGGGAGGCTTTGCAACAGCTGGCTTAAAAATCCAACTTTAAAAATCTGTGATGATGCCGAACCCCTACAGTTCAGTAGAGAGTGACCTCATCTTTCTAAAAAGCCCTCAATTACATTGCTAGCCTTCTGAAAACCAGACATATAGACCTAGAATCTTATAAAATTCATATCTGACTTAATCACACCCAGGTGGCCTTTCTGAGAGCTCTAGAGAGCCAGAAATTCAGAGCAGCATAACTCTGATTGGTCCTAGAGCTTTTTATTATCTGAAATCCTGAATGTAACCTTCCTTGGAGCACGTTTGGCATGAAGTATAAATGATGGAACGCATTTAGCCTAAACACAGTTTCTGATAAGCAGTTATGTAGACATATTATACCCATTTTCCACAAGTTAGCACAGCTCTTTGGAGCCTTAATGAAATGTTTGTGACATGCCATGGTCAAAACACCAACAAGATCAAACACCACAGCTTCTTTCACACCCTGCCTAAATGGTCCTGTTCAGAAGGTCTGTTTAAAAGCCTGTCCCTTATGATAAAGATTCACTGCTCACCCCGCCCCTCTTACACAGACTATGCCAACGCAAGGATAGCTGCTTGATATCATAAGAAGAAACACTCTGGAGACTTTACACGAATTACTTCATTTTACTTTCATGCTTTTCAACTGTTGATTAGATATAGTTTATTTTGTTGACATCTCAACTGACAGAGTAACAGCGATAACATTACTGCAGCAAGTAAGGGCAAGTACTACAACATTATATCTCGGTTACCTCGGCAGTTTGTGTTAGCTAGTGCTAAACTGCTAAAGAATCACAGAGCATTATTTTTGTAGTTGTATTTCTGTCCTTTATGGTTTCATTGGACGATTTGTAACACTTTATTTAGGAAAGGTTTTTGAAGCCAACATCTTGTTTTAATTTTCCCACTCCGCCTTTAATGGTGCAGCAGTTAACAGCACTTGCCTGAGGCACCAGAATGTAACTGTTGCACCATTTTTCAGTGGAACAGGAATATTTAAACATGAATCTGGACAGGTAGCCTGAGCTGGCAGAATATTGCTGCTGCACCATTTAAGGTAGAAATTTTGAAAAAGAAGCTGGAACGGTAAACTGGCACAACAGCATGATACAGCTGCACAGTTTGAAGTAGAACAGGATAATTAAGGGCGTTTTCACACCTGTAGTTCGTTTCACTGGTCCGAATCAGTTAATGAGTTTGTTTACTTGGAGCGGTTCCTCCTCGGTTAAGTTTGTTTTCACAGGCAAAAACCAAAATGCACCAAAATGCGCCCCAACAAACCACATAGGCACGTTGTCTCCTCTGATTGGTCAGAGCTATCTGGCGTGGGAGTTAGAAAGTAAACACAGGGAGAAGATTCGGTTTTCCAAAGTACTGCACTTGTACAGCGTAGCACGGAGCAGCGGCAGAGACAGCATCTGATCATAGCTGTAATAATAATCTGATAATATACTAAACTACAGTCCACCTGCAGAACACCCAGCTCACTCCAACCATCAAGTAGACAACATCCCTCACTGCTAGTCCAAGAGTTCATTGTCCTCGCCCTGCTACAGTTCTCCAGTTCTCTGTTTACACCATCTGCCACATCCCATAATGCAAAGCACACCTGGCTGCAGATGTATAGATCAAACTTGTGGAGTACACCTAATACTTGGGTTGGATCGAGATCGGATCATGTTCTCACCACAAACGAACCGCTCTGGAGTTCGTTTGGAACCGCACCGAGACTGTCTCAGTGCAGTTGTTTTGGTCCGCACCCGAGAACAATTACTGTTTTCACACCTGCCAAAATGAACCGCACCAAGGGTGCAAACAAACCAGACTAACCAAACGAACTTGTGCTGGTGTGAAAATGCCCTTAAACACAAAGCTGAACAGGTAGACGTTGGGTGCAGATTGTAACTACTGCACCACTTTAGGTGGAACCGGAAAACGTGAACATAAAGCTGGGCAGGTAGCCCAAGATACAACATCCCCACGCCGTTTAAGAGGGAAATAGAAAATGAAAACAAGAAGCTGCTGAAAGAGAAGTTAAGTGTCAGATGCGGTGACCACACATGTACAGGTTTCGCCATAACAACCGTTTTAATCTTTACAAGGCGTATAAAGGATTACTCAAACAAAAGACATTGCTCATCAGATGAGGAGGGCAACAAGGAAGTTTAAGTTAGCAAGGCAGTTTAAGATACCCTACCTCAGTTTGGCGTTGTTTCTCTGGCAGAAAGAGTAAAAACCTTGCCTCTGGTGTTTAGATTTGGCTCAGTAAAGAGTAAAGATTCTCTAGTTTCTTTATGACTTGTTCAACAGTTGAGTTGATCTAATGCTAGTTTAATTGTATTTATATCACTATATCAGTGGCTAGGCTAAAGGTCAGGATAGGTTGACACCACAGAGATTCCCAATGGTTGTATGATGCAGTGAGGCCAAAGGATATAATGCAGCTTTACAGAATGCTGTACTACATGACAAATATCATATTACACTCCATTTTTGGAGAAAATGCTCTTAAAGTCATTGCAACCCAACTAACTAAAGAAACTGTTCATTTACAAAAGCTAGATTTCCCCAAACGCAGTGGACAGGCAATGCACCATTATATGCATACCATTATAAGACTGAGAAGATATATATTATCCAGTCATGCTTTTTGTCAGTATCTTTTTCAGGCTGAGCACACTGGGCGACAGTGTATTTCAGTATATTGGACAGATGCGTGTGGGGAGTTTCATACTGATTAGTGGAAGCTTGTGTTGGCATTCTCTGTTGTGATCTAGGACAGCGGCCCAAACGCTGGGAACGGGCCAGAACTAAACAGGGAGAGAAAATGGGCAAACGGCAAATTAAAAGGTGTTAAATTAAAAGCATTTATTGCGGCTAAAAAGTGGCGTAACCAGTTATTGAGCAAAGGGGGCAATTACTTTTTTCCCACATGGGGCTGATCCAACTCATTTAGAGGCTGATTTGTGGTTGTTACATGGTAATTTAAGGTCCACTGTAATGCAAGACGGCACAGAGGAGCTGAAATCCCTCTCTAATCGTCCCAGATTGGACTTGGAGGACTAACAGGCGTGTAGTTTGAGCTCAGCATGCCCAAGAAGAAATGCAGGCCTGCTTTTACAGGCTAAATGAACCATAGAACAGGAGCTTCTACAGGTCAAACATGTATATTGTTCACATATACACATACATGCACTACTTGTAGAAGTTTGGAAGGAGCATTGGAAGTTTTAAATGAATATTTTCAAGAAAAGTAAGGCAATTTACTACAAATAAATATTGAAAATGGTCCTGAAATTATGCATCATTTTACAAATGGCTTCATTAACAGAAAGTTAGAAAGAAACTGTAAAATTATTGACATGTCCAGTGTGAGCCACAGAGCTGCCAATGACTGACTATGGATTGCATGATGTCATGTCAGCATTGACCAATCGCTGATGACATGATAGAATCCATAAAAGAAGGGAAGGCTTTGCAACAACTGGCTTAAAAATCCAACTTCAAAAATCTGTGATGATGCCAAACCCCTACAGTTCAGTAGAGAGTCACCTCATCTTTCCAAAACCCCTTAACTGCATTGCTAGTCTTCGGGAAATCAGACATATGGACCTAGAATCTCGTAAATTTATATCTGACTTAATCACACTCAGGTGGCCTTTCTGAGAGCTCTAGAGAGCCAGAGATTTAGACCAGCGTAACAATGTAAAAATAACAGAAACCCACTTTAAACTTTACAGGCTTATAGGACTTTATGACACATTTTAAACAACATATAACATTTTATTGTAATCTGTGTAGTTTTCAATATCTGATCTCCTGAAGCACTGTAGATTGAAAGAGAAATGTAAGAACAAAGCCAGCCGCCACAGGTCAGTAGAGTGTGACTTGCCCTTTCCAGCTTTGCCTTGTGTCGACAGGTAACAGTAGATACAGACCCTAAAATCAGGCTCTTCATCTGTCTTCTCTGAGGGGTCCATGCTGTCTGTCTTATATTCCTTTTAGCAGTAACTAATCAAGCCAGTCGAGTCTTATTACTTGTTAAGTGTTATCTACGGTGGCCAAGTAGACCCAACACTGCAAAAACACAAACGCGCTGCAAAACCGTCCACAACACACCGGAAGTGTTTCCAAAGGACACTTAAAGGACGTGGGACCATATACGGCGACGCAATGTAAACAGAACCATGCGGAGCCTCAGTAGCGTCTAATGAGAAGTAAGTTTGGCTGTATTTGCTTACTATCCAGACTTACTTCTCATTAGATGCTAGTGATGGCTAGATCAACCTTCTTGAAGTGTTGAAGCTTTCCCTCCAGCTGGTTCAACAAAAGGTTCATTACTCAAAGCTTCATGTGCACATGAACCCCCCTGCTGGCCAAAACTTTTATTGTCATTTCAACTATTTGCGATGGCCTCTTGCAACGTTGTCAGTATGGGAACAAGTAAATACATAAAACACCTTTATTTCATTATCTGTGGTTAATTCATTTGTTGATCTAGTCTGTGTTTGATTGTGTGGGTCTATTAATTTAAAAAAACTACCAGTATGATTTCAGTCAGAAAGTAAATCCAATAGTGCGTTAGATATTGATGTTAAAACTGTTGCAGTGGTTATAAGAGATGGGACAGTGATTGTGGGGTGAAGGTGACTTTAAATTTTATTAAGAAACAATAAATCATGTCAATACTTGAACCACGTCCTGAGCCAGCGAGGCTTCAGACGTCATCAGTGACGTCACTCGCCCTTAACGAAGCAAGCCTCAATACACGCTTCATAAATGACTTTCTGGATTTCTCAACACAAGCTCCGAAGCATCCGTATCATTAGCCCATCACTATTAAACGCTACCGAGGCTCCGCGTGGTTCTGTTTACATTGTGTTGCCGTATGTGGTCCCACATCCTTTAAGTGTCCTCCGGAAACACTTCCGTTGTGTTGTGGACGGTTTTGCAGCGTTCGTGAGTTTGCAGAGCGTTTGTTAAATGTAGTGCTTATATTGCCGTTTTGATGAAAGTGTTTTCTGTTTGCAGCGCGTTGAGTCTTCTCGGCCACCGTAGTTATCACTGAAAAGTAAAGTCAACAAGTAGTTTGTGCAAGCCCTATGAACCCCTATGACTGTTCAACATCAAGAATAAAAAATAATATCCAGAATGACTCATCTTTTAAAAGTATTATCAAATCTCAAGGCACTTTACTAGAAATCACTCTAAATAGATTGTTACACTATATTACTTAGCATTTAATCATTTCTTGTTGTTCACAACAAGAAATGCCCGAAACATGAAACAAGCATTTACAAAAGTACCTTAAGGTGTCTAGTCCAAAGCTTTTTAATACTTTTACATAAAATATCAATCATTAGTAATACAAAGGCATATAAAAATACATACATTTTACAAAAAAATAATTGTTAATTTTGGGAGATCAAATTTCTGTGTTTTTTATATTGTATCTGTTAATGACTTGATTCTGAAGAGCTTTAAATATTAGAGTTCTCAAATTGTTTTCAATGCCTGCCTCACAAACTCTTTTTTAAGAAAGTAAATCCCAAAAATGTGCAAATCTAGAACAAAAGCCCAGCCATTTCACCAAGGGTTGTTCCCCAGTGTAACCAGCAAAAACATTTCTTCAACCTTTAAACATGTAGATAGTTTGAGTTGTTACAGTGTTTATATGAACCCATCTAGTGAATTAGGTTTGTGGTCCAACAATAAAAACTAGACCTTAGACATTTACAAGGTTAAGTTGTAAATATCTAAGCTTTAACTATTTTTATGTATACTTGTGAAAATAATACTTTGGTGGCATGGTGGCACTGTGGGTAGCCTTGTCACAGCGAAAGGGCCTGTGTTCAATTACTTGGTCAGGCAAGTCCTTTCAGTATGGAGTTTGGATGTATCTGCATGGGTTTCATCCAGGTGCTCCAGTTGCTCGCCACACACTTCCGGTCAGGGAGATACTAAACCGCCCCTAGGTGTGAATGTGTATGTATATGTAAATGCTCTGTGATGGACTGGTGACTGGTTATGAATGAATAAATAAAAAATAATACACACATTTTTTGCATTTTTATCAGTGTTGTTTATTTTTCATTCCTTTTCTTATTTTTACATTAAAGTATGATTTGTAACAAAGTGAGAAACATTACACAAAAATACAACAGACTTTTGTTATCAGTGGCGATAGCTGCAAATTCTAAGGGTTATTGTGTGTGTGTGTGTGTGTGTGTGTGTGTGTGTGTGTGTGTGTTTGTGTGCTCTGTATAATTCTCTCTCTCTGCTCCTCCTTTATGCCAGCTGTTGGGCTCAGGCCATGGGCACTCCAGCATTTTGCTGCCTTCCTATTTTAATTAGCCTCTGAGGGTCAATATATCTTCAAGTTCTAACTAACACACACACACACACACACACACACAAACACACACACACACACACACACACACACACACAGACACACTGTTCGACTGCAGTCAGGTGCAATTCAGCTTATTTTCCCCCCTAAGTCCCTTGTTGCACCATTTCTATGACTTAATGAATTAAAGCCAGGAGAATAGAGGATAAATATAATGATGCAGTCTGGCTGCAGTGATTGTGTGTATGTGTGTGAGAGAGACAGAGAGAGACAGAAAGAGAGTGAGAGAGAGAGAAAGAGAGTGAGAGAGAGAGAGAGAGAGAGAGAGAGACGTAGCGTCACCTTTTAATTGCGCACTCACACTTTCCTGTTCTGTGTGTATTTAAGGAATCAACACCGACACCACACGTTTCCCCGCTACTCCCTGGCAGCATTAGCCATCTATGTGTGTAATCGAATATTCCAACTTTTGTAATTTTTCAGGACAAAGCATCCTGAATACTCAAGAACCCAGGAGATGATCCATAGGAGCTTTCTGAACGTTAGGTGTTACGAGTTAGGTGCACACAAATAAATGATACATATCAGACACATGGCTCTTATGTATCTATGCAATAGAAATGAGACATAGACATTAGGTACTTACATATACAGTACTGTTTAAAAAGTCAGGGAACATCCTTCATTTACTTCATTTCCAGCACAAAAAGAGACTTATAAGTATAAGCTATTCAGCTGTTGAGGAGATATATTGGATAGGACATAATCTACCTGCATTAGGAAGAAGAAACAAATAAGTGAAACAACGCAAGACCTGGTAGACCACTAACATTGCCCCCATTAGACAGTCTTTATCTTTGACAGAAGATCCACTCTTGCTTTAGATCTGAAAACATCCACAGATGTTTCTGTTTATCCTTCCAATGTGAGAAGACAAGCCAATACTATGGGTCTATAAAGATGTGTAGCTATAAAGAAGCCCTTGCTAGACATCTGGGATTTTTTTTACTTTACTGTATATTAAACATTGCTTTTTTAAGTTGAGCTGAAAGATGTAGATATAAATACTTGAAAACGTTTCAAAGTCTAAAGGGTCTTAGTCTGTAGGTGTATTCTAATTTTTATTTACACTTTTTCATTTTAGAGCAGTAAGACAGACTGTGTCCTTGTCCCTCTTGTCCCTCATGGCCACATGGTAAGCAGATCCTGTTGTTATAAAATAAAAAAAAGTGTCAAAATGAGTGTGGAACAGTAAAAATAATCATTATCAAAACACTTATCAGTAAACGCTTTTGTGTTTTATTAAAAATCATTATATTATGTATTTTTACAAGCATCCAAAGCTTTGTTTGCTAGCATTTTTGAATTCAGTACAAAAGGAATGAACAAAAACAGTTTTGGTAATATTACAATTGGTTTGAATGTGAATGTTCATGCATCTGTTTTTAATGGATTAAACAAAATAATGGTATAGGGTCATTCAATGCAAAGGATTCAAGGGATTTTATAACTTATAAATTTTAACTTATATAACTTTAAGTATGTAGAAATTGTTATTATTAGAGTAGTTGGACATATGTATGTATCCTATCAAGATATAAATACAAACTTTGTGTGTGTGTGTGTGTGTGTGTGTGTGTGTGTGTGTGTGTGTGTGTGTGTGTGTGTGCCTGGGAGGGGTGGGGGTAAGGTAAAGAGTAAGGCCCTTCTTTGATGATACACAGTGAGATTTCACTGAGATAAATGAATGAATCAGTGCCGTCAACTCTTTGCCAAACTATGATTTATGCATCTCTCTGCCTGTAATCAGGCCCAGCGTTGCATTCATAATATCCCACCAAACCCAGAAGGAGTGGGGGGTTAAATCCTCCTAACCTGCCTCAGCTCTATGCATTTTGAGGCCGAGCAGATTGGCAGTTGCTCAATAATCTCAGTGTCATTAATCATTAGGCTGTACTCCGAGGGTCTTCGGATAGCCACACATTTACACACATGCATATATACGCATACACACACTCTTGCACACCTGGAAAAGTGCCGCTCCCCGGTGCCCGTGTGCACTCACTCGTCCAGTGGTGGCTGCCTGCTTTCTCTCCCTTGGTGGCTCTTCACGCGAGTGCTCTCTTGCACGCCATGCAGAAATAACCTGTGCTTTCCCCAGGGCCTCTGCTGCCTGGCCATTCAAGCGACTGACAGAGAGATGTATGGGACGGCTGTAGTCAAACTGGCAGCTTGTCACTCTCGGAGAGCGCTGTATAGAAGCTAGGCTAGCACGGTAAAACCTTATGTGAGTCCTCAAGCAGCAGTGAGTTACACCTGATTTAACCCTTGCAAAAGACTCTTGGGATTGGCAATAACAAAAACATGATCCATTGAATATGGAATACTTGCAGCTTAATGAAACTAAGAAGGTCAGTCAAAAGCGTTTGTGTGTTTATACTGTGTATATAGTCAAGAGTAAAGAAATCATACTTTACATTAGAAGAACAAACCCAATACTTTCAGTAAAGAATTAATAAAAAGTAAAAGTAAATGCTGTAATAAATGTGACACTCATCAGTCTAATGCTACATTCACACCAGCAGTGACTTTTCAACTCTTGTCACCCAAAATAGCTGGTCACTTGTTGCCAGTAGACCTCTGACTGTTGCTTGGCATGGTTTCACTGATGCCAGGAACAAATCGGATGCTTTCCCACTATAAATAAAAATCCTGGAGAGAAACAGCTTCCCTGAATAGTGCATCACTGCCTGTGCAGTCAGCGTGTGAAGAAAACATTGTTTGGTCTTTGAGATCACCATCTATTTGCAGTAAAAGCACCACCGCCATTCCATTCCATCCCATCCCTAGAAGCAACAAATATCTATAAAATAAAAAGTGCTTGTTGTTTCGCAGTGCCAGAGATAAACCACCGCTCAGATCAATTCTCACTTAAAGTTTCTGTACAACGTAGCTGACTCCGCTCACTTTACTCCACAATGTTTGCGCTGCCTCCTGTCACCGGAAATCATCAGCTCTAAATTTCATGTGCCTTATCACGTTCCATTGCTGCCAGTGTGAATACAGAGTTAGGTTAAAAGTGATGGTCCTGCCAATCACCTAATTATCAATTCATCTAATTTCTTTTATCTGTAGTGTTTATTGCACTGGTGCCACTAAGTTAATGCAGCTAAAGAATATTTCAAACCAGTACACATTGATCATTCTAAAGGCAGTTACACCGCACACACAACTGTATTTAATTGGGGGTGCTTATTCGGGGGTAACTGAATTTAAAGAAATCAATAACTGACAGTATCTTAATGCATTTTTTTCAGATAGTGAAAATGCTGTATTATTCACGCTCTGTCCGCCATGGTGATGCAGTGTTTAGCACTGTCGCCCCACAGCAAGACGATCTGGGTTGGATTCTCGGTCTGGGCTGTTCTGTGTGGAGCTTGCATGTTCTCTCCGTGCTTGAGTGGGTTTCCTCTGGGTACTCTGGTTTCCTCCCACAGTCCAAACACATGCGTGTTACCCATAGGTGTGCGTGAGTGTGTGTTGTCCCAAGCCTTGGTGCGTGGCGAGGGTTGTGTCAGGAAGGGCATCTCCAGTGGGCCGCAGACGTACTGCAAGAGGGATGGTTTTTTCTCCAATAAATGAATAGTTCAGCATATTTAGTTCGTTTATTTGCTAAACAAAACGTGTTTAGTTTGAGTTTGTTGATTGGTTTGGCATAGTACAGTCACATGACATGCAGCGCTAGCAAATGGATTAACTAGCTAGTTAGTTAGATACTTCAGTCTGAGTGAAGCTGTTGTCTTGTGTACACATCATGGATAAATGGTTAAAAACAGGGTCTTTGACAACAAAAGACCCTGAAGCTGGACCATCTACAAGTGAAGCAGCCAATGTATCTCTTACTGAGAGAACCAAGAAAAGCAAGCATAAATCGAAAAGAAGAAAATACAGCAGTGAATAGCTAGCATTAGGCTTTACTTGCACAGAAACAGAAAACGAGCCGCTGCCACTCTTCGTTGTGTGCTTTGAGGTCTTGGCAAATGAAGTGTTGAAGCCAACCAAGTTACATAGACATTTGGAGACTAAACACAGCGAGTATGCATCTAAACCTGTGGATTTTTTTAAGAACAAACTAAAAGAATACCAAAGCAGGAAAAAGACCCTTGAATTGGCTTGCTCTGGAACAGATAATGCTAAAGCTTTTGAGGCTTCCTACCGTGTTGTGCAGCTTATAGCAAAGGCTGGAAAGGCTGGACCAAATACAGGAATAGGCTTAATGTTGAGCCAGACCTCCGTTTGCAACTTTCTGCACTTCAACCTGACATCCACCACTTGTTAGCTGGCAGACATCAGCCATCTCATTAGGTGAGTGACAAAAAGTGCTGTGAATGGTTCGTTTCTTTTGTTGTGTGATTATGCAGTCAGTTTCACAGGTCGTATGGATGGTTGGACTGTATTTGGTTTTAAACGGCAATATAAAATATTCTGGGGGGCCGTGGAAAGTTTTGGGGTGGGTTAAGTGGGCCCTGGACTAGAGTATAAGCAGAGAGTTTCACCTTCTGAATACTGTCACTTTCATTCTTCCAGAACAGACAGTAGTCTAATGTCAACATCAATTGTTTTATTCTGCTGTGGGTAAAAGTATCCGATCTTATTTGTACTCAAATACATGCAGCCTATTTGTGTTGTGCTTCATTAAGAGTGGAGCTGCATCACCGAAATCACCTCAAACTCAGCTCAGATCCCAACTGTGAGTGAAATCAGGTCTTGACATGAAGTGTAGAAACTTCACATTCTTCTTCACTTCTCCAAAATCCTGAACAGTGTCACAATTTGTGAGGAGCAAGTAAGATGTTGTTTGCACTTGAGGACTGAGATAAAGAGATCCGAGCTGTGTGTGAAAGAACTTAAGCTCGAAAAACAGGTGAAGAAACTCTTTCTTCCCCTCTCACATTTCCAAAGTGGAAAGCGTTCTTCACAGTGCCACAGTTTACTGTTGTTATAACTTCTTTCTTGCCAGCAGAATGAAGAGGGAGACCAGTTTAAGTATAAGCTTTATTCTAAAGATACCGTGGTACAGATGTTCTGTGAGCTCTCGAACCTTGGTCTAACTTCATACTAGCAAACACACTGTAAGTAAGTCCAGGCTGACAACAGGTCAACCAGCCTCGACCTGCCTGGCCAGATTGCTATCTCTTAGGCTTGGGGCAGATCTTGGGTCATTGATCTGCTGAGCCATAAAATACATAAGCTTTTATAAGATGCCATGGTATATAAAAGATATTCAAAACATTGTCATTTTCAAAACATTTTCTTTTTTGGTGATGCAAATTCAAAATTCTAAATATTGTCTCAGTTTTGATGCAGCTTGTATATTTGATGCAAATGTATATTTCACATTATTGCTGTACATTTTGCATCTCGTTTGAACTAAAATGGCTTTAAATCAGCCTATATCATCACACACTTGCTTCAAGACATGTTAAGCTGTTCTATAGTCTCAGATAAACTTACCTATGTAGTTTCAAACACTTTATGAAATACTGTTATATAAAAATGACAGAAGCACAAACGAAATTCAAATAATGATGCTGGCTTCTAGTGTTCTTGCTATTCCATGTACTTTTGTTTAATTGGTGTTAATTACATTAACATTGTAGCTCCAGTGCAGATCTAAAGGAGTGAAGTTCAGACTGGTCAGATTTCTGAACAAACCCTGGCTTTAAAACTGTGCACGCAATCGCACTCTGAAATCAGACCGACTCTTACACCTGCACTGTTTGTCTGCTCTGCAGAAACGAGCCGCATAGCCTCGGATATTGTGTGTTCAAAATTATGGAAATGAACTGTGAGAGAAGTGACATATCTTGAAGGGTGAAGAAGCCCTTCTTGTTTTATTTCACCATTTTTGACAACTGTGCAGATCTATTGAGTTGCATTGCAAGTAGGCATTGAGGAAACCAGGTTTATACGTGAGAAAATGGCTCTTGCTGTAAATCTTATAGAACCCTGCATTATTCAGCAGAAGGCCAGATAGGGTCATATCTTTAGAGGGATGTTTCGTTTTGAACTGATGGAAGCTATGGGCAGAATTTGTTGTAAATTGAAAACAAACAAAAAACAAACAAACCAAAACAAGTAGAATTTTAGGCCCTGGTCAACAATCTGCAGACTGAACTGAGATTTATTTCGTTCTGGAACAACAGAGGAAGCAAAGTTGAAATTGGAGGTAGATACATACATACATACATACATGCATACATACATACACACTAGAGTTGTGAACTACTCAACTTTACTGCTTAGTGATGGAGCTTAAAGCTTAAAGTCAACTGGTCGCTGATCAAATGATTATTACACTGGCCTCAGAGAAGACAACAGGTGAAGAGTAAACTGGTAATTTCGGGGTCTGTATCTTCTGAAATCTAACAATGTGATCTAGGGCTCTTTGGAAAGGATACGCTCTACTGACATGTGGAATATGGCTTCATAACTACAGATCTACAGCTCTTCAAAGATCTGATATCGAATGTTATTTTCTCTGGTTTCCTGAAGACTACAATAAAAAATATATATGGTCATATATGGTTGGATGGGGGGAATAACACCCTATAATACTGTAAAGGTTGAAGTTGGTTACTTTTATTTCCGGCAAGTTATGGTTCTCTAAATTTCTCAGGCTCTCGAACCTCCACTGCAGGCAACTGTCTCGGCAAGGCTGCCTAGGGTGTATCTAAATTGGATACAAATTTGCGAGGGGTCCATATCTGTGGTTCCCTGAAGGCTGGAAAAGCGATCTAGGGCTTGTTGGAAAGGGCACATTACACTCTACTGACTGCTGTGAAGTTCGTCACAGATTTTTAAATCTGAATTTTTAAAGTCATTGTTTGCTAATCTTTCCCTTCTCCTGTAGATAATCCACTATTTCATCAGCCAATTGTCAACACTGACAAAAAAAAGCTTAAAAAAATCTGCTATGTGACCCCTAACACATAAATAAGGAGGGTATATAGATAGTTGTCCTTCTTTTTACACTTAACCTACTTTGAGTGTTTGTTGTCAAAAAAAAAGAACCTGGCTGCAGTCAAAGTGCTATTAGCATCTAGATAACACCAGGAGTTCACATTTATTTTTATTTGAAAGAAAATTTCAAATAAAGACATAATGTTGACGTAGTTTTAGTAATCTCAAAGATTTTTTTGTCGTAACAGCAAATCAAGCATATCACACATTTTTAATAGCTAGATTTATAAAGCTCAGCATACTTCTGTTCCATTTTCCTCATGTTAATGAACAAAACTTGAGAACCTGGCCCCATCTGACCACATGCTTATACAAAAGGAAATAGGTAGTAATGGGTGACCACATTAAGGTTCCTCTTCTCTCAAACAAGATAGGTAGATAGATAGGAGAGAAAGATTGGGAGAGAGAATGACAAAGGAAGGGTAAGATTGGATAGATAGATAGATAGATAGATAGATAGATAGATAGATAGATAGATAGATAGATAGATAGATAGATAGATAGATAGATAGATAGATAGATAGATAGATAGATAGATAGATCTAGCTAAGTGCTGATTGTGGTTCTGTTCAGGTAATTTCTGATGAGCTTTGAGCTTCAACAAATATTCTGTTATTTTTAGACCTGCAGTTTTCACAACAGACTGCGCTGAGGAAGCCAAGCATTCAAACACCGATATTTGCCAAGACTGCTTTCTATGTACATCTAGTTCTCTCCTCTGCTTGTTAACAGATGGAAATGCTGTGCTTTGTTTAGTGAAGGTGTGTGTGTGTGCCTAAGTAACTGTGTGTCTGTGTGTGGGGGGATGCCTATGTGTATTTCTATGTGTTTTCCTTCCAGCATCTATAAACAATTCTAAAAACCCACACAGAAGATGGCACAGCTCAAGGAGGTTGGGGGCTTTTAAGTGCTGAAGAAACTCTGTGGCTTTAAACATCAACTGAAGTCGCCTCATCTACCTTCAATAAACTGTGTGTGTGCGTGTTTTTCTCACCTCAGTAACCACCGCACTCTCCCCAACGCTGAAATATGATTATGAGCTCGGAGAGCTTGTCGAGACTCTGATGCATTTCTGCAGATTTTCTCTCCTTCCAAGTGTTCTCTCGCTCTTCCTCCTGTTGCAAGACACAGGAGAGCGTTCTCCTAAAAAAAGCCTGCACAGGGCCTGCGGGCCCAAACACCGTCTCAGGGTAGCCTATTTCACAAATTAAACCTGCTACACAAAAACCTTCTGAAAATCCAGAATTTCTGTATTTGTATATTAAAAAAGGGTTGATACTTAAAACAAGTCATTTAAGTTCTGATTAAATTCCAAACTTGAGCCTTCATTTGCACCTTCTCATCCAGGTTTGGTGTAATGTTTCTCACCGCACTTAAAAGTCTTTGAAAAATATAAATAGGATTTAATTAAAGGCCTTAAGAGGTCATACAATTAGACCTCATTGAAATTCCTTGATTGTTATGAATCCTGTTGCAATTTACAGTGTTAAATGGAGGAGAGCTTTAACCTGCAAAAGAATTACATTCAAAAAGTTTACATATTTAAGAAATAAAACTTTTTCGATAGCACTTTATAATAATATACCCATATAAACATAAAAAAACATAAACATTAACATAACATAATACATTTACACTATCTTTTGTTAGTTTGTTCATTATAGTTAATAATAATAATAAAAATATATTAACATATATAACATGTAAACAGTTCATAGATAGATAGATAGATAGATAGATAGATAGATAGATAGATAGAAATAGAGTGCTTTAAAGGAAAACCACCATCAGCACTGTCACCGAATAGGCTAATTAACATGTACACACTGTACAATAACTTACACCTCCCATGCATCCATGGATGCATGAGTATACTACACTCTTTCTTGGGGCCTAAAACATTTTTCAAAAATTGTCACAACAGATTATTTGAGTAATGTAAATGAAGAACCAATGTTGGTATTCTAAAGCACCATGTTTGGTAAAAAGAACTTTTCAAAGCTTTATAGTACCTTCACATAATGTAAGGGCCATATTCCAATTAAATAGCTTATTGTTATTTCTCATCTTTTTAGTTTTGGGGTCTAATAGAACAGAGTTGGAGTCTACTACAACCCTCTGATGAGTCCTATGTTCTCTGATTGGTCAACCACCAAGTTCTAGAACTCCAACAAGGCCTTTTAGGTAACTGGTTTCTGTGGGAGAGAGTTTCTCCCTCTGGCGGGTGATTTTGATTTCAAAAGTTTGCAGACCATTTACATGTGCATAAAGCTCCATAACCACCTAAAGAAAAGAGAAACACCAGAAAAGCATAATGGACTTGTAGCCCAGGTGAAAAAAGCTCACACTTAAATAAAACCTAGAGAGTATAGTTAATTATTATTATTATTATTATTATTATTATTATTATTATTATTATTATTATTATTATTATTATTTGCTTTGCTTGTTTACATCGGCAAATTTGTAGGATTCATGTTGAAATTTAATTGCAGCGCTCAGTCACGTAACCCCACGTGGGTGATAGCTAGGCCTCAACAGCCAATCAGGGCTATGTAGGTCACGATCAGCCTATCGAAAGCGTAGTGCAGGTGCGTTGTTTTTTCGTTTTATGGGGTTCTCGGCTGTGAACACGAGAGCAGCTGCATTCTAAAAGGACGGGGAAAAAAGGAACCTAGAAAAACATTCGGAAAAGAGAAGGCCAGTGACTTTACCTCTTTGGAGTCTGGAGCGGAGTAACTAAATAAAGGAGGCGAGTTACGTCGGTAAGACGAGCTGTTTATCGACTAAAAGAGCGCTAGCTGGTACCGTTGTGATCCATGCTAATGCTTGTTCGGTGTATCATAGGCTAACCGCTTACCTTCCATCTGTGAGCTGCTGCAAGCCGATGTCTGCGCTCTCCGTTTTGGGACACAGCAAGGGTCAGGTTTTTTGAGAAGACTTGGAAATTTGTATGAGATGGCGAGCCAGGACCTTTGATGGAAAGACACGGACAAGGAGATACGCACATACCCATTTACACCCACATACATTCACCTGACACCTCGACGAACATTCAATATCAGGTGCACCTGCAACAAATTTGAGTTTTGAAGGATCCCAAAGGACACTTTATTTTATTTACCGTGTGCACACGTTTTTTCATTTTGTGTTCTAGTAAATTGTGTTATTGTTCTGTAGTTTCTGGAAGTTGTAAAAATACAAGAGTGGCTACTCAACATTTATGCCTGGTTGATTCGTTACTGCTGCTCAACACATTGGCTCCTAACGAATTTGGTATCTTCTGATTCAGGCCGTGGGTTTTGCTATTAGTCTAACTCACTATTATACTGTAATTCACTTTTATGCTACTAAAGTTGGTTACAGACTCATCAAGGTATCCTACAGAATAATGTCAGGGTGGCAGTCCGCCAGCTGAAGATCAGTAGAAGTTGGGTAATGCAGCAGGACAATGACCCTAAACATCAAAGTAAATCTACTACAAAATGGCTTCAATAAAAGAAAATCCACCTTTTGGAGTGGCCCAGTCAGAATCCAGACCTGAATCCAATTAGAGATGCTGTGGATTGACCTCAAGAGCTTTCACACCAGACATCCTAAGAATATGGCTGAGCTGAAGCAGGTCTGTAAGGAAGAATGGTCCAAAAATCCCTACTGAATGTTGTGCAGGTCAGCAGCTACCAGAAATGCTTGTAGGAGTTTATTGCTGCCAAAGAGGGTTTGACCAGTTGTTAAATCCAAGAGTTATTTCACATTTTCCACCAGCACTGTGAATGATTAATGGATGTGTCCAATAAAGACATTAAATATTATAATTGTTTGTGTGGTTTTAGGTTAAGCACATTGAGTTTGTCTATACTTGGGACTTAGATGTAGATCAGATAACGTTCACATACTTTTTCTTGCCATTGTAATATGATTGGTTCAAGCGTAAAGTCTGTTTTTGAACATTAAATATGAGTACTTGAACCTGGAAACCGGAGACTGGCTTCAAGTGAATCATGAGGCAGTCCACACTGTGTCTGAAAGCTGTCCATTCCTGGCACTGGACCAATTAGTCCAGGTTGTCAGGTTGCTGTCTTTATCCATTATTTTGGTAGTAACATTTTTTTGCAGTATGCATAAAAAATAAGTCATGTATAAATATTTTTTCTTACTGTATAACTTTCTAATAGACTTTAAGTGCATATCATGACACACTAGAAACATTGTCAAGTGAGAAAAACACATTGTTCTTTTGCGTGACAGATGGAGACTACAAATCTAAGTTGACTTTTTGGGCTGCAGAGTCGAGTCTTTCACAGAGAATTTGAGTTTAGTCTTGTTTTTAGCTGCAGGTATTGCACTGTATAAAAGTCGACCTCTACTAAACCTGTCAGATTCATCATAACTTCAAATAACAAGGCTTTCAGTGTGGAAAATCTTAGCCTGATGAAAAAAAAAAGCACTGCACACAGAGGCAAACAAATGGCTAGTAAGTGTGAAGTTTGCATAGTAGCTAGATAAGCATAACAGCTAACCCAGTAGATTTAGTTAGTTTTAGAGCAATGTGTTCTGTAAATGACTAAATCTTCAGCTAGATTGGCAGTTGACTTCATCTAAATGAGCAGTGTGCTGGTTAGCATATTTGCTATCTAAATGTCATGCTAACCTGTCAATTCATGTTGCTTTACTGTTTTTGTTTAATTACTGACACATTTACTACAGCGCTTTGCTTTTTTTATGATTTTCTATTATGAAAGGCTCATTATTTGAAGTTGTATTTAACCTGATGTCATTGTGAGCTGTAGGAAAACAGCAATACAGTAATGCAGTTATATAGTCAAACATATAAGTTTGTAAATAAAATCTTATTTTTTCCTTGCATTAAGGTTGGAGGTTCTAATTTAATTAAATAAGTATATTTTCTAAAGTTTATGCAGTGTAATTGGATATGAGAATGGTTTCTAGGGTGTTGCTAGGTGGTTGATAAGGTATCCCAGGTGGTTGCTATTGTGTACTGCTATGATATTCCACATAATGCACGAACTTTCGCCTCCCATTTATTTAAAACATTGCCATTTAACAACCATGGTATGAAAACCACATGTCCAGTCAAAAACTGTATCCAAGCCCACCATTCTAGATCAGACGGAGCATTCCGGTATCCCAGATGATTGCTAGTTTGTTGGTAGGTGGTTGCTATGGTATCCTAAAAGATTGCTAAGGTGTTGCTATAAGGTTGCTATTGTATCATGGGTGGTTGCTAGATAGTTGCTGGTGGTTACTATCTTACATTAAAAGGTCATTGCTATTGGTTATCACTTAACAATGACCGTATAAAAACCATATGTCCAATCAAAAAACTGCATACAAGCCCAGAGTCGAACAATCCAGAGTCCGAATCCCGAGAACGTGGGATGAGCTAGCAGACACATCCAGCAGAACAATAAGAACCAGGAAGAAAAAGAGGACGAATATGAATCAGATAACAATATTGTTAGCGTTATCATTAATTAGATTTCTGCTTTGTTCTCAGAATGAAAGTTCAGTCTTAAGCTTCAGGTTCAAGTGAAGTCGCTAATCAGTTATGAGTCCGAGTTGAGTCGTTTGCGTGTCAGGCCCGGTGCCTGGATGAAGTGACAGGGAGGGCAGTTAAAAATAGTGAGGGGACAAATCTTTTTTTATATAGTAAAACTGTGATTAGGCCATTTTTCTTGTGGATGAAGACTGTTTCAAAATCAAGTAATACATTTATTTCTCAGCAGGGTTGAAACCAGAATTAAACTTGAGGGTCCTTGCATGATTTAGGGCTCTCTCTCTCTCTCTCTCTCTCTCTCTCTCTCTCTCTCTCTCTCTCTCTCTCTCTCTCTCTCTCTCTCTCCCTCATTCTTTCTCATTGACTGTAGCTTCCCTGTGGTTTCCATTCTGTGAACTGCTACATTGGAAAAAATCGAATTACAACCGAAAGTTCTATTTACAAACATGACGAGCAAGGTCAATAGCCCACAGCCCAATGCAAACAGCCTAAACTACTCTGTCTCTGAAATGCCAAACCAGCAGAAAAATAAACCAGGTATATTCTTTTATATGTCACAGTTCTTACAGCAGACACGAGGCTCTTATTTAATAAATAAATGTTTTGACAACAAAACAATCAAAATCATAGCAAAGTAACAGTGCTATGTTTCAGAAGCATGTTTGAATGATCGCAGAGGGGGAAGGAGACTGGATCAGATAACATGCTTCAAATATTTGATGGGCAAAGGTGTCAAAAGTATTGGCATTCATTACTCAGGTAGAAGTATAGATACTAGGGTTTAAACATACTTCTGTAGAAGTTGAAGTATCAACTCAAGCTTTTTACTCCAGTAAAAGTGTAAAAGTACTGCTTTCAAAACTACTTAAAGTATAAAAGTAAAAGTAATGTAAGGGGAAAAAATGCCATTAAGGACAATGGCTTAGGGTGCACCACAGGGGTGTATAGTGTACTAGCCCACCTCCCAAAAAAACCTATTCTTCTAAAGCCATAATGACTATAATGTTATATTAAAATGTTAATGTTGATAAATGTGGGATGCACTAGGCTTCCTGTTTTAGCTGCATAATTGCCCATTGAACATGAATGTATTTTAGTACAATGTAAATATTTTAAAGAACCATTTATGTGTCCTACTGCGCATTAACATGTGCTTAATGGAGATATGGCAATTGTCAATGTTAATTTTATTTATAAAGCACTTTATAAAACAACAAATTGTAACCAAAGTGCTGTCCAATAATACATAGTCAAGACTAAAAACAAACAAACAAACAAAACCACAACATTAACCCTCAACTCTCATTACTTGACTCCTCTGTTGATGGGGAAAAGAAGGTGTCTCATCCCTAATACTGTCATCCCTAAAACTTAACCTAGGGTGTCAGTTAATATATTTTAGGGGAAAAGCCCTCTTATGCCCCCTCCGGCACCGTGTGTAGTGTCAGTTGTTATTTGCAGAATTGCAGAATGGATCCATGGCTCATGGTAAATTGTCCTGTGTAAAATAAACCACAGTGTTGAACCTCTTCCCCACAAAACAATCAGAATGAAACATCAATATGGGCTCAGGGGAACCTGTTGGTCAGTCAGATACTATACAACAAAAGTTATTAGATCTGTTCAAGAAACATAACGTCTGAAATCTGGAATTAAATCCCAAAACTGAAAAGAACCAGGTGAAGTTGAGGTGAAGCGACCTTTACCTGCTCATTTACTGTAGCGGAAAAACTCAAAAAGACTTCAGGCCAACTAGAATATCGTCAACGTGTATCTCCAAAATGCCAACTTTACAGGAGAGGACAAAAACTGTGTTTACTTTCAGTCAATGGAACCAGCATTGCTTGCACACAATGTAAATGGTAGCTGCTGCAGTCAAATTATGTAGAAAAATAAAAATGAACATACATGTTTTTCTTAGGGCAGCAACGATGCTCCTGGGCTCAGAAGGCACCATCTAGAGCAGCTACTGTAGCTGGCCCCTCAAGACATTATAAAGTGTTATTATAAGAGTTCTGGTTCACTCGGACAAAAACTCAAGTCTTTTCCCCAGGAAAATCAAGGGTGACATACCTGAACATGAGGACCATTTCACAGCAGCAGTCATTTAGAAGGTGAAGTCACACATAAATAGCACCATCATACAATCACCAGACCTGCTGCTTTTTCTCCGCCGGGCTTACAGGTCGCTGGGTGATGTGTCTCTCTGGGACTATTCACATTGCTAGAACACCGTGACAGTGAAAGCAGTAATGTCAGAAGGCTGTTTGTGGGTTACAGCTTGGGATTCAGTGTAATAATGCTTCGCAAATTGTCACAAGAAGTGAAGTTTATATGGCCTCACTTGTAGCTGGCGACTGGACACTCTGACAGGTAGACCACCGGTATTAGACTCGCTCTGAGCATGGCTGCTCCACATGACATGCACTGTTAACCCTTAAGGCGGTTACACACTAGACGTGACACGAGCGAGTTATTGTATTGTGAAGGTGATTTTTTCGCATCAAAACTGTGAATATTGGATGCATATTTTAGGGAATGTTACCAAATTGTCTGCAGCACAGAAAAGACAGGTGGAACATCTATGAAACTGTCCTTCTCTTCTCTTAAAACAGGCAAACTGTGACACTGGCTATGTTTATACTGCCTGACAAGCCGTTAACAATCCAACAGCTCAATCAGAATAGAATACCTCCATGTATACACCTCAATCTGAATAGACTAGTCTGATTGAGGCCATCCGATTGAACGAGGTGGATAATCCATTTAATAGAAGAATAATAGCCGTGTAAACGCCTGTATCCGATTACATTCCCAGTCTGAAAGTTTAGGTACGTTCTGCTCATGTGCAGTTGCGTCATAGAGGAAGTTTCAACATGGTGGGAGGTAAACTGGTCTTCAGGAGAGACAAAGTTCACGCTTCAAAGCTTAAAGATTTTAAAATAGTTAGCAGTATGCATGGCCGTAAAGCTCGCAGTAACAAGCTGTTTAGACAAGTATATGACCAAATGAACGATGGTGAGCGCGGTCATCCAGAGATTTTGGTCATTGGTGGTGGGACACGCATTAATAAGTACATGTGGGGTCTGTCTCAAAACCTAGTGAGTGTCTAAGTAGGCTGTCTAGATAGGCAGCTGTTTAAGTAGGCAGGGTTCTCTCCTCATCTCTCCTCATAAAACAGATTACTGAGACGCTCTAGTTAGAGAGCAGCTGTGTCACGGCTTGTTCCCGCCCAGCAGCACATGACTGGTATTTTAGCTAGTTGCTAAGCTACCAGCCGGCTATCCAAAACAATAGCCCGAGGCTTAAAAATCTGCTAGAATAAATGCTAATGCCTCGAGCATAAAACTGCAAAATGGTCACTGACTCTGACACTGACTCTGACAGAGTTGATAATAAATTACTGTTTTCTGTGATTTTATCACAATGAACACATTAAAACACCAGAGAGAATCAAAATAGCTTCAAATGACTCACTGCTCATAGCTTTGCCTGTGTGGCATCATGGGATTGCCTTAGCGGCTGAGGAAACATTTGATGTTTCCTTACAATCGGGTCAAAATAGGTTCCTCAGTAGACAGCATGTTTAAGGTATCTAAGAATTGGGACAACTTACATGTCAGGAGCGCATACTATGACGTAAAATGCTGCCAATGTAGACCCTCACTAGGATTTGAGACTGACCTGTGAAGTATGTTTTTCTGAGTCTTCCATAATTTTAAAGCAATTAAAAACACGAGCGCGCCAACTGAACACTGAACAATGTTTACAATAAGTTATACTCTACGCATGCGTGTAAATTTGTATCCGAGTATTTTAAGTGTGCATGTAAACTGAGATTTTCATCAAATTTACAGTCTTGCTCCATAATTGAAATGAATAAAACTGCATGTAAACACAGCCACTGTGAAAGATGGTTTCCACTTTGGATAAGAGAAAGACAAGCGGATATTTTCTCCATCTTCTTTTGAAGCTGAAACTTTATGAACTCTTTTACTACCACCTTGGATGTCTGTGACTCGGTCTTCAGTGCAAATAAGATCTCATTAGCTGACGGACCCTCACGGTATGGGTAAACTGTGACCGTGCAGGATTTTCTCTCTGGAAAAACGAGAGGAAAACGTTCCCAACAGACACAGGCCTACTGTCCATTCTGGAAGAGTGAGCGTGTTGAGCTTCCTTACAGGCTACAGTTTAGCCTGTATTCCAGTTTGTATCTTAAATTACATGTAATAAATTGCATTCAGGGTGTAACCGCTGTTAGGATGGCCTTACAGGATAAAACTTTATTATTATAACTTTACTAGAACTTTTAGAGACAGTACATTCTTCAGACGTTATGCCAACGTTAATGTCTTCTTTTCACTGTTATTCTTTACCCAGCTGTTTTTGCAGGTGTTCTTTCACAGCCTCATGCAGCTACTCCCCATACTGTCTACAAATACTGTATAAGTATAGCCTCTAAAGCTATAAAGAGGAACTGCTGTGTCTGATCCACTCGCATCAGCACAACACACTGCTACCACCATGTCAGTGTCACTGCAGTGACCCAAATAATACCTGCTCTGTGGTGGTCCTGTGACCATTGAACAACAGTGTGAAAGGGAGTTAAAGTATGCAGAGAAACATGTGGACTGCATGCAATGTGCTCCAATACGGCAAACAGAGCTGATGAAATGCGTGCTTATTTCCACATAGCTGGTACTGTGCTATTGTTGTTGTTGTTGTTGTTCAGAAATCAGAAATCAGAATCAGAAATACTTTATTGATCCCAGGGGGAAATTGCAGTTATCTAGAAATGTAATTTATATTACTTGTAATTTAATTTAATTTTCTTAGTAATTAGGAATTGGCAGTTTACAGAAACAGTGAAGGTCAAGTTGAGGTGTTAAAGAAAAGTAGGATTGCTAGAAAGGCCAATCAAACCTCTTGCTTGACTACAAATTGCATTTTGGACAGTCCTGTGGACTAATGAAGAAGAAAGGATCTGAAGTTAAACTAACTTGGCTGCAATGAGCATATTTGAAAAAAAGGATGAATAATGAAAAGGAAAAACTCAGTTGTTAAGAACAGAACAATTAATCAATTAATCACATAAATCATGTTTTTGAGCTTGTGTTGCCCCCAGTGTCACAGGGGAACGTTTCACTTGTAAAGGGGAAAATTGATTTAATTACATAGCAGTAAACAAACATCATGCTGTCTGTGAAAAGCTGAAAAGGAAATGAGGATGGCTTCTACAACAAGATAAAGATCCTAAACACATGTCAAAATCCACAATGGACTACTTCATGCTGGAGAGTTTTGCACTGACCCTCATAGTCCCCTGACCTAAACATCTTCAATAATCTGTGTACAAAGCTCAATAGAGCAGTGCATGCTAGATGGACAAAGAATCCCACAGAACTATAAGAATTTTACTAGAAAAAGTGGTAAAAATCCTTCAAACAAGAACTGAGAGACTACTAATTCCAAGCTGCTAATTCCACTATACCTAATTTTTATATTCCAGAATTTAAATAGAAAATATTATATTTTCACTATGTTACTGTATGTGATGTTCTCTGTACTAACTTCTTTTCTGCATGTGTTTTAACTTCTTTTGCCCTAATGTGCCCTCTGTTCATTGTTGTATATGTATATGTTTTGTATGGTGTGATTATAGTGTGTACTATAGTCTGTATTGAGAGAATCAGGGACCTCTGCCAGTGGAACATTGGAGTGTCAGCAGGCCTTGTACTGGTCTCAAATAAACCTCAAAAGCTGTTCTGCTTCTCCTGGGAAGCCTCTCTGAATGTGTAAGGCCAGACTGGAGTGAGCTGACTTCGCTGTGTGACAGTTATTAGCTGCTCATGCAGGTTTCCATTTGTCAATCGCATTTTTGGTGATTATTGATCAGCTGTCTGCTGTGCACCAGGCTGATGGGCTTTTCCTTTTCTTTTTGGTCAATGTTGTCTATCAGACATTGCATACAGAGTGTACTATGCAAATAGCATGTGTGTTTTCTTTACATTTTCTGACTTGAAATGAAAGTATAGAGAAAAAATAAAACACATGGTTTGCAAAGTTTAATCTGTTAGTGCTCTTTACAAACTGAAAGAGCAATAAGCTTCTTTTTGGATTCCTCAGATTTGTGTATAGTGTTAGAAAATCCTTATTACATATAGTTGCTTACTTATATATAATGTATGGGGCAAAAACAATTACACATAAGTACACAGATATAATACATATACTGTATTATTACATAAAGTTACTATAATTTCATGGCTATTGGTATGAAAGTCAATCTTTAATGTTAACATAATTTGAAAATGTAAGATTGTGTCAAAATTTCAGGATAAATGGAACAAATTAAATGTATCAGAATTACAACATTAGCTTATGTTTATGTTATTTGGAGATGATATTGTCTTCTGACAATGACTTCATATGTCATACATATGGGACATATCATTACATAATGGTGCTTACACAATACATATGGAGCATTATTATTAAACTGATTATTACATATTGATACATATATGCACTGCATATGAAACATTATTATTAAACTGATTATTACATATTGATACATATATGCACTGCATATGAAACATTATTATTAAACTGATTATTACATATTGATATACATATGCAGTGCATATGGGACATTATTATTAAACTGTTTATTACATATGCACTGCATATGGGACATTATTATTAAACTGTTTATTACATATGCACTGCATATGGGACATTATTATTAAACTGATTATTACATATTGATACACATATGCACTAGATATAGGACATTATTATTAAACTGTTTATTACATATGCACTGCATATGAAACATTATTATTAAACTGATTATTACATATTGATACGTACATGCACTGCATATGGGGCACTCCATTATTACATTTAGGTACTTACATACAGGCTATTTGAAACATATGAGTCAGTATTATTTCAAATATGTTCTTTATGAATTATGTAAAATACATATGGGTACTTTACACATAGGAAATAAAAACAGAGCACATTACTCATGCATATACACTGCATATGGGACACTCCATTATTACATTTAGGTACTTACATACAGGCTATTTGAAACATGTGAGTCAGTATTATTTCAAATATGTTCTTTATGAATTATGTAAAATACATATGGGACACAAACCCATGTGTGTGAGTACACATGTACTGTAATGATATGTATCTACCCACTTATAGCAATGGGTGTAAAACATATAGTAGTAATTGATGGCTCCCTAAGCTCTCTCACGGGGAGCATTAGTGTGTCTCAGAGTCGATGTGACATCTAATTTAAAAGCAGATAGATGTAGGATTTAGAGGATCCATCCATTTGGGCTAATGCTGTAAATATGTCCACTGCATGCACATCTAAAGGCCAATCAATGCGCCCACATAGTGACATTATAAATATAGACTTTCAGCCTTTTATGTAACATAAAATACAACATGAAGAAACAAGAAGAAGAAAAAAGCCTTTTTTTTCTATCATTTGCTATTATAACCCGACCAAGCCCTTGGTCTAAACTATCACTGTCTATCAGAATGAATAATGCTTTCTTTATACATGAATGGTCAACCTGTCATGCTCCGTTAGTTACAAAGCCTATACATTTTGTCCTGTGTACATTTCCAGCTCAAATATCTCTGTACAATTTGAATTATGAGGTAATTAATTAGTCATTACATTAATATTGCTACACCAATTATACATGGAAACAAATGCTCTTGCCTTTAATCGGTGTAATAACACTGACAATCTCCTATCCAAATACACTGCACAGTCTAGCAGGCTTGGTTAAGTGGCTTTGGCGGTAGTATAGTAGGCTTATGTTTATTTTTCATTTAATGGCATATGTAATGTGCAGGAGCCTGACACCTTGTCCTAATGGCAAGCTGGCATTCAAATCCATTAAAAAACAGTCAAAATGTAAACAGTCTATGGATTTATAAGCAAATGACTTGAGACTCCAATCTTGTAGTTCAACTTTACTGCTCAGTGATAGTGGTCTAAGTTATTGTTGTGAATATTTTTATATAAAAGCGTATGTTTACAGATTTTCTTTGTGATGGTACTCTAAATGTCTCTCCAGATTTCCATTACAGGCAGGCTTCTTTGCAATACCACATAGGGTGCGCCTAAGTTGGATACTCATTTTGAGTTTCTGGGTCTATATCTGTGGTTCCCCATAGGCTAGCAATGTTTTTTTTGTATAGGGCATGTCATTCTACTAACCTATAGAGTTCTGGTTTGTGACAAATTTTTAATGTCACTTATTGCAAAGCATTCCTTTCTCGCGTGGGTGTAATCATGATGTCATCAGTGATTCGTAAACACTGAATTGGGTTTCATCACATAATCAGGATTGCCATGCAGTAAAACTCTCAGAGATGCTTCTGCCTTCCAAAAATGGAATGAAGTCTTTATAGATTGTCTTTTTGGGACGAGATTTCTTTTTGAAGACATTCTCTTTTTTATTTCTTATTTATCTTTTTTCTTGTGTGAATGAAAAAAGCACTGGATCAAACGTGCACACCTATTTCACACAAGTTTGAGACCAGAGAGGAGCAGAGTTGAAGAAAGGGATGCATTCACCTTCAGCAGGTTTGCGTCAGTGAGCTAATCAGAGAGTTGTTGTTGTTCTTCTTCTTCTACATATTTTCTACATAAGTCAAGCTGCAGTTGTTGAGATATTAATGCCAGAACTGTTTTGCTACAACATTTGTTAAATTTTGTTTAAATTAAATAAGTGGGGTGTTGTTTCGCATATATGATCTCATGGCAGTCCGCTAAGCACCAATGCAATGTATGACCTGCACTCATCTGTGTCATTTTTTCACCCTTATTCATCCCATAGACCCACATTCAGTTATGCCCTTATTTCCCAACAACCACGGCACTGCACATACTCAATCACATAGATACCTGACAACCACCACATAGAGGAGTCAGGGGCAAATACTCACCCAGGGCAAGTCCTCAAACTCAAATCTACAGCAATCTTCTATGTGTCTAACCACAGCTATACTGACCATCACTCCTCTATGTGTCCAACCACAGCTATACTGACCATCACTCCTCTATGTGTCCAACCACAGCTATACTGACCATCACTCCTCTATGTGTCCAACCACAGCTATACTGACCATCACTCCTCTATGTGTCCAACCACAGCTATCCTGACCATCACTCCTCTATGTGTCTAACCACAGCTATACTGACCCTCACTCCTCTATGTGTCTATCCACAGCTATACTGACCCTCACTCCTCTATGTGTCCAACCACAGCTATACTGACCATCACTCCTCTATGTGTCCAACCACAGCTATACTGACCATCACTCCTCTATGTGTCCAACCACAGCTATCCTGACCATCACTCCTCTATGTGTCTAACCACAGCTATACTGACCCTCACTCCTCCATGTGTCTATCCACAGCTATACTGACCCTCACTCCTCTATGTGTCTAATCCACAGCCACACTGACCCTCATTCCTCCATGTGTCTAATCCACAGCTATACTGACCTTCACTCCTCTATGTGTCTAATCCAAAGCCATACTGACCTTCACTCCTCTATGTGTCTAATCCACAGCCATACTGACCCTCACTCCTCTATGTGTTTAATCCACAGCCACACTGACCCTCACTCCTCTACGTGTTTAATCCACAGTCATACTGACCCTCACTCCTCTATGTGTCTAATCCACAGCCACACTGACCCTCACTCCTCTATGTGTCTAATCCACAGCCACACTGACCCTCATTCCTCCATGTGTCTAATCCACAGCTATACTGACCCTCACTGCTCTATGTGTCTAATCCACAGCCATACTGACCCTCACTCCTCTATGTGTCTAATCCACAGTCATACTGACCCTCACTCCTCTATGTGTCTATCCACAGCTATACTGACCCTCACTCCTCTATGTGTCTAATCCACAGCCATACTGACCCTCACTTCTCTATGTGTTTAATCCATAGCCATACTGACCCTCACTTCTCTATGTGTCTAATCCACAGTCATACTGACCCTCACTCCTCTATGTGTCTATCCACGGTCATACTGACCCTCACTCATCTATGTGTCTAATCCACAATCATACTGACCCTCACTCCTTTATGTGTCTAATTCACAGCCATACTGACCCTCACTCCTCTACTTGTCTAATCCACAATCATACTGACCCTCACTCCTCTATGTGTATAATCCACAGCCATACTGACCCTCAACTCCTCTATGTGTCTAATCCACAGCCATACTGACCCTCACTCCTCTATGTGTCTAATCCACAATCATGCTGACCCTCACGCCTCTATGTGTTTAATCCACAGCCATACTGACCCTCACTCCTCTATGTGTTTAATCCACAGCCACACTGACCCTCACTCCTCTATGTATTTAATCCACAGCCATACTGACCTTCACTCCTCTGTGTCTAGTTCACTGCCATACTGACCCTCACTCATCTATGTGTCTAATCCACAGTCATACTGACCCTCACTCCTCTATGTGTCTAATCCACAGTCATACTGAATCTCACTCCTCTATGTGTCTAATCCACAGTCATACTGAATCTCACTCCTCTATGTGTCTAATCCAAAGCCATACTGACCTTCACTCCTCTATGTGTCTAATCCACAGCCATACTGACCCTTACTCCTCTACGTGTTTAATCCACAGCCACACTGACCCTCACTCCTCTACGTGTTTAATCCACAGTCATACTGACCCTCACTCCTCTACGTGTCTAATCCACAATCACACTGACCCTCACTCCTCTACGTGTTTAATCCACAGTCATACTGACCCTCACTCCTCTACGTGTCTAATCCACAGCCACACTGACCCTCACTCCTCTATGTGTCTAATCCACAGCCACACTGACCCTCATTCCTCCATGTGTCTAATCCACAGCTATACTGACCCTCACTCCTCTATGTGTCTAATCCACAGTCATACTGACCCTCACTCCTCTATGTGTCTATCCACAGCTATACTGACCCTCACTCCTCTATGTGTCTAATCCACAGCCATACTGACCCTCACTCCTCTATGTGTCTAATCCACAGTCATACTGACCCTCACTCCTCTATGTGTCTATCCACAGCTATACTGACCCTCACTCCTCTATGTGTCTAATCCACAGCCATACTGACCCTCACTTCTCTATGTGTTTAATCCATAGCCATACTGACCCTCACTCCTCTATGTGTCTAATCCACAGTCATACTGACCCTCACTCCTCTATGTGTCTATCCACGGTCATACTGACCCTCACTCATCTATGTGTCTAATCCACAATCATACTGAGCCTCACTCCTTTATGTGTCTAATTCACATCCATACTGACCCTCACTCCTCTACGTGTCTAATCCACAATCATACTGACCCTCACTCCTCTATGTGTATAATCCACAGCCATACTGACCCTCAACTCCTCTATGTGTCTAATCCACAGCCATACTGACCCTCACTCATCTATGTGTCTAATCCACAGTCATACTGACCCTCACTCCTCTATGTGTCTAATCCACAATCATGCTGACCCTCACGCCTCTATGTGTTTAATCCACAGCCATACTGACCCTCACTCCTCTATGTGTTTAATCTACAGCCACACTGACCCTCACTCCTCTATGTATTTAATCCACAGCCATACTGACCTTCACTCCTCTGTGTCTAGTTCACTGCCATACTGACCCTCACTCATCTATGTGTCTAATCCACAGTCATACTGACCCTCACTCCTCTATTTGTCTAATCCACAGTCATACTGAATCTCACTCCTATATGTGTCTAATCCACAGTCATACTGAATCTCACTCCTCTATGTGTCTAATCCACAGCCACACTGACCCTCACTCCTCTATGTGTCTACTCCACAGTCATACTGAATCTCACTCCTCTATGTGTCTAATCCACAGAACCTCACTCCTCTGTGCGTTATACCTTGTTCCTCCTGTAGACTCTCTGAAAATAATTTATAGCAGTGGCTCCTAAACACTGTTGTTGATCATCATTTTTTCAAGTTGTGCCATGAGGCAATGATTCCTGGGCAGGTTCCACTGCTGAAGTTGACATATGTGTTTGCTCAATCCCTCTGAGGGCCCATGTAGCACACTTCACTTCAGCTAATACATTAATGGATCAAACCTTCAGATGTCATCCAGGAATCCCCCTGAGGGGAGATGGTGAGGCCAAATGGACAAGAGCATGTTAACATCAGTATAGAAATGGACAGAATGTGTGTACATCTCTACATGTACTTGGAATGTGGTGTATGCATGTTTTCGTGGAAAACATGAATTCCCAACAGCTATAGAAAAAGGCAGTACTACATCATTCATTCTAAGTATGACTTTTACTAACAGCCAGGCAATTACATGCAATGGTGGGGCAAATGTGCAATGCTGGAATATGTGAAATGTGTGGATTGTGTAATCTGTCCAAAATCCATGTTAATTTCAGTAAATACATGTACAATTAGGTAAGTGGGAATTCTATGTAATTCTACAGAGCCTCCAGAGTTCCTTCACTACAATTTACAAACTGGAACATAACATAAAAGGTCTATAGAGTCTAAATGCCAGAGCACCTGCAATAAAACAGCATGCCATCACCAGGATTCAGAATTTTTGCCCAGTAACTGCGTTGATGAAGCAGCTCAGAAAAAGGTCTTAAGTAAGAAGATTTTCTCATACAATCTCTGGCTCCCTGCTGCGACTCTCTTGAGCATTTAAGCATTCTGCAAAACACACTCGTGTTTTCACAATGCATAAAATGACCCACTTTCATACTCATTCTCTGGTTTGTTGGTTCTTAGCTTCAGTAAAGGGTGAGAGTGCCCCTATAAACATGAAATATACTGTTTATATTGATTGTAACGGGAGCATTCTGGTTTTGTTGCAGTTGCTTGCTCGCTATTTGGAGTTAGGACAAGGTGTTAGCCTACTGATGGCTTGTACTCATATTCGACTTTTTAATGACCTCGTAAATCAGAGAACCACCGACATTTAGAGGATATTGGAGGAAAAGCCTCGTCTTTGGCATTTTTGTTCGCGGCAGGATGCAATAGTGGTAATTTTTGAGTATGCCATTCATTTTCGACCCCAGACAACAAATGGCTGAGGCCTTTAAACACAATTGTGCAAACAACAGAAGATTTATCTGACCTTGTGTTCAACTGCTGATAACTTGCACACTGAATGCTAATTTTTTACTATATTTTATTTCCTCTTCAATTACCAGTGACACAAACTCATTCATCCAATCACTTTTTACCCTTTGATGCACAACCTGTGTAAAAAGTGATCTGACTGAGATTTTATTTTCTATATCTTTGAAATAAATTAATTTCATCGTTCAACCTTTCATGAATTTCTCATAATCACAAATCTCTATTTAAAAAGGATTTTGATGGGAACTATTGACATTTGTAAACGTTTGCAGTCAGGAACATATTTACAAAAACTACTTTTGTTAAAATAATAATTTAAGGTTAAAAACAAGACTTTTAATGAATATGTGTAATATTAAATAATAATATAAACTGATTTTAATAGATATACCAAAGAGATACTTTGCAACACATACAATAACATAGGAAATGAATACTGGTCAAGTTTGACACATGTTGTGCATTAGAAGGGGTTTGCTTAGCTTGTGCATCAAAGGGTTAAGCTTTGCCATGACGATTAACAAGTTTCTTTCCAGCAAATGTCAAACGCATTCGTACTCTTTTACTTCATCATGTATAATGGTAACATACCCAAAGGCAGCTAAAACTGAGTTCCCAACAACACAAACATGTGTGAAAGAACTCGAAGTGTCATCTCCTGATTAAAGCTGTAAAACTGGAGGAGCTCCTGTTGCTTTTTGCAGGGTGCAGGGGTGGAACTCATAGCAGAACATCACTCTCGCTATTGAACAGACTGGGTGAGCTGACCAGTCAGAATGAACATAGATTCATTTTCAGTATAGATTCCTATTTACAAGGATTGTCACTGATGTGAAGCCCCACTTATTTAAAACACTTAAAACCCCTTGAGTCTGCTAAATGTGAGTGAGTGTATCAGTAAATGAGTTAGTCAGAGAGTCATTTAATCAGTCAGTCCTATGAAGCAATTCATATCTAAAGATGGCTTAAGAAAAAAATAGCTTGTCCCTATTCGTTACTAAGATATTCTGCATGCTTGTTCTTTTTTTTTTTTTTTGCATTTCCAAAAAAAATTCTTCTTCCAATCATTTTACAGTTTTATGGTGTTTATTCACATCCAGTTCAGCCTGTAATGGTTTTTAGACTTACAGTTCCTTATTTGGACGACTTGTGAGTTATAAACTGACACTATAGACCTCAAAGGCACCTGCAGTAAAGCAGCATGCCATCACCAGGATTTCGAATTTTTGCCTAGTAGGTGATGAAGTGGCTCTGAAAACAGGCTTAAGTAAGGATATTTTCTCATACCAACTCTGGCTCCCTGCTGCGATTCTCTCGAGCATTTAAGCATTCTACAAAAGACACTTATGTTTTCAGAATGCATAAAACGATCCACTTTATAGCTGGAGTTTTGGACTCAGTCTCTGGTTTGTTGGCTCTTAGTTGCAGTAAAGGATGAGTCCCCTTATAAAATGAAATATTCTGCTGTGTATTTGTATGCGGTACTGGGCAAAACATTGATTGATTTATTTTCTAACCATTAAGTACAATCAGTAAGTGCATCGAAAAAAACAGACAGAGTGTAATGACAGAGAAGTCTCAACAACTAAATATACTATTCAGCTTTCAGTATTTAGTAGCAGTACTAAAGAGCTAGCAATGATTTTTAACATCATAAGGCAAAACAAATACACCCTTTAGATTTAGACAGCAAAACCTGTCCAGCAGAAACAGAATCACCTCCTCATCCCTTTTTATACCTTTCAACTTTCCATGAATTCATATTTACATCTCATTCAGCAGCTTCTTGTTTGAGTTTTCCTGTCCCACCAGAAATAGTGTAGTGGTTACACTCAGGCGTCAGAGGATGTATATGCTGCACCATTTAAGGTGGAACAGGTAAATGTAAACAACAGCTTAGTGAATACAAAGCCAATTTAGGCCTTGTCAACTCCCTTCAACTGTTTCTCGACCATCTCTCCTTCTTGACAATGTGTGCAGTTTGGAACATAGCCCCTCCCACTCTTCCTGACCTTTGCATGAGTATGAATGCTCCCTGTTGCTGATTAGCTGGAATAGTTTCCTATAACCAGAGCCAGGACTGTGTGATATTGCAGCTCAATTCTAATTCTTCAGGTTAAAAGGTGCTCCCTCCTTTAAAAAGCTATAACATGCATTTGGATCAGGCTAAAAACAGACAGGGCTGCTTTGTGAACTCATGCAACACATCAGCATTTGACACTGTCTTACTGTGGGCATACCTTATATCTAATAATACTTTAATACATTTACTTTAGTAAAGCTTAAATTACAAAGCTTTTACTTCATTTATTAGTTTTAAGATCTGTTATTTCACTTGTTTACTGTTTTTAAAACATGTTAAACTGCAGCATAGCGGCTACAAATTCAAACTACTGTGTAGCCTTTCAACACACCTCTAGCCTAAATATCTAAAATGCTATGATGTAGCCTAAAATGGACCCTTGCTGCGCATCCAACACTTCTCAGCCTTGACCGTTTACTATTTTAACATTCCCTCCATCACCTCAAAGTCTCTGTGTTATCCTAAAGTTACTACCTGCTTACGTACTACACTCTCCTGCTCACTCTGTCCCACAGGTTCTCGGTCAAAAGCCTGTATCTCTGACTTCACCTACAACCTGCTGTTGCTGGAGCTCTGCTGTCACGGAGGACGTGGAGGCTACAGCAGTGAACATGTCTGTGATCTTAGCACATTTTGCAGCATCTACAGTGACACTCTTCATCTACAGCGACACTCTTCATCTACAGTAACACTCTTCAATCTCTTCACACGTAACTTCTCCGCTCCTCCTTTCTGCCGTTCAGTTTCTCCATGTTGGCTCTCCTTAGCTCACGCTCGATATTGAAACTAGCCGGAGTTACACTGGACCATGCAGAGAAAGGGTGGGCCCACGTCCTATATCCTATATTGAAGATATATACCCCTCTAAATTGTGGGCCGGTATCTTAAGAAAAAAAGGAAGAAAAAAAGTCCAACAGCATCGGCCCCTCAGGACTATGGGCCCACCGGGCAAATGCCTGGTACGCCAGATTACCAGTCCAGTCCTGCACATGTCCAAAGTTCAGTTTTAGTAATTTGCTGCATTTTCTACAAGTAATCCCAAACACTATTAGTGAAGTTCAGGTCTGGACTCTGGGGTGGTCAGTCCATTGTTCTGAGAACACCAGCAGCTTCTTACATTAACATATCTGCTTTTTGCAGTGAGTGGGAGTATTTCACTCCCAGTTGTCTTCTCACAGTGAAAGAATGGCTGTGGATGTTTTTGGATCAGAAGCAGGAGTGCAGTTAGATGTTCTCCTAAAGATGAATGCTGTAATGATGGTTTAATGGTCTTGCAAGGTTATTAGCAGTTCCAGTTCCTCTGTAGCGTTGGAGGTTTTTATTCCATGTCTTCTTTATGCACGTAATTTATTTTATATCCGTTCCTTCAGAAGTATCTCTTGACTTAACAACTGCAAATGAAATAAATGAAAGATGGCTTGGTTCTGGCTTCGGTTCAGTACAGTAAGTTGTCAAATATTAGCATTGCAATATTTTCCAAGCTATAAATAGAATATATTGTAATACATTTCGAGTGTATTACTTTTTTATGTTTTCCATAACCAATCCACTCTTCATGCAGTAATCTCATCCTCATTCACCATCCCCCCCATCAATCCCACCCCGGATGCCTCTCTGTCGTCTGAGCTGTCATCTACACACACATAAGCAGCATACGCATAGAAACCTGTACACACACACACACACACACATGCCCACACACACACACACATGCATCATAACCCTGTCCCTGTCCTCCTGGATTATGATGGACAGATTTTGTTCTCTCTTGCTTTTTTGATGGAGGGGGTGGGCTGATAGTATTGATGTGATTAGTGATGTGGGAGACTGCCTGTGGAGAGAGACGCGACAGCTTCAGTCTGTCTCTCTCTCTCTCTCTCTCGCACTCTCCCTTTCTCTCGTGCGCGTGTCCCATCACGCTCAAGGTCAGTGCAGAGAGAAACAGCTCGAGCTCTGCTTTAAATCCTCTCAATGTTGGGAGGAAAAAATGGAGGTTTTGTGTGTTTTTGAGTGCCGCCATTGGATTTACTACAAGTGTTTTTCATTAATGATGTTTTCTTGACCTACCAACATCACGATACAAGGTGACACGGCGAACACACTGCAGTTTTTGTCACCAGTTTAGTAAACCCCACCCCAAACCACATGGGGGTAGTATAATTCTAATATTAATTTTAAGACTTGTTATTTAACTATATTATTATTTAGCAACAAATATGAAACTAATATGTACATTGTGTGCTTGTGAGTTAGTGTTTCACAACTCGATCTGGTGCCAATATTGTACTGTTAAGGCTCCTAAACGCTCAACGTTAAAAACTGATACGCATACAGACAGAACTGCAATCATTTTCTCTGAACGCTTACGGACATGCACGAAACAGTGTGGTATAACTGGAGCAGTGGGAGCTATACTGAGCTATACTGAAAGCAGTATAGTCAATAGTTCAGGCAAGACACGACTATATCAGAATCAGCTTAGGGGAAAAATGAGGAAACAAGAAGAAGAACATCAAAAAATCTTTTTGCAAAGAGGTCGTGCAACTTAAACGTCAATATTATGTCACTTTGTCTGGGCACCATGTTTGTTGCTGTCAGAAACGTTTGACTCTGGATTGCTATCTAGTGATAGTACTGGTTATATTTCACACCAACAGTTACATCATGTGAAACTGATATATTAATTTAATGTAAAAGGAGTATAAATGAATCTTTAATGCAAATTATTATGGCTTGTGTATATGAATACATTATTCTGTTAAGCATCAATTTACAAACTTTTACTATATTAAATTATCTTTCTATATAAGTGTTTAAAAATGTTCAGACACGACACAGGTGAAACACTGAATGTCCCCAGTTTTGCCCCAATAGAAAAGCATTGGCAGTAAAATCGGGAAAGCTCTGGAGCGGCTGAACACAAATTTGAGATTGCTGCACTGCCAAACAGCTACCAGCCTAACCATTCCTCCTTTACTGAACATCTATTGGGATGAGTGATGATAAGTTTGATGAACAACCCCCAGACAAGTTGGAGTGATTAAGCCTCATTGAACACCTCCGGGATGACTTGGGATAATGACGCTCGAGTGAATACCTTTCGGATGAGTTGGAGTGATCAAGCTTCGTTTAACATCTCTAGGATGAGTTGAAGTGATCAAGCTTCAGTGAACATCTCTAGGATGAGTTGGAGTGATCAAGCTTCAGTGGACATCTGCGGGATGAGTTGGAGTGATCAAGCTTTAGTGAACATCTCTAGGATGAGTTGGAGTGATCAAGCTTTAGTGGACATCTCTAGGATGAGTTGGAGTGATCAACCTTCAGTGGACATCTATAAGATGAGTTGGAGTGATCAAGCTTCGTTTAACATCTCTAGGATGAGTTGGAGTGATCAAGCTTCATTAAACATCTCTATGATGAGTTGGAGTGATCAAGCTTCAGTGAACATATCTAGGATGAGTTGAAGTGATCAATCTTCTGTGAACATCTCTAGGATGACTTGGAGTGATCAAGCTTCATTAAACATCTCTAGGATGAGTTGGAGTGATCAAGCTTCAGTGGGCATCTCTAGGATGAGTTGGAGTGATCAAGCTTCAGTGGGCATCTCTAGGATGAGTTGGAGTAATCAAGCTTCAGTGGACATCTCTAGGATGAGTTGGAGTGATCAAGCTTCATTGAACATCTCTAGGATGAGTTGGAGTGATCAATCTTCTGTGAACATCTCTAGGATGAGTTGGAGTGATCAAACTTCTGTGAACGTCTCTAGGATGAGTTGGAGTGATCAGTTTTCTGTGAACATCTCTAGGATGAGTTGGAGTGCTGAAACTTTACTCCAACTCTAGGATGAGTTGGAGTGATCAAACTTCTGTGAACATATCTACGATGAGTTGGAGTGATCAAGCTTCAGTGAATATCTCTAGGATGAGTTGGAATGATCAATCTTCTGTGAACATCTCTAGGATAACTTGGAGTGATCAAGCTTCATTAAACATCTCTAGGATGAGTTGGAGTGATCAAGCTTTAGTGGACATATCTAGGATGAGTTGGAGTGATCAAGCTTCAGTGGAGATCTCTAGGATGAGTTGGAGTGATAAAGCTTCATCGAACATCTGTAGGATGAGTCGGAGTGATCAAACTTCTGTGAACATCTCTAGGATGAGTTGGAGTGATCAAGCTTCAGTTAACATCTTTAGGATGAGTTGGCATGATCAAGCTTCAGCGAACACCTTTCGGATGAATTGGAGTGATCAAGCTTTAGTGGACATCTCAAGGATGAGTTGGCATGATCAAATTTCAGCAAACACCTTTCGGATGAGTTGGAGTGATCGAGCTTCTGTGAACATCTCTAGGATGAGTTAGAGTGATCAAACTTTAGTGAACATCTCTAGGATAAGTTGGAGTGCTGAAGCTTTATTTAACACTTCTGGGATGAATTAATTGATAAGGTACTGCTGAAATAATGAAGTTCCATTTAACACCTCTGGGTTGTGTAGAAGTGATGAAGCTTCACTGTTGGAGAGTGGAAGCTCCAGTAAAAAAAACTCTGGGATTAGCTAGAGTGACAAGGTTTCATTTAACACTTCTTGGATGATTTAAGTGATGAAGCTCCACTTTCAGAGTGATAAACCTCTGGGAGGAGTAGGAGTGATAAAGCCTCATTGAACACCCCTGGGACTAGTCAGAGTGATGGGGCCTTAAGTAAAAGAGTACAGGTTGTTACTATGGCAAAAATTCTGAATAATACCCTTGACTTCTTTCTTTCTTTCTTTCTTTCTTTCTTTCTTTCTTTCTTTCTTTCTTTCTTTCTTTCTTTCTTTCTTTCTTTCTTTCTTTCTTTCTTTCTTTCTTTCTTTCTTTCTATCCATCTATCCATCCATCTGGTACAGGTGATGCTAATTGGGGTGAATACCCTGACCTACACTAAGTTTCATATTGGTTTCAAATCATACTATAATTAATTCAGACTGGTGCTAAATTCATTGTAGTGCTGAATTCATGCTGGTCCTGAATCGGTACTGGTGATGATACTGTTGATACATCAGAGACATTTCTCTAAGGAAAACAAACAGCTCCATGGTTGTTCTCAGTCTGTCAGTCTGATAGCGAATGCAACAGAATCTTCATAGTGGTGCAGTGCACTGATCTTATTCACTTATGTGCAGCAAAGTGGTGCAAAGGGAAACATCAACCAGTAATTTTGAACCAAAGAGCGAAGGAGAGGTGAGGAAGAGAGCAGTGTAGAGTAACACATAATCCTGACCTGAGGTCAGGTAAATACACAGTACACCTGCATCTCTCTTCCGCCAATTTCCGCCTGGCAATCGCGGTGTCAGTCTTGGCCAAAGGCACCGCTGTTCCCACGCCTTGCCTATTACTGTAACCGCTTATCTAGAAGAGTTCAGATGGCTTAGCAGCACTGCGTCCGCAAACCTTGCGACAATGGCTTAGAAATGGAAAGCTCTCTCAGGTTCTAAAATGGTTTGAGCTGTGTCTTTAACTCTGCCGTGTGAAGGAAAGAGAAAAAAAAGAAAAAGACTCCGCTCCTGAGAAATGTCACGCGTGTGTATGTGTGTGCATGGGACTCTTTTTTTCCCCTCTCT
Source organism: Megaleporinus macrocephalus (assembly GCA_021613375.1). Lineage (NCBI taxonomy): Eukaryota > Metazoa > Chordata > Actinopteri > Characiformes > Anostomidae > Megaleporinus > Megaleporinus macrocephalus. The sequence goes on along the minus strand of CM038725.1, from coordinate 20,813,465 downwards.
CTCTCTCTCTCTCTCTTTCTCTCTCTTTCTTCTTCAAAGATAACGGAAGGAAAAGCTTACTCCCATGTGTCGCATGTCTGTCCTTTTGAATGAGTTCTAAATCCATCTTCTCAGAGAGGGAGAGAGAGAGAGAGAGAGAGAGGGAGAGAGAGCGTAGATGTGTCACACTAGCCTCTTCCTTGCACACACACACACACAGCTCAATCCACAGAGACTGTGGCAATGATTCTGAATGTCATCACTAATCATACCCAAACGCACTTCCCCCTCTAAACATGCCATATTCCAACTGCGCTGTGTTTATTCACATATGAGCTAAATGGCGTCTCTGAGTGGAACGAGATGAGGATTAAGCTTTTACAACAGAACAATATTTCAGAGCGAAAAACATGCTTGGCACTGCAATGCCATCACGCTGAAACTCAGAATACGTTACTAGGCAGGCCAGAGGACATTCAATGGACACTTGGTGGTGTGTATATGTTTGCATGTGTATTTAGCTCTGGAAGTGAAGCAGCTCTTACCCAAGATATTAAAACATGATTGTTTTGATGTTTATGTGGAGATATCTGGCTGCTTTCCAAGTACTTTCCAAGTGTCTTTTAATTTACTTATCTCTGCTCTGAGAATTATAGAAGGTTTGGGTTCAGATAAATTTAATAGGACTCAGCTACATTTATCCATAAGCAAATTCCTTTCACAGTAAGAAATACAAAAAAAGTGTGTGAAAGGTTCATATTATATCAAAACATCACTCTGGCATCATTTAAATCAGAGGGGAATCTTTATTTCTG